>JAQIUQ010000540.1:0-217500 GCA_030378365.1 Hybognathus amarus
AGTTGTTGATCACCCGTGCATGAAGCGCCCAGTGCTTAGGGTGGGGATGCCAGATCGTGTCGCGCGAGCTTGAGAGAGGAGATCTGTCTCTGACTGGAATGGGCCACGGGGCTGTCTGCGACAGCTGAGCGAGGTCCGGGAACCAAGTCTGACTCTCCCAACGCGGGGCTATGAGGAGCATCCGAGTGGCGTGTTTCCCTGATCCTCTGTAAAACCTGTGGTAACAGGGAGACCGGAGGGAAAGCCTAAAGCGGGCGGCTGGCCACTCCTGGGCTAGCGCGTCCCTCGCTCTTGAGAAAAGTATTGGGCAGTGAGCGTTCTCCTCTGACGCGAAGAGATCCACCTCTGCTCTGCCGAACATTCGCCACAGTTTCTGGACTGATTGAACGTGCAGGGACCATTCTCCCCGGAAGGATGAGGTTCCTGGACAGTCTGGTCTGGGCCGTCATTCAGGTGGCCCGGCACGTCGCTCTCTAGCGAGAGCAGGTGGCTCTGGGACCAAACTAAAATGCATTTCGTCATCAGGAAGGGGTTCCTGGATCTGACACCGCCCTGACGGTTGAAAATAGGAGACTATGGCTGCATTGTCTGAGCGGATCAATGCGTGGTGACCCGAATGCGCAGGAGGAAAAACGCGAGCGAGTCTCGAGTCGTGACCATCTCCAGACAGTTTAAGTGTAGGGAGCTCTCTTGAACTGACCAGTGGCCAGAGGCCGGTGAGCCTCTCGCAGACCGCACCCCAACCTGAGTTGGATGCGTCTGTCGAAAAGACTTATCGGCAAGAGACGGTTCCCATGGTAACGCCCCGCTGAAACCATTCTGCCACTGTCCATGGTTGCAGAGCCGAGATACAGGTCTGCGTCACTTTGATCAGCTGGCGGCCCGTGGTCCACGCACGGTGAGACACACGGCTCTTCAACCAAGCTGAAGGGGCGCATGCGCAGTAGACCCAGCTGAAGTACTGCGGAGGCTGAGGCCATGTAACCCAGCGCCTTCTGAAAGTTTTCAGAGGTGTGAGGGTGTCCATCTGACAGGATGCGGCGAGACGCTGAACACGGCGCGCGCGCTGTGTAGATAAGCGAGCCGTCATAGCCACTGAGTCTAGATCTATTCCCAGGAAGGAAATCGTCTGATAGGGCTGAAGTGAGCTCTTTGTCCAGTTGACAGAGAGACCCAAGGTGTTCAGATGGTCGAGGAGGACTGTACGAAGAGACAGTAGCTCCGTCTGTGATTGTGCCAAAATCAGCCAGTCGTCCAAATAGTTCAAAATTCGCAGCCCCTGGCTCCGCAGGGGCGAGCGCCGTATCCATGCACTTCGTGAACGTACGGGGTGCTAAGGATAGGCCGAACGGGAGGACTGTTTGTTGCTTCTAAAATCACTGTAGTTTCGGGCCGCGCCCGAAGCGTGGAGGGCGGCGACGGAACTGTAACAGATAGCCGTATTTTATTGTGCTTAGCACCCATGGGGAGATTCCCGGATAGCTTCCCACGCTTAGAAGCGTGACACTAGCGGGTGACTGGCTATATCGGCCTGATTGTTGCACATAGCGGGCTGGACACAGTGTGTGGGCACGCTAGAATGTTTAGGCAACGGGACCTACACTCAAGGGGGAAGTGTCCGCTTTTTGAGAGTGGGCTCTGACAGAGGCACAGGGAGTGTGGTGCTTTGTGTATGGGCGAACACAGGATGTGGGCGCATATTCTACACAAAAAGCGTGTGTATACAACACATGTATGTGTATACACATAGCGGGCTGAGCACGTGTGTGAGCGCGCTTACAGTGTGAGCGTGGTACAGGTGTGGTTTTTGTATGTAGGAGTGAACACTGAACTGTGGGCACATATACTACACTTATAGCATGTTTGGTGTAAGCCAGACATTCTGCACTTATGCCTGATTGCGTTTTAGCCTGATACAGGCTGCACAAGTGACGCGCGCAAGTGCGTGATAGAAACCTGGAAGCGGCAAGAGCCCTATATATAGCCTGAAAGGCTGCACTTGTGGTGCGCGCGGGTCGCGTGCATGTAGAGACGTGAGCGCTGCAAGCGGGCACGAGACTGCAGCGGGCACAAGTGTGGTGCTCTGAGTATAGGAGTGAACACTGAACTGTGGGCACATTTACTATACTTATAGTATGTTTGGTGTAAACCAGACATTATGCACTTATGCCTGATTACATTTTCGCCTGATACAGGCTGCACAGGTGACGCGCGCGCAAGTGCGTGATAGAAACCTGAGCGCTGTAAGCGGCAGAGACTAAATATAGCCTGACGCACGCGGGGTCGCGTGCATGTAGAGACGTGAGCGCTGCGAGCGGGCACGAGACTGAAGAGGCTGGGATGCACGCGACCTGGCCGTGTAATAGAGCGGGCAGAAAGAAGATGTGAGCACGGACGTGGGCACATCTGTTACAGATAACACTCAGGCGGCATAGCCAGCTAAGAGAGTGGGCTCTGTTAGACACGGGGTGTGCTTGAACAGCATTGGCGTCAATCGAATCTGTCGGCGTTATTGCAGGCGTTCATGTAATAACAGGCTCGTCTGCTGCAAAATAGACAATTTGGCCGCTAGAACGAGGAAGAGAAACGTTAGAGAGGTGGGTGCTAACCGGCCTCGGCGGGCTAAAAACACACTCGTTTCTCATGTCGCCGCTGACACATGAGCGCGGGAGAGCGCGGCCGCTTTCTGAAACGTAAGAAAGCTGGCCGCGAGCTCAGAGCTGCATACAATTATCTGCAAGAGCCGGACACGGGTCTCTCTGGCGCGAGGAGCTTTGTATTTTACCACTGAGCCACAGCAGTAAGACACAATAAGCTGAAAAGCGCGAGCAGATAAGGGGGCGTGTTAGTGGCGAACAGGTCCAGCCTCGGCGAGACCAACAGTAACACAAACCCATTCACGGTGAAGCTATGCACGGGGGCGTTTATGGCCGCTCGAACGAGGAAAGAGAAACGTTAGAGGATGCTGACCGGCCTCGGCGGGTTAAAAACACACTCGTTTCTCATGTCGTGCAAAAAATTATCTGCAAGAGCCGGATTCGAACACGGGTCTCTCTGGCGCGAAAAGCTTTGTGTTTTACCACTGAGCCACAGCAGTAAGACACAAGCACAGGAGCGCGAGCAGATAAGAGGGCGTGATGGTGGCGAACAGGACCAGCCTCGGCGGGACTACACACCATTGATAAACCCATTTTCGGTGAAGCTATGCGCGGGGCAAGCTAGCTCTCTTGTAAAGTAAAGAAAGCTAGCCGCGGTTCGGCACAGCTGTAAGCGGCTCGTCCCACATACAGCGCGGGACTCTGGCGCTGAGAGGGGAGCGGCATGAGGTGTGCGAGGCATCTTTAAAAAGACGCTCGCTGCTCTTTTGTGAAAATACACAACACAAGCAAAATACAAATGTAAGGATACGTCGCCGGATGGCGTTAGCTCGCAGGATGGCTGAAGGTGGCGAAGACGGCCGGCTTCCTCAGACTCTGTCCACACGCTCGCTGAAGAGATGCCTTCTCGATGGCGACACCGGCTTCCTCTCGGAGATCAGCAGGTGCGTATAGCCTCGCTGAAGAGATGAAAATCGGAAAACAGCAGGAAACTCGCTCTATTCTAGAGACTCGGGCCACTCCGTTTGGCCGGGCTCTGACGCGAATGAGAGCGTGTCTGCTTCTCATTGGTCACGAGTTCAACCGAGTTCCCTCATAGGCTGTAGCAGTTCTCCCTGAGCGAACCAATGAGCTGCTAGCTAGCCCGCTCATGGTCTGCTGCAGTGAACTGCGTTGACATTGGATACAAAATTATAGGATAATTTTTTGGCTTCAACTTCTCAGAAAAGATGAATCTTTCCCGTAGCGTAAGCTAGCTTACGCAATACGAGAGAACCTCTCGTAAGAGAACTAATATTCACTGGATGGTCATTTACCTTTTCACCTCTAGATGGGGTAAAAATTACACAGTGTAGCTTTAACACTCAATATACTGCCATTGTATTGAATTCCTTACACCAGATATTCATTACATCATCACATTTTGTGTGCCATGGGAAAAAAATAAAGTCACGAGGGTTTTGGAACAAGGGGAATAAGTTTTGATTCTGGGTGAACTATCCATTTGAAATAAAAAACGATAGATTGCTCATAGTTTGCGTACTTGAAAACAAATTCTAGTTTCATAACACATAACACTGACACCCAGTTTCACAGACAAGGCTAAGTCTACTCTAGTCCTAGACTAAAATGTTTGATGTTGTTTTAGCAGAAAGCAGTTTGCACTGACATATCTTAAAATATGTCACTGCCATTGTTTTGTCACAAGATAGACACCATGTAATGTTTTTTTTTCTAAGGCACGTTTATAAAAGCTACTTACATGTTCTAACTGAAGGCCTAGTTGTGACATAATCTATTTACTCAGACATTTGAGTGATGTAATTGTTTTCTTTGCAAATATTGTTTACATTTCTTCTGTCTGAAAAGGGCAGTTTATATACAGCTATGTGTAGACAGCTGAACAAACATATCCACTATTAGCCTATACTAAGCTAATTTACATCAGTAGGGCTATGTTTACACGGAAACGATTCTGAAGAGAAAACGCAAAAGTGGCGTCTGCGTCATCACTTTTTATTCTGCGTTTAGACGAGTGTTTTGGGTGGGAAATCCTCATGCCTGCGCAGTCTCATCCCAAGATGTCACATAACAGACGTCTCGGGACGTCCTTTGACCATACGTCAATATCCGCCTTTTAAGGCCCCCCCTAAACATCGGTTAGATGACGTTATCGGATCCTAACTCTACCCCAGACCTAAACCTAAACCTAAACCTACCCCGTCACCTAACTGACATTAAAGGTAAAGCGTCTGTTGTATGACGTCCCAGGATCGTCATAAAACCGACGTTTAGGGGGCCCTGAAAGGCGGATATTGACGTGTGGTCAAAAGATGTCCCAAGACGTCAGTTATATGACTTATTGGGATGAAACTGTGTTACGCGTGCAAATGTTGACGCAAAAGTGTGTGAAATTCAATGTAGTATGCACTCAAGGCGGCTAGGAGTGCATACTACAACAACACCAAGTCCGTGCGCCTGCGTACAACCTTCACTGTCAAGCAGACTTTTACGTTTTACCGTTTACACGGGAACGCGGCGGTGGAGCGTTTTTAAGATTTCCACTCTGGAGGGTGGTTTCACTTTTTTGCGTTTTTGCGTTCGTCGCCGTGTAAACGAAAGGCACATCCAATAAAATATTTTTACGCTTTCACCCGCAAGCGTTCTCGTGTAAACAGAGCCTAAATAGACTAGTTGCTTTCAAGACTCACCCAACTGAGTGAATATGTTATTTACTGTTTTGGATTGTTTTTTTTTTGTTTTTTTTTTAAAGAGCTTTAAACAGTTGCATAAACGTAAATCCTATAAACTTACACTGAATGAAGGAGGCCTGGTATGTCACTGAGGCCTGAGCAACCACATAACAATGCATGAAAACGTACTTATGCTTTACTTTAATACTGGTTTAAAAAGTCTGCCATAGCTTCTGTACTGCAACATGGTTTAGAAATGTAATCAGACATCTGCTGCCTTCATTCAATGACAAACCTGCAGCGCTGTTTTATTCTGGGAATGCTGCTCATAACATCTGCTCATAAAATTGTCTTTTTGCATCTCACATCTTCCTTTTTTTCCCATTCCTCCCACTCCTCCCACACACACTCTCTCTCTCACACACACATGTAGGAGTGAGGAAGGTAGGGTTGCTTAGTGACAGTTGCCGTGAGACCACCGTGGGAGGTGAGGCAGTCATTAGAAAGAGTGTTGCTATAGATACGGTCCGGAGCACTAATACGGTAAAACCGTGGGTGTTGGTGGATAAGTTGCAGGTTGTAAGATTGTAAGACTTTGAATGTTACAACGGATGAGTAAGATTAGAATTTAACTACTCGCATACACCCAATAAAATGACTCAGTATGTGCTACATAGAATTTGCATAAATAAAACAACAATATTCAAAATTAACAGGATAGTCCACCTAAAAATAGAAAATCATTAACTCACTCTCATGTCGTTACAAACCTGTAACACAGGTTCAGCAGAAGAAAGAAACATACAGGTTTGAAACAACTTGAGGGGGAGTAAATGATGACAGAATTTACATTTTTTGGGTGAACTATACTACTTTAACAATATACTTGTTGGTCTCTTAGGAGCTAAAGAGATATATAAAAACATTATTAAGAATGACTAAATGAATTATCTGAGTATATATAGTGTATTCATTATTTTTTGTTGATTTCCCCTCATTGTTATGGATGAGATTTATCTTTCTTCTTGTTTTTTTCAGGAGTTTTGGTTCAGGAGGAGGCAGGTTAGCCCTGTCAAATGCTTGTTAAACAGCAGGAATGTTGTAGTAACTTGCTGAGCAGGTTGCATCAGAAACACAATGTCCAATTAAACTTTTCTAAAAACTAAATACTCAGCATATTTTACTCTGCAAATACATTCACAAACACCAGAGCCAGCTTATATTAAGAGGCCCGAAAAGGTACTTTGACACTTAAGCCAAACTAAAAAACAGGCAAAATAAGTACCATTTATGTAAATAAAGACGGCACAAATAGACCTTTCAAACTAAACATTTCACAAAAAAAGTCAAAAATTCACTAAAAAACAAGAGAAAGGCTTGTGCAGAAGTCATTTGGTTTGACATTGAAGTGATTGACGTGTGCAAATACTTTTGCAAAAGTCACTTTTCTGTTAGGTAACACAATTCGGTTAATAAAAGAAATAAACAAACTACGACATACAATGTTGTGTAAGCTTGCCTGTTTCCAAATGTGCTTTATAAATCCAAAACCTTCGTAACACCATCCATTATGTGAACCATCAAGGTCAGTTCACTAGAAACATGAATATGCATTCCTTCACATAATGAGCTGTACTTCTGTGAGACTGTGTGCTGTGGTCTGGATTCATTCTCTTCTTCATTCACCTTGACTAAATGAGTCCCTGATTACTTTAATTGGTGGGAAGACAACTTTCAACACAGTGATACAAACAGCACTATGAGTGACAGTAAATTACATTTCAATAATGGGCTGTTGACAACAAAAAAAAAAGAAAGATTGACATGCCACACATTTGCGGTAACGTTTGGATGTGTTTTTAAGCAACTTTTATGCTTTATCAACAGCATAAAAGGCTGCATTTATTTGATCAAAAACAGTCATATTTTCAAATAATATTATACAAATTAAAATAAGTGTTTTCAACCTTAAAGGGGTGGTTGAATATGATTTCACTAACTTAAGTTAATGTGTAATGTTGCTGTTTGAGCAAACAACATCTGCAAAGTCCCAACCACTTAACGTTCAAAGCAAAAGGAGATATTTTCTTTTACAAAAATTGCTTTTTAAAGGGATAGTTTGGCCAAAAATGACATTTAAGCCATGCATTACTCACCCTCAAGCCGTTCGAGATGAATATGTCAATCTTGTTTCAGACGAACACATTTTCAGTTATTTTAGAAAATGTTTTAGACCCTTCAGTGGGTATAATGTGAAGAAATGGGGTCCAGCTCCTTCAAGTCCCAAAAATGGGCATAAATCATTCACAAAAGTCATCCATCCGGCTCCAGGGTGATAAACGAAGGCCTTCTGAGGGTAATCCGTGCATTATTGTCGTAAAAATATACATATTTAAAACTTTATAAATGAAAATATCTGACTTCCAGCAACGATCGTCGCGACGGTTCCTACGCTACGTGCGTTCACGGGTGATGGAACTCGGCGTACGAGGTAGGACGTAGCAGTAGGAAACGTTGCAACGTCACGACATACCATGTACGCCGACTTCCATCACCCGTGAACGTACGCCGAGCCGTTGCCGGAAGTCAGATATTTTCATTTATAAAGTTTTAAATATGTATATTTTTACGACAATACCACATGGATTACCCTCAGAAGGCCTTCGTTTATCACCCTGGAGCCAGATGGATTACTTTTGTGAAGGATTCATGCACATTTTTGGGACTTGAAGGAGCTGGACCCCATTTCTTCACATTATATCCACTGAAGGGACTAAGACATTTTATAAAATAACAGAAAATTTGTTTGTCTGAAACAAGTTAGACATATGCATCTCGAACGGCTTGAGGGTGAGTAATGCATGGTTAAAATATAATTTTTGGTCCGAACTATCCCTTTAAGGACTAAAACAGTAGGGTCTACACAAGCTTCCTCCCAGATTAATGACATCACAAAAATGTACAAATGGTGCTTTCAAGTCCTCCTGGGCGTACGTACGAGGTGGGAAGTCGTGTTTACGACGGCAGTGCGTTCAAGTCACTTTCGTCGGAGGAAGATGGCGGGAATACTTTCTCTTAATTAATTACACAAAAATACAGTAAGGTTCTTAAACTCTTGCTCTAGAAAATGAAGAACTAAGTAATGTACATCGGATATACTTTTTTTTTTTTCAATACATTTTTGAAGCCATGCTGCCAATTTTATCGTTGCACTGTTATATTATAAGTGCAGGCAATTCGCTTAAATGCGCTGTAAATAAGAAAACCTTGAAAATATCACTGCATAATATTTAAGTATTGTGGTATTCCGCCATGTTTTTCAGTGACACGCCCACAACTCGGAAAGATCGGGGCTTAGAGAAAATCCTGAGCTCCCCACTGGTATTTACAACATTGTGCTGGCGTTCAAGTTCAACTCAGTAAATACAATCTATACGAGATGACTTGAATGCACCAACAATACCCACCCCTGGGAACACGATTTATTGATTATCAAGACAGAATGTGCTAATCAATGACTAGAAGATAACTACACAAAAGCTACATAAATTCATCAACCAGTTAGAAATGCTGTCTACATGTCACTTTTGAGTCTCTCTATCTCTCTAAAACTTAAGGCTAAGTTTTTTTTTATTTTATTTTTATATTCAGTGCATGTCTGGGTGAGGTAAAAGGACACAAGCTGTTGTAAGCTCCGCCCCCTGTGCCGGGAGCAGCAGCTCATTTGCATTTAAAGGGACAGACACAAAACCTGCGTTTTTCACTCACCCTCAAAAAGTGACAACTTTAACATGCTATATAAAAATATATGTGGGGTATTTTGAGCTAAAACTTCACATACACACTCTGAGGACATTAAAAAGACTTATTTTACATCTTGTGAAAAGGGAATTATACCACCCTTTTTTATATAGTTCAATGTGTAATTCATTCCTGATGTGAAAGCTGAATTTCAGCATTATTACTCTAGTCTTCAGTGTCACATTATCCTTCAAAAATCATTCTAATATGCTGATTTGAATAATCATTTATCATGATCAATGTTGAAAACCACAATATTTTTGTGGAAACCATGACACATTTTCTTCTGATGAAAGAATCCCACACCAGGATTCTTTGATATTTTGAATATAAGTTCAAAAGTACAGAAGCGTATTGCATTCACTTGAAGAAAAAAATCTACTCTGATTTTCTGAATTAATGAGTTAATTATCTCAGAATTACAAGATAATTTTTTATGGAAAAAATGCTCTGTTTTCTAAATTAACAAGTTAATTATCTCAGAATTACAAGATAATTTTTCATGGAAAAAAGTTTTTGATCAGTTTCTTCTGAATTAATGACTTGATTATCTCAAAAACGGATTATCTCAAAATCTTTTTTCATGAAAAATTATCTTGAGATAATTAATTCAGAAAAAAAAGAGCAAAAACTTTTTTCCATGAAAAATTGAATACGATGAATGCAAATACGCTTCCGTACAAAAGAACAGCATTTATATGGAATAGAAACTGTAAGAAATTACAGTCTGCTCCAATCCAACTTCCACTCCAATATAGATATATTGAAATGTTTCTTCACTTAAAAGAGCTTATTTATCATAGAATCAATCCTTTCCAATCAAGTAATATGCACAGAGTCACGTTTATCAACTATAGTTTGGGATCGACAGTAGGCAATCAAGAACCATCCTGATTACAGGGACTTCCAACCCGATCTCACGGGAATTCGTACGAATTTTATCGAGGTGGCTAATTCGTAACAATTCATACGACCTCACTCGTACAAATTAGTACGATTTTGCTAAATTGTACATATTTTACGAATTGGCCAATTCGTATGAATTCTGTACGAATGACCTACCCCTAACCCCGCCCCTAAACTTAACCGTCACGTGGGTTTAGACAAATCGTACGAATTTGTACGAGCTGAGGTCGTACGAATTAGTACGAATTAGCCACTTTTTAATCACTCGTATGAATTCGTACGAATTGGTCGTGAGATAGGGTAGGGACTTCAAATAAACATTATCACCTTAACATTTGACCGTTCTACATTGAAGTGATGTTTTACACTTTGGAGTTGTGATGATGATGATGTCACCTGTTAAGCATAAGAGTTCTGCCAGTCCTGTTCTCTCTATTGTAAGTTAAATTGATCAGTTGGGCTGATTAGATTATCATCAAGGTGTGAATGAGACTGTTATGCTGATGATATTAGGACTGGGGAATGGGCTGACTCCTGTACTTCATTTCATGCTGAGGGGAAGACGAATGGAATACAGTATAAAATGTTTGAGCTGAGATTATTTCGGGGTTCTCACGCCGGTGAACCCAAGGTGCTTCGTGTGCCTTGCCACTGCTATGCTGTAAATAAACTTCAATTTTTGAGATCTTCGACGCCCACATCATTTTCTCTTACAAAACTTTGTAACATTATAAATGTCTCTTCTGTTGCTTTATCAATTTTAATGCATCATTGCTGAATCAAAAAAATGTATCCCTTTAACCTGTTACTACCAGGTGAAAACTGTGGTGTGTCTCATCTGCCCAGTGTTTAGATCACCCAAGACACTCCATATTTTATATGATGATATTTAACCCTTAATATAAGATGTAAGTGCAAAGACAAACCAAGGAACTCTAATTAGATGCTTAAATCTAGGTTTTAAAAAATAAATTAAGTGGGCCATTTTCAGACCATTAACCAGGATATGACATGACATGACTTGAAGTCAATGCTGCAATGGCTTCAGGACAGGTGTCCTTGAGAGGCCCAATCAAAGAGCAACACAGAAAACTCCCAAAAAACTGACAGATCCATGGAATGATGAGAGAAACCGACCAAATACAGGTTCATCAAGTCACTTCAAGTCAACCAAAGAAAGATTCTTAGATTCTTGATTCTTAAAAAGACATTCTGAAAACTGAAAAGGTCTGAATCCATTCTGATGACATTGGAGCTTCACAGAGTCAGCATGCACATGATACAAGCAAAAGAGGCGCAATGAAAGAAATATTCAAGAAAATCAGTGAGTTATTGATGCAAACACCAGGAAAGAGCTGTCGAGACTAGCTTAAAAAAGGATCAAACTGAGTCATTTTAAAGTTGCAAATTTCACAGATTCTCTCAGAATGTAATCAGTGCTATACAGATATGCTAATCCGAGTTGTCCACGGGGATGAGAAGCGGTTTAAAACCGTTTAAAACACCACACAAACACAAAGATAGAAGAGTGGGTAAATGCAGTTTAGTGTTCATTCCTCGCTGACTGCGAGGCATCACAGAATTATGTTTTTATTTCCTTTTGCCTTAATGAAATGACCCACAGGTCAGTCCAGATGGATTATTTCAAGGATTACAGTATAACACAACTGTGATGTAATGTAGTGAAAGTACCTCATCCCACAGTGCAAATAAAAGAAGAACCAATAATTAAAGGGTTAGTTCACCCATAAATGAAAATTAAGTCATTAATTACTCACCCTCATGTTGTACCAACCCCGTAAGACCTTCGTTCATCTTCGGAACACAAATGAAGATATTTTTGATTAAATCTGAGAGCTGGATCACTCCTCCATAGACTGCCTAAGGGACTGGCTCTTGACGGCCCATAAAGTCATTAAAGAAAATGTTAAAATATTCCATGTGCCTACAGTGGCTCAATTATAAGTTTATCAAGCGACGAGACTACTTTTTGTGCAAAAAAAAACATAAATAATGACTTTATTCGACTATTCCATTACTTCCTTATGGGCTCCATGCGCAAGAACTGAGATGAGGACGTTCTTCTTCGACTACTTCTTGTTACCGGCTGCTCACCGCTTAGGAAGTATTACACGTGCAGCTGGAAGCACAAAACTTTCTTTTTTTAAGCAGAGGAAGATCTGTCCTGTACATACGCTTTTCAATTACCGTATTTTCCGCACTATAAGGTGCACTTAAAAGCCTTTAATCTTCTCAAAAACGACAGTGTGCCTTATAATCCGGAGTGCCTTATATATGGATCATCATACGGTAGGTGGCGGTAATACTCCTAAGCGGTGAGCAGCCGGTAACGAGAAGTAGTCGAAGAAGAACGTCATCATCTCAGTTCCTCGCGCATGCGCCCATAAGGAAGTAATGGAATAGTCAAATAAAGTCGTTATTTATGTTTTTTTTTGCACAAAAAGTAGTCTTGTCACTTTTTTAAAACATTTTCTTTAAAGGGGACATATCATGCAAAATCCACTTTTTTAGCCCTTAAATGCATTTTGTTGTAGATTTGGAGTGTTTATAAGTACAGAAAAGATGAAATTATTCTCTTCAGGTGCTTTGTTTATATCTTTATATTCTGTTTTGGTCATATTTTTCAACCTGTTCAGATTTTTCTGTTGTCTATGACTTTTTTGATCAAGTACGTCACCGTATTTGCAGCGGAACTGACAAATAAGGACATTGACTACCGGTCCAACACTTCCAGCAATCCGCCATTATTATTTCTCGCTCTGATTTTGTAGTCCAAGCTCAATGATGCAGAAGTTACGAGAGGGCTAGTCAAAATGTTCGGTTGTTGGATGTAGTGACCTGAAGCACTTCAAGGATCCCCACTTCAACAACCTCAGCCAGTATACAGAAGGGTTTGTCGATCGACTTCGTCTGAATGAGGGGTAAATTCCTTCTATCATCTAGCTGCTGTGTTTCCTGATGCTTTCTAAACGTAAGTTATCATATTATTATCAATACAGATTTTTAGTGGTAAGATCAGACCGCAGTCATTTATCTTGTCAGTGTGCTTGTTTTAACAAGATAAATAGTCGACTTTCACTAATAACACAACATAGTTAACTTACATACCTGCCTCCATATGAACTTAAGACGTTCTGCAGGTTCGCTCGCTCTGGCTCGAATATGTAAGGCTTGGTGGACAAGTCTTCCGTTGTTGACATTTTGTTAATGTGTGAATAAAAATGTTCTTTGAAGCTATAGTAATCGTATCTCTATCAAACTACAATAATGGACGAACGCGGAGAGTTGAACCTGAGTTGAACTGACCGTGAACTCAGCGACCTGGAAAGCAGGCGGGGTAAGATGGTACGCCTTTTTATTTAAAGGGGCCGCATTGAAACGACTTGCTCACAGAAGCACATCAGAAAAGGGGCAGAAAAGGGGCCTGTGGAGCTATAATAATGAGGAATTCAGACCCAAGCATTGCAGTTATGCTTTATATAGACCACAAATGTATGATTTATAAGTAAAAATAAATGATTTAAAAGCATGATATGTCTTTATGGGCCGTCAAGAGCCAGTCCCTTAGGCAGTCTATGGAGGAGTGATCCAGCTCTCAGATTAAATCAAAAATATCTTTATTTGTGTTCCGAAGATGAACATAGGTCTTACGGGTTGGTACAGCATGGGGTAAGTAATTAATGACTTCATTTTTATTTTTGGGTGAACTAACCCTTTAAGGACATGCAAATGCATAATTAAATTAGAATATGATATAAAGTATAAGCCTTAAGAAATATAATGTGAAAAAAATAGAATAGAATATAGTAGGTAAATAAAACAGAATATATAGTCGACAGAGAATAGATTAGAGAATTGTATGCAAAACATACAAAAATAAAACGTAAAAACAGAAACTGTACAGTGTGCAAAAAAGCACTGCCTCCATATGGGAGAAATCTTCAGAATGGATGATAAGATTAAAGATGTGTTATAATATGTGTTAAACTTAGCTTATAACAGACTTATTATTTGATTCAGCCATTTAAACACATGATCAAACTAGCTGAAATACTGAAATGCAATGGGATTAAATTTTATGCAGGTTTTTTTTGTTACAGATCTTTTATTTATTTATTTATTTATGGGGGGATTTTATTAATTCATTCTATTACATTTTAGGACAAAAAAATGTTGTTTGACATATTTTGTCTCAGTTGTTTTATGTTATTTTATTTCATTTGTGAATTAATTTAATTTAGTTATTTATTTTGACCCCATTGACTTGCATGTGTGTTTATTTATTTATACAAAATAATTATACACATTACAGACACATATATTATGTAAACACAAACTTTTATTTTTGGATGTGAATAGTCGCAATATGTGTGTGTGTTCTTCATTTTGAGTTAACTCTCCTTTTAAGAGAGGTATTTATTTAGGCTACAACAGATCATTTTATTTTTATTTGTATTCTACATTTGTATTTGTAATTATTCAGATATGGTGATGTATCCACTTTACAAGATTACAAAAATAAAACTTCTGAAAATAAAAAATGAACCAGCCAAGTGCATCTGAACACAAATGCCATTTCAAGCAGAAACACAATTTGACCAGTTTTACTTCTAAAACTCTTAGCTCTTCTCTTTTCCCAGCATTCACTCTATCCTGTCAGAGAGATCCCATACTGATGACCATTCTCAAAGAACATTTACAGCCTTATCCTCCCTCTCGTTGTATTTGCCCCCCTCACACACACAGCTCAGGGTCTCACCAGAGATCCTGCCATCTCTTGATGACACACAGACACACACAAAAGGTATTTCACTTGTCTCTCTCTCTCTGCTGAAACATGTTCAGCTGCTCTTTAGCTGCTGGTTATGATTAGCATAGTCAGTAAACACACTCAAACCGCATATATTATACAGCAATAAATTATGGTCCTAAAAATACAAAAAAAGAACAAAGTGCATTTTTGACCTCAGCATTTCCTCCTCTTTGCCACAGTAACACCATTCACACAAAAACAAGAAAACAGAAAAGTTGACTACTCTTTGCATATTTATCTGTATACATCTGCCTAGATCATGAAAAATGAAAGTATTTGAGCTTCAGAATAGAAATCTCAGCATATACTACAGTAATATCGCTAATAGCTCTGTAGCCTGTAACTGCCATAACCATTATATTCATATAACCATTATATTCATATATTGTGTGATGGACAGTGGGGACAATATTGTATACGAGTATGACAAGCACATGAACACTTACCGTGTTGCTGGTTCAGTCAGACATTCACACTGATCCTGTGACAAAAACCACACCCTCATTCAAGTGCACTCCCTCAAACTCATACTGTAGAGTTGAATGACTACATTTCTGACCGTCTTTTGACAGCTCAAGCTGTGGGAAAACAATGTGTGTAAATACAGCTGGCTGACGCACATATGGTGATTGCTGCCACAACATTAAAACTGAAAGAAGTGTGGAGAGAAGGAATGCATGTCATACATACATTCCTGTACAGTAGGTGTGCAATCATAAAAAGGGGTAGGGCAAAGATCATGTGACTCAGGAACCTGCAGGGGAGTTAAGCTGATGAAATGATAAAGCTGTTGAAATATTAATGTACTGTTTCATTGTGAGTGTGTGTACATGTAGGCTATGAAAGAGAAACAGTGTTTTCAGCCTTCACATTTATTCATATCTACAGTAATTGTGACTTTCATTTCAATAAAAGCACCTTGGTTCCATTTTTGTAAACTAAGTTATTTTGTGGAGAACCTCATTTCATAGTGTGCTTCTGTTCCTTTACATATAATATATGCGCATCATTAAATAAGGAACATTGTTCAAATATTGTTTCTTTTACATCTTTGCCATTTTCAGGAAACGCTGCCATTTGTGTACCAAATGTGTCACTATGACTTAAGGGGCCCTATTTTAACGGTCTTAAACGCAAGTGTCAAAGCGCAAGTAACTTTGTGGGCGGATCCCGGCGCTGTTGCTATTTTCCCGGCGGGATAAATGCCTCTTGCGCCTGGCGCAAATCTAAAAGGGGTTGGTCTGGAGTAGCTTCATTATTCATAGGTATGGTTTGGGCGTAACAGAAATAATCCAATAAGAGCGTCATATCACATTCCCTTTAAGAGTCTGATGAACGAGATGCGCTTGCATGTTCTATGGCGCAATTCTATTTTAATGGCGCAATTATCAGGCGCGCTTCAGCATCGGTTCACATCCGAGGAGATCGATGTTCTCGTCAGGGCCATAAAAGAAAAAGAAGGGACATTGGGGATGGGACAAACCCACCCAAATTAGCTTCGGTTAAACATGCATATAATAATTTGGGTAAATGTGTAAGCTTTATGCCTATTTTTCCCATCGTCATGGACACAACAATGATTTCCCTCATGTTTATATATTTTTCCTTATAATAATGTATCATTTGCAAAAAGTAAAATGCATCTGTGTTGATGAGAGAATCATCTACAGTGTATGTGCGTTGTTCAAACTCTGTATTATGGCCAAGCATGCGTGCCTAAAATAGCATCTGAATGTACGTGCAACACGCCACTGACTTTAGACCAGGTTTTTTCTGGTCAGTGGGGCAATTGTTTTCTGGAACTGTAAAATAGCGGGGATTGTTTGCGCCGAAACACGCCTCCTTTTTGCGCCAACCCGCCCAGGGGAGCGCAAGATCATTTCCTAGTTTACCGATGTGCGTCTGTGGAGGAAAAAAGCCTGCTTTGCGCGAGTGCAAAATAGGAATGATAAATGCGTCAGTGTATAAAGTCATTTGCAAGATAGAGCCCAAGGTGTGGTTGCATTTGTGAATTTTCCGCAAAATTTAGTCGCCATTGTCGATTGCCAAAAGAGCAGCAATGTTGAAGCACAGCTCACACAGAAGTCACTTTCTGTTGGTCAATGCTGTGAATCTGTGGGATTTACTTGAACCCGTTGTGAATTCTGCATGGGGAAATACTTTTGTTCTTAATGCTGTCTGTGATACAGAGTAATTACTTAACTAATTACTAAGTAGTAGACGTTGTAATAACATGTAACAAAATGTAATTAACATATAACTAAGTTATGGAACAGCCTGTACTTACAGATTGTAATTACACTCATGTAATAGGCAGCTACTGTTACACATGTGTAACAGGCCAGAGTTGGTTACATACGTGTTACCAACTTGGTACAATGTAATTATATATATGAAAAAGTATGTTGTACTACTCAGTGTAACAACAAGTATTTAAATATGTTACTAAGGTGTGAAAAAGCCTGCCGTTATGGTCATTTTGTACCTTGTACTTAAGTGTACTTATTGTGTCAGATGCACATGAAGTACACTTAAGTACAATCTTGATACACTTTATTTTACGTAGCTTATACCTGTGTAATATATATGTAATTGCAATGTAATTAGGAAGCTACCGCATGCATTTATGCTGTGAACGAGGGAGTTAAGGCCTAATTCAAACTAAACTACATATGGATTAGGTTTGTATATTCACATGTAGTACACTTAAGTACAATCTTGATACACTTTATTTTATGCAGCTTATCCCTGTGTAATATTATGTAAATTGAATGTCATTAAGAAGCTACTGCATGTATTTAAGCTGTGAACTAGAGGGTTAATTCAGATGGATAAGGAATGTAGATACTAATGAAGTGCACTTAAGTACTTGATACACTTTAGTTTAGAAGGTACAAAATGACCATGTGTAACTGCAGGCTTTTTACCTTAGTAACATATTTAAGTACCTGTTACATTGTACCAAGTTGGTAACACGTATGTAACTGACTCTGGCCTATTACACATGTGTAACAGTAGCTGCCTATTACATGTGTGTAATTACAATCTGTAAGTACAGGCTGTTCCATAACTTCGTTACATGTTAATTACATTTTGTTACATGTTATTACAATGTTTACTACTAAGTAATAAATTAAGTAATTACTCTGTATCACGGACACTGTAAAATAAAGTGTTACCGCACTTTTACAGTAATACTGATTCAACTTTAATAGGCCCCTATTTGAACAAACAAATGGGGGAATATTCAGAGGCTGCATTTGAGGCCAATTGCATCAATGCGGCATGACGAAGGCTTTCCCAATTCGAAGGCTGCTTCAAATGTGGCCTCCAAATGCATCCTACGTAGCCCGTGAAATAAAGGATATACAACAGACGGATTCTTCATGGCCTTGCCTACCCCAGAACTCATTGTGTGCCAGTAAGGACAGGATTTTTTGAGAGAAATTGCCGAATTACACTTTTAAGCATAAGTATGAGTTTCAGCTTACTCAAATAATGATATAATATGTATATATATATATATATATATATATATATATATATATATATATATATATATACAAGCAGTTTAAATGTTGACTAATATCTTACATGCAGTTCATTTATACTCTTTATTATATACAGAAATGGATCGTGTTAAATATTTTAAAAGTCTGTAAAGTTTCGGTATTAGACAGTTGATTTTCTAAAAAGTCTAGTACAAATGTTCCTGTCACTCATCACTAGCAGCTGTCACAGTTGCTAGGCGACAAGAACAGTCCGACTTTCACGGGAATGGAAGTCAGAATGTGCTCTGATTGGTCGACTTGATCAGTGTGCTGTGATTGGTTAACATTGAGCATGTTTCAGAAATGTCACACCCTTAGCATAACCAAGATCTGGGTGGAAAAAAACAGTATTTGCATCCGAAAAAAAAAAACGTATTCAAAATAAGTACCTACTAAAGTCAATGAGTATATGTGTCTATGTGACAAAACACTACCAATGACATTCAACCAGGCCTCATCCCCTCCTTGGGTTAAATTCATTATTTAAATGGGGAATGCTTCGATGTGTTCGTTCCTGGAAAAAAAAACTTCAAGACTTCAAACAAGGCATTTCAGGGAGTTTGTAAACTAAGCTTACTAAGAGAATAACTCTCTTTGGAGGGACTTTGTGCTTAGTAACTTTGCAGACCTTTTTCATGTCCTAACAGCAACTTTGCACGTGAAAGAAAGTTTTAAAAAGGCATAATATAGGTTGTCTTCAATGTTTAATGCCAAAATAAGTTTTAATATGGTTTTAACTAATCTGAATATCAGCTTACTGAATTCTACCTGAACTTTACTTTTACTGAAATTATAGACCATTTTGCAAGATGTCCAAGATGAACACTGGTCCAGAAACAGTTTCAGTTTGTAACTGTTTTCTTTATTTCACATGTAAAGAAACATCTTAAAGATGTTTGTTTAACTTTCTGATTCAGTTTTATATGTTCTGTTGGTTGTATTTTATCCCAGCTTATGTAGTGTTAAAAAACTGAAACAGGAAGTGCTTCTGGACCAGTGTTAATTACATCTTGTAAAATGGTCTATAATGTCATTTCATAGTCAGTGTTGTGACATTTTCCTCATTTTCTGTTCCCCACTTCCTGCTTACGACGTCCTGAAAATTCAGTGTAAATTTGAAGTTATATATAAAAAATGGCAGTGTGTCCTGATAATGATCTACTCTATTCATAGTGACACATTGAGCTATAATATATGCCTCCTACTAGAGAAAACAACGAAGTGTAAACATGAATTATGAACAATAGTTAACATGATGTACACAAATTCAACAAGCACAGTGACATTTGCCATGCTATTCATTTACAAAACAATGTTCTTAATAAACAGTGTCTGAAATGAGGATTAAATGATATTAAAATGTCAGCATAGAAAGGAAAGATTATCCAGCAACTGTTCTGATCTTATGATGTATATGTATACTATAAACAACTTTAAAGACATCTTAAACGGCTGCAAAGTCATTATACCTGTGAAGTGTTCATTAAAAAAAAACAAAAAAAAACAATCACAAAAAGCTCATATTACTAACTGTACATAATATCTCTGTACAGAGAATATAGAAGTACAGTAATAATAAGATAGCAACACAAAGCACTGTTTTTTAGTAGCTGTGATAGTCCGCTGACTGAATACAGCATTTATCGACTGATTTGATTGTGTAAATTAATTTCAAAAGTTATCAGAAACACATGTAACAGTTAATCGAAACTATTCAAGCTATTGAACATGCAATTACAAAAACTGTACCAAAAGAATTGTAGTGTCTGTAATCACAGAGTTCAACTAACAAATGTCAATCAAGCAGCTCCACTCATACTGATTGGTTGCAGGTTAGCGAGAGGAGGGGCTACTGCACCCGGAGGCGGTGCAACAGAACTGATGCACAGAATCACTCCCACCCTCCTCCTTCTCCTCCTCCTCACTAATGATGAGGGACGAGAGGGTCAGAGAGTTGAAAGACAGAGATACAGGGACAGAAAGTCAGAAAAAGAGGGATGAAAACACATAAAGAACATTGAAATACACACAAAATTATTGAGTTGAATTATTTCAAATGAATTCAAGTAGGATAAACTATTGATGTTAGATTCAGAATACTCAGACAAACTGCTTTGCTCAAATATGTGCACTAGATGGCAGACTCAACACATTCCACTAGTTGCTTAATCACAGATTTGTGACATCTATAGACTGGAGCACCACAAATCTACAGCTTTTAGCCTAATTGAAAAAATATGTACAGGTTTTTTCTGAATAAGTATACACATCTTATTACAGTACTTTCTACTGTTTAGCTAAAGTGTATAAGCGCCATATTTAATTTATTGTGAATGAAAATGAGGCTATGAGGGTTGTTTATACTAGGTCACATGTAATTAGCTATATGTTTTGTTTGTTTTGGTCCACTGAAAATACCAAAATATGTTATTTTAATGTTTTATTTTCATTGAAGCTGAAGGGTGTAATCTCTCCGCTCTTAGCATCGCCAAACAGAACTGCAAAACACAAATATCAGTAATAATAAAACAGTGTTATCAACAGTTTCAACTATCTCAGTTGAGCTGTTGCTGTACGGAGCTGGTCAGACTCTCAAGCAAAGCAGAGTAATGAATGATCACATCACAGTATAGTATTTACACTTTTAGGAGAAACCAATAAATTAATGGTTTACTTGTCTCCATATTAAACTGGGATAGAATATATATATATATATATATATATATATATATATATATATATTTATATATATATATATATATATATATATATATATATATATATATGTATATATATATATATATATATATATTAACACTGTAAAATGAGATATTACCTTTAATAATCTACACCCAATAACACATTGAGGCTTCATTAAACTATATTTGGAGTAGCTAACCTGTGTGTAAAATAGAATGGAACTTTCCAGAAACTCTCCTTTGGATTCAAAAAAGCTATTGTGTCTCCTAGAGTCCCTTTCATGTTTAATTGCAGGATTGAAAATTATATTCAGAAGAGATTATTAAAATAACAAAAAGTATTTAATAATAGTGTGGAAAAACTATACCAAAATCTATTTAAAATGCATTTAATTCATACCAAGTATACTTCAAATCCATTATATGACTTAAGACTTACTGATATACAATTATATTTAAACTTTATCTAGAGTATTTCTTTATTCTCTTTATATTACGTCTGAAATGTGTTTTAACATCACTAATAATAATGATTGTATGATCTCTGTGTAATTTCAGTCTTTAAATGCAACAAGATATTTAAAGTGTACCTGAAGTACAAGTATACTTGCAATAGTTCCACTTTAGCACAGTCTAATATATTTATATAGCCTACCTATTAGTATATCTCTAGTTTGTCCTCAGCACTACTTCCGCACAATTCAAGTGCATTAAGTACAAAATTAGTTGTTCAAATACCAAAAGTACAATTGCAGCACTGTAAAAACAGCACTGTTATCAAAACATTTTTTCTTCTGTCAAATCAACTTAAATAATTTATTTAGTTCAGATAACTTATTATTTTGAGTTTCTGATTATTAAATCAATCTCCTTCATTGTATTAACTCACTTTTTCCATTTCAGTCTACTTAAAATTAAGATAACCAGGTTACTTAATTTTTTAAGTTGAACTAACAATATTTTTTTACAGTAAGGGTATTTACACTAAGCACATAAATATGTAAATTTATTTGTAGTATATTTTTGTACACAAATACATTTTAGTATATTCATTTTGAGTATATGTTCATCAGATCATCTTTATAAGTATTTTTTTAATCATTCTGCTTGTGTTCTTTTTCACCCTGTGCTAAACTAAATATTACATAATGTAATGATTTACTTGCAGAGTGATACTGAGTTAAAATAAAGAGCAAAGCATGATGATATTGGAGTGAAGAAAATAGGAATGTGAGTAATGAGGAGGTTTTTATTTCAGGAGGCATTTTGCAAACAGACGTGTGCACAAGGCTTTAAATGGCACAGTTAAGGAAAAGAGGATAGAGAGCGACAAATCAAGTTCACACACTCTGCGTTCTCTCTTCATTTCAGTCTCTTCTCTCAATCATGGCCTTGTTCTGTGAGGTTTGAATTGAGCCAGCCATGTTTGATCATGAAGAGCTCATTAACAGAGACTTAGGGGTTGTTTACATGACACCGTTTTAACTAAAACAGAACACTTTTGATGTGTTTTTGTCGACATGGACAACGGCATTTAAAGGGTTAGTTCACCCAAAAATTAATTTGTCATTAATTACTCACCCCCATGCTGTACCAACCCCGTAAGACCTTTGTTCGTCTTCGGAACACAAATGAAGATATTTTTGATTAAATTTGCAACATGGCATCATGACTTTTGCGTAAACATACATGCCACTTTCAAGTCAAGTGGCGTGTTATCTATATGCATTTTCAGCTATCCGCGTCTCATTTGCATCTATGCGTGTATGTCTTACGCCATTAATGTCCGCAGTGATTCGCGTGCATGCACACGCCGTTAAATGTCTGGTCGAAACAAAGCAAAACGTATATACTACATCTGGGAGCGATCTTTTCTTTCCTAGGATGGTAGGGAAGACTCATCAAATGCTATTAACCCCAGTGACAGGTAGGTTTAGGGACGGGGTTGAGGTAGGTCATATATTTATAGATAAAGTAATAACGTTAAGTCAATGGCATTCATAAACATGCTGAAAAGTCGATTATGCGTGTTGATAGCACGGCGAAAAATAGAAATAGGAATTGGCGTACTATGCACACGAAATTTCATGAATGATCAGTCTGAAATTTGAGAGGTGGATGCTACATAGGCTGTTGAATGCTGAAGTTCAGAACTGCATGACTTTCAGCCACGATTAGTTTTGGCTCGCTCGAACAAATGCCTGAAATCACAGGCAAATCGTCGCTCGTTCATGCGAGTGACAATCACGGCAATGTGAATGCGCAAAGACGCGAACTGAGAGAATGTACTATCGAGTTGCCGACGCCCGTGACAATATCTTGGCGTGCTAAATATCTGGACCTGTCTGGCGATTCAAAATCCTGCTGTGTGAAAAGTGTTTTGACTGAAAACTACATCGGCAATCACCGGCAGCCAGTGAGAGAGCAAGATACAGAGCAGCAGGGAGTTTGGGGAGGAGTTATAGATCACATATCAACATGATATGGCATTGTTTCAGAAAAAAAGCTTCTTCTCAGTCTATTTGGACACAATAAATGGAAGAAAAATTAGTAGAAATTTGGCAGGAGCACTCGTGTCTGTTTCGACGCTTCACCCTGAGCTGTACCACAACCATGTCGAAAAAAAAGTCTCATGTGAGAACTCTGGTCTTGCACGTGTGGTGTCGCGTTGTTTCCTTTTCACATCTCACGTGTGTTTGTTTTGAAACGTGTTGCACGCAGCGTGCTGACACAGTGTCTGTCGATTTTTCCTATTGTAAAGTCATGCGTGAAACCTTCTGTCACCGATTAATCGTCCAGTGTAAACACAGCAGTGACTGAATGCTGGTCAAGATAGTCATGCAGTGTGAAAAGAACAGCGACCCGACTACTTTGAAAATCATGCAGTCTGAAACTCGGCATAAGGGATTGAAATTTGATGGCCCAGAAAGTTATTCGAAGAAATGTTTAAATATTCCATGTGACAACAGTGGCTCAAGTATAAGTTTATCAAGCGATGAGACTACTTTTTGGGCGAAAAAACAAACAAAAATAACAACTTTATTCGACTATTCCTTTCTTCCTTGTAGGCCTGAGAAGAGAGTTAAAGAGATTTTCACGAAACGTGAAAAGAAAAAAGAAAAAGTCGAATAAAGTCGTTATTTTAGTTGGGTTTTCGCACAAAAAATTATCCCTTAGGGAGCCTTTGTAGTAGTGATCCACCTCTCAAATTTAATCAAAAATATCTTCATTTGTGTTCCGAAGATGAGCGAAGGTCTTACGGGGTTGGTACAGCATGGGGGTGAGTAATTCATGACTTAATTTTCATTTTTGGGTGAAACTTTAAGGGGCCTTAAAAATACAAGCTTTTGAAACAGGTTTCAAAGCGCACATTTTTTTAAAGCAATGCCGTTATTGTCTCGGTGTAAACTACAAAAAAAACACGAATTTGTGAAAACAGGGACGTCATGCGCATGCGTATTATGTATTCAATCTAAAAGCGTAGTGTTTCTTTAACAAGTGACATCGCCAACTACTGGCCTGGCATGAATAAAACCGTGTTTTTAATCATTTTTGCGGATCCGTGTGAACAGGGATCATTTAATAATGCTGCAATTAAGCTTTGCATCACATAAATAAATTACATAAAAAAGAAAATTGCCAACGTTGTCATATGTACATGAAAAATACAAAGGACACATTTTTTCAGTTTTTTACGTGAAACGTTGTTGTGTAAACGTAACCTTAATGAGACGCTGGAGGAAGAGAGAGAGAGTGAATGAAGGACACTGGTGGACAAGGACAGAGAAATAAATGAGGAACTGATGGTGAAATGGTAGCAACTGCGTATGACAGGCATCTGTCAAACCGTAAGACATTAATTGCTAGCTCTCACTTCCTCAAGCGTCTGTCTGACATGCTTCATCTAGCATCTTCTCTGACACAGTGCTAAAGTGTATCACTCCCTCCTCCGCCGTCCCTGAAGTGTCCTTTTCTCAGCACTTTACAGCGAAGGGCAAGAGGATGTGACACCAAGTGAGGGCAACAGTTTGGAAGGAGTGCAGGAGGTCAAAGGTCAAGTAGTGAGGGCAGATTAGTGAAAGGCTGGTGGAAGTGTTGGTGAATCCACAGAGACACAGCGATGAGCATTACACCATGTAACATCCTAAAGCAGGATGATATAAAGCAACAAGTGATAAATCCCCTCTCTTCCATGTCAGAACAATAATAGAAGTATTCCTTTCTTTCAGATACCTCAAACTGTTAAACATTTGTGTGTATTGAAGATTATATGAATATTGAGCTGTGAATTCCTGCTGATGTTCAGAACAAAAGCACTCTTGCTTATGCGAATACTTATCTTGTATCCATTGTTGAAAAATGTGCTGATTTGTCACTAGGGGGATTTTATCTAGCTGGCTAAAATAGATAAGTTTTCTCTTTTCAAAACTGCAAAAATAACTTGTAATCATCTTGAGAGCATTCGTAAGAATCAGCCAATCAGTAATGAGTTATTGCAAAAGCACCATACCATTGTGTAGCAAACATGAATTTATAGAGAAACATAACAGCTGTGAATGATCTTATTGCATATTTTCTTTTTGTAAAGAAAACAAATTATACATTTACACATATTCTAACATTTAATCAGAATATATATTTTTTTAAAATCAAAATTGATCATTCTTTCTTGGTGCATTTAGTGAAATTCTAAAATAGGACCAGCTGAAAAAAAGATGAACACTGCCAGTTCAAAAGTTTGGGATCGGTAAGATTGTTGATATTTTTAAAAAGTTTCTTATGCTCACCAAGGCTGCATTTAATTTGATTATAAATCCCCCTAAAAACCTGTAATATTGTTAAATATTATGACAATTTAAATGAACTTGTTATATTTGAATATATTGTAAAATGTAAATTAATTCCTGTGATGGCAAAGCAACATTTTTAGCATCATTATTCCAGTCTTCAGTGTCACATGATCCTTCAGAAATCATTCAAATACGCTAATTTGCTTCTAAAAAACAAAACAAAACATTAATAAAGATGAATTATTATTATAATTTATTTGAAATCTTTTGAATATTTTGTAACATTGTAATTGTCTTTACTGTAACTTTTGATCAATTTAATGCATCCACACTGATTAAAACTATTGATCCCCATTCTTATGACCCGAAACTTTTGAATGGTAGATGACTAATGTTACACAAGTTTTATATTTCCAATACATGCTGCTCTTTTGAACTTTGAATAATCAAATAATCCTGTTTTTTTAAATATATATGTATTTTTTTACATAACTGCTTTCAACATTGATATCAATAATAAACGTTTCTTGAGCATCAAAACAGCATATCTGAATGTTTTCTAAGGATCATGTAACATTTACGACTGGAGTGATGATGTTAAAAAATCAGCTTTGCATCACAGAAATAAATTACATTTAAAAAAATCAAATGAAAGTTATTTTAAATTGTAATAATAGATATATTCAATCAATATTGCTGATTTTTATGTACTTTTAATGAAATAAATGCAGCCTTGGTGAGCATAAGAGACTTCTTTTTAAAAAAACATTAAAAACCTAACCTTATATTAAGCTCTGGAAAATGTCCAGACTGGCTATGATTTTGCCGCTTTGTACAGTATTTCACATTCATTGAAGAGTGACTTGAAAAAATGACTTGACCCTAGAAACTTGTTGCATAACACATGGTGTAAAGGGACGTTCACAATATCAGCATTTTGCAGCAAAACTTTTCGACTTTAATCAGAACTGGTGATTTGTGGAAGGCCTTTTTAAACCTTGCAGTAAGGGTAAAAGAGAATCAGGATCAGAACACGAACTAGGTCAGATCGAAACCTGGGTTTTCAAAAACCAACAGCTCTCCTATGTTCTGAGTATGTTTGACATAGTTCACTTTGAAATTAATTTTTGACATGTTTTAGATTACCTCAAGGGCATCCAAGATGTAGGTGTCTTTGTTTCTACAATATTTTAATTTTTTTTATTTTTTACAGTTCTTGTCTGTCAGTCATATAATGGAAGATTATGGGGTCCACCTCAAAGAGCATGCACAGAGAAAGTCCAAATTAAACATGATTTAATGACTCGGAAATGTAAGTACACATTGAGACACGAAATCGAGCAGTTTTACCTATTGTAATCACAGTCACGTCCAAGTTCTCTGAGGGCGAGGGGCGCTTCTCTCTGCGAAAGTGCGCCAAAAAGCCCCGGAAATGATCTCTCGCACATGTACGTCACTCATTGTTTACACAGAGATTTCAGATGTGTTACCCTTCACTGTGAAGATCTAAACATATTTAGATATACAGGAAATCGCAATGCAAGACAATTGCGATATATCAACAGACAACGTTGATTTTTTTTTTTATCGCAACCGTGCAAGAGATCACTTCCGGCACTTGCGCAGGATCCGAAGCGCCCATGCCTTCAGATCACTTGGACGTGGCTGTTGTTACAAGAGGTAAAAACAGTTTAAATACTGTTCGTTTTCTCACACAAACCGCTCGTTCCGTGTCTTAGGCCATCAATGTGTACTTACATTTACGAGTCATTGAATCATGTTTAATTTGGACTTCTCTGTGCATGCTCTTTGAGGTGGCGACCATAGACCTGCATTATATGACTGACAGACAATAACGGTTTGACCTAAAAATATAAAAATTGAAAATACTGTGGAAACAAAAAAAACTACATCATGTATGCCCTTGAGGTAAGCTAAAACATATCAAAAATTGATTTCAAAGTGAACTATCCCTTTAATGCAAATGAGCAGTGAATGATTCAAATTCAATCACTAATAAAACTACAGTGTTGGGAGGTGGATCTCCTTCTGCACTGCCATTGATAGTCTCTGCATTGTATTGCTGCTCATTTGCATACAGTTGAGCTCTAATCTTTTTTTTTGCTTTTGTCGGCGGAAATTAATCTTATTCAGAATGAATGACTCGGGTCGCTTTGTCACTGCAAATGTCTGTCATTGTGAATGGCTCTTCAAGGTGATGTGGGAATCTGACGAGGGAACTAGGCTGGTGTTGTGGGTACAGAATCAGTGGACTAAGGGATTTTGGATCTGTTCGGCCCTCTACTGGCCCTTACCTGGCCCGCTCTGAGGGCCCGCTGAAGGGCGGCTCTGGTCTGCCCAACCTGGAAGGGCAGCAGAACTGATGGTGACTGCGGCTTTTAGCAGGCTGGTGTGAACTGAAGGTGGAGGCTGAGGAGAGATGAGTGAGTGTGGAGCAGCTGGAGGATGAGTGTAGTCTGACACCTCTGAGAGAGACAGAGAAACACACAAACAGGGATGGAAGGACGAGTGGAGAGCAAATAAAGGGACAGAGATGGAAAGAGAAAGAAGCAGATAAGCAGATGATAGCAGAAACAAACAAACAAGCAAAAGCAGTTCATACAATACACAGAAAAGTTAGAGAGTTGATCTGACACTGCAATGAGATAGTCAAATGTTAATAAGTAATGTGAGATCAACTTAAAAATGAGAGTTGGCAACAATTACAAATACAAAATTCTGTCATTAAACTCAAGATGGTGCAGGCTGAGAGGTGCTTAACTCAGTTTGCTTGGAATCACATCATTAGACCACAGCTGATTGGTTCTTGCCAATGAACCAATGAGTTTGCTGCTCAGCTTTCAAATACTTGTTCAGCGTTTGCTGTAGAAGTTTGCAGCCCGATATTAGAGACCCTCTCACCTCCCCCAGCTCCACCTGTGTAGATCTGCTACGGGTAATTGTGCAGCAGCAGCATGTCTTACATTCTCACAGAAGTGTGTTTGTGGACATAATGACAGTAGCTAGGGCTGTAGTCAAGACCACCTTTGTCGAGTTCAAGACAAGTCCAAGACCAGGACTAGTCTAAGTCCAAGTCAAGACTCGAGTCCAATGAGGTTTCAGTCGAGTTCGAGTCAGTCAGAGACCAAGTCCAAAAAGGTTCTGAGTCCGAGTCCAGACCAAGTCAAAAGAAGGTTGAGTCATCGAGTCCAGAAAAGGTTTGAGTCTGAGTCAAGACCAAGTCCAAAAAGGTTTGAGTTCAGAAGTCAAGACTCGAAGTCCAAAAAAGGTTTGAGTTCGAGTCAAGATTCGAGTTCCAAAAAGGTTTGAGTCCGAAGTCAAGACCGAGTCCAAAAAGGTTTGAGTCCGAGTAAGACTCAAAGTCCAGAAAAGGTTTGAGTCCGAGTCAGAGACCGAGTCCAAAAAGGTTTGAGTCCGAGTCAAGACCGAGTCCAAAAAGGTTTGAGTCCGAAAGTCAGAGCCGAGTCCAAAAAGGTTCTAAGTCCGAGTCAAGACCAGAGTCCAAAAAGGTTTGAGTCTGAAGTCAAGAACTCAGAGTCCAAAAAGGTTCTAGTTCGAGTTATAGACTCCAAGTCCAAAAAGGTTTGAGTCTGAAGTTAGTACCGAGTCCAGGGACAGGAAAAAAAGTCTTCAGGGCCTGAATTTCGTTTTTTCCAAACAAAATTATTACATTTATCTTGCCAAAATGTTTGTGCTCGTTGCATTTTTTTTTACAATGAGGTAATGTTGTTAAGAATTTACACAACACATGGCTTGATTTAAATTGTTCGATTAAATTGAAAAAAGTTGCACAAATAAATACAATAGAATAAAGATATAAATAAAGATAAATAGAGAAAGTTTTTGAATAGGTCCAGCACTAGTATTCATAGACATGAACTGAATAAAGTAATCTAATGGAAAATTACACTGGATAGTATTTTAGTCCTAAATAAATTAAACACATAGGCTATCAATCCTCATTCCTTTAACTTAAAGCTCTCTTTTCTTGTTTTGACGACAAAATGAATGACCGTCACCTATGGTTGCTGCCACTAGTGCACAGATTCTGTGTTCATTATACTGGCATGCAATTTATGCTTATTAAAGACAAAATTGACTATGTTTAGAGTTATACTCATAAAGACCGAAATTGACACAGTTTTGAGTGTAAAAGCAATATAACTAGTCCGTGAAAAATAACTTTTGTTCCTGGCCAGCTGTTCTTGAGGTGGATTTTCTATGAATGTGCGCATAGTCATCCCAGAGAGCGCATGAGGACTGATAGTGTTAAAATCGCTTGAATGTTTAAACTGGTAAGACTTAAAAAGACGTGCAGAATGGTAACTTTATTCACGTAATGCACTGCTGGCCCGATTGTACAAGTGAATATTCCGTCATGTCCCGACTCCTGAACGCGAGCTGTGTATATCGCGTCACCGCTTGATGCTTGGCTTCCACAACACATTTTAGAGAGAAGAGAAGACGTGGCATCGCTGGAACACTCAGGCTGTTTGTGAAATTGGGTCTGGCAGATAGTTATTAAAAGAATGATTCGAATTTTAAGAATCTGTGTGAATTAATCACTGCGGGAATATCGCGCATTATAAATGGGAAGACCTGCGGAATGATTAAGAATTGTGCTCAACACCCAGTAACTATAGTAACAGCATTAGAAGACGCACTCCGTTGTAGTGAGCACTTGGTCGGTTAATTTTGGCATTTTCTAAGATAACGTTGCCCTGATAGGCTGAATAAATGAACACACATACAAAAATGTTTCGGACTCTGGAGCCAGAGCCATATCAAGACAGTCCGAAAATACCAGCTCAGAGTCCGAGACCATAGAAAAAATGGTCTCGAAATTCCAAACTCGAAATTCCAAGACCGAACTCAAGTACTACAGCCCATACATTATCATTACATATTCATATTCATATCTACATATTCATTACCATGCCAAACACTTTGAGAGTTGTCAGGAATATTCTCTTTGATAGACCTTTAAAGTTTATTGACATGTCTTTAAATTATGCCTAATGTTTTCTCTTATGTACTAAAAAATAAAATAAAACAATGTTTTCAGTCAATAAAGCTTTGCAACGTGTTCTGCACATGAACAATTGAGTCAAGCAAAAATAATATTTAAAACAAAATTATTTCTTTACTTTTTTTCATGGGGAGTGTTATTTGCTTTTAGCCAAGCTGAACAAACCAGGGTTAAAGCTAAAAATAGATTTTAAAAATAGAGCTAAAAATAGATTTTCCAATAAACAAAATAAAAAATGTATATAAAATGTATATAATATTTAATTTTATTTTCAGTGTCAGCAAAATGAAATAAATCACATAAAATATATGCATGAATATTATTGATAATATATAACATTATCTAATATACATAATACTATTGAACTTATACTGACATATAGTGTCATGAATGCAGAGTCACATAAAAAAAAAATCAATAGTTTTGGTTAAAGATGCTGCCAATGCTATATTCACAGTCTGCCATCATAAATACGGGTAATGCAAGTGCCCAATATGTGTCTGACAGCCAATAAACGGCTGAGAAAAACACTATAAATACAATAGTTTTAAATGCAAAGTGAATTAAGGCATGGGAATATTTTAAAAATGTATATTCATTTTAAGATTTGCTAAAAAAAAGACAGATTTGACAGTGTTAAGTAACTAATTAACAGTTAATAAACATTCAGTGAGGGTGAAATTATAGCAAAGGTAATCTAAATGTAAAAACAGAAAATGAGCAAGAATATATGGCTGTTCTGATACCAGTAATTTAATAATATTAACAGTAATATTAGCAAATAACAGATGTTACCAACATATTGTGCATACCTAGTTTCAACATATTTTTCAAAAGTATTCCAAATAAATTTACATTTTAACGAGTGCTTGATTAAGTCACGATGTAAGAAAACCATTCAAATGATGTGAATCACCTTGCAATAATGGCCACCCTGCTGTAATGTAAGAAGTGACATTGTTTGGTGAGTGAGAGAAAAAGAGATGGAGAGAGGAACTAAAGAGTCCCACCACCCCAGTGGCTTACATAAACCAATACAGAGACTGAAATCTTCATATTGTGTAAGTCTGCTCATTATGTGTGTGGTATTTTCCCCATGAATCTTTTATTCATTCCTTTTCATACAGTATGCACTCATGAGATTTGCTATTCAGCTGACATTCAAAACCACTCCACATGCAGTATGAGCGCTTCTGTGTGCTTCCACAGCAAACAGCCACTCACTCAAGTTCTGTTTGGGAAGATTTCCAGTCTCATGCTGCAGCATCTCCAAGGAAGAAATCAGTGAAGTGATCTTCACTGAATCACTATATGCACTTCTATAAACCAGCTGTGCTGCGTGAGTCACTCAATCTGTAGCACGTTAGCATTTAGCTGTTGGAATGGGCTTTAGAAGCCAAAGATGCAGATCCAAACCACGTTTAAATCTTACCATGGCAACAACACAATGTGATACAAAATCTGTACATTTTCTTCAAGGGTGTTAAATATGGTGTTAGGCTGCCAGTTGGGTTCTACAACAATACAGTGTAACTGTAGTTCAAACAGTAGAGCTATGCTAACAATAAAAATGTTTACCTTGAAGCGATTTGGATAAAAGTGTCTGAAAAATGCATAAATGGAAATGCTTGTATTACAAGTACGGTAACGCATTGCTGCCACATACAAATTATTTTTTTCCCTTCAATTATGTCGTTATAATGAGATCTTATGTCGTAATAATGAGTATCTTATGTCGTTTAAACGACATATTTTCTTGTAATACTGAGACCTTATGTCGTTAAAACAACATACTTTTCTCGTTATAACGACATATGTTGTTTTAACAACATAAATATTTCATTATAACGACATGAATATATCGTTATTTCAACATAAATATCTCGTTATTCTGACATAATAAGGGGACATTGTAATATGCATTAAGCTACATTTAGCGTTCTTATAATAAATTTCTATGGGAGGAAAATGCTTAAACGCTTTGCGTTCATATTATGGACTTGACTCTCTGATTTTTGTAGTATAGGCCTACTTTATTATGATTTAGTATTAATAATACACTGCACAATTATCCGTGAACTTGATAAATGTATGTTTTTATTAGGCTATATCCACAAGCAAATTGCTTTCAGTTATGTGTGCAAAATTCAGAATTTAACGATGTGCAGCGATTTTGTACAAATCAGAGACTGTTTAGAGTTTATATAGAGTTTACATTGAGTTTTATTTTGTATTAGTGATAATTTGCAGCGTCCATTTATTGAGTTGAATCTCATTTGAGTGTATGCGGCAATTTGCTTAACGTGCCATTAAATTCGTTGAGTTTATATTCTGAGCTCAGCAGATTTATTTGTACATATACTTTATTAGTATGATTATTTACTGTGTTTAGTTTAGAACACTGTCCGTTATGTTTAGGTTTGTATTCATTTCAAGACCGGGAATTAAAGAACACAGTTATGTTGGGACATTGGGACAACGCTTAACATTAAAAAGGCTTAACTTGGCTTACTGTAGGCCTACTAAAACAGTAATATTAAAAGATCAAACTCAGTAAACATCATATTAATAAGCTAGACTATGCAAGCCCCGTTAGGCCTTTTAATAGCGGTTTTCTGGGAGGAAAATGCTTAACGTGTACATTAAACGCGTTGCATTCATCTGGGCTCATTTATTTTTTGCATAAAGTATAGCTTATTAATATGATGTTTACTTAGTTTGGTCTTTTAATATTACTGTCTTAATACAGTAAGCCACATTAAGCCTTTTAACGTTAAGTGTTTTAGAATGTCCCTAGGGACGCGCAAATTATCACTAATACAAAATAAAACAAATGTATTTTATACACAAACAGTCTCTATTTGTACAAATCGTTGCACATTCGTTAAATTCTGAATTTTGCACACATAACTGAAAGCAATTTGTTTGTGGATAGTAGCCTAATGAAAACATACATTTATCAAGTTCACAGATAATTGTGCGTGCATATTATTAACAGCCTATAAAATCATAATAAAGTATACTACAAAAATCAGATAGCTAAGTCCAGAATATGACGCAAAGCTTAGGCATTTGCTCCCATGAGAACTCATTATAAGAGCGCTAAATGTAGCTTAATGCATAGTACAATGTCCCCTTATTATGTTCGAAATAAGAGATATTCATGTCGAAATACAGATATATTATGTCGTTATAACGAGATGTTTATGTTGTTAAAACAAGAATATTTATGTCGTTAAAACGAGATATTATGTGCATTATAGACGAGAAAAGTATGTCGTTTTAACGACATAAGGTACTCGTTATTACGAGAAATATGTCGTTTGTAAACGACATAAGATCTCGATTGTTACGACATAATTGACGGGAAAAAATAATAAAAATAAAATAATAATTCGTATTACAGTGATGCATTGCTGGCACATACATTTTATCCCCCCCCTCAATTATGTGTAATAGAAATCTTATGTCGTTAAAACGACATATTTTCTTGTAATTTAATAACATAATATCTCGTTTTAACAACATAAATGTCTCAGTTATAACGACATATCTGGTTTTAACAACATAAATATGCTCTCTGTTAACGACATAAATATCTTGTTATTTCGACATAAATATCTTGTTATTTCGGACATAATGAGGGACATTGTAAGCAAGCAATAAGATACGAGATGGCTGCTGCTGTATCGTGAATAAGTAACGGCTCAGGGCGTTGTTAGGCACGGCGAAAGCGGAGTGCCTGCAACCCCTTGAGCCGTTACTTACTCACGATACAGCACTTGCCTCGAGTATCTTATTGCTTTTATAAAACGGTTGCCACACAATATTTAAGTAAAAAACAATGTTAGTGCAACTTTCTTAAAGTAAAATCACTAAAAGCCTGCCTTCCGCTGGAAAAAATAGTCCCCAGAGTGTGAACAGCAATAACGTTCCAGTGTGTAAAATGCATGAAAGCTCAAATAAAAACAACATAGAACCACAGTGTTGTGCAGCGATCAATAGAACCGTTGGGTGAAGCGGTAACGCCGTATTTTATCGTGAATAAAGCACAGCTCTTGACCAATCAGAAATCAAGGATTCGAACTAACCGTTTTATAATATGCATTAAGCTACATTTAGCATTCTTATAATGAGTTTCCATGGGAGGAAAATGCTTATTCGTCAAATTAAACACTTTGCGTTTAATATTCTGGATTTATATGATTTTTGTAGTATACTTTATTATGATTTTAATATCATATTGATTAGTAAATGCACACACAATTATCCTTGAACTTGATAAATGTATGTTTTTATTAGGCTACTATTTCCACAAACAAATTGCTTTCGTTATGTGTGCAAAATTCAGAATTCAACGAATGTGCAGCGATTTGTACAAATAGAGAAATGTTTGTGTATAAAATACATAGTTTTATTTTGTATTAGTGATTATAATTTGCGCGTCCATTTATTGACGTATAGTCGATCTCATTTGAGTGTATTCGGCAATTTGCTTAACAGTGTCATTAAACGCAATAGAGTTTACTATTTTAGCTCAGCAGATTTTGTTGTACATATACTACATATATGTATGTGGCAGCAATGCGTACACCGTAATTATTGATATTATTCGAGTTATTGAGATTATCTATTCTTCAAATGTGTGTTTATCATAAGTTTGGAGTTGAGTACCGATTTTTATTGTTGTTTAAAAGCTTTTTTTTTCATCAAGGATGCATTAGATTGATAAAAAGTGACAGTAAAGATTAGATAAAAAATGATTTATCTATTTCAAATACATTTTGTTCTTTTGAACTTTCTATGCATCGAAAGATGCCTGGGAAAATGTATTATGATGTATTTTATGATGTATTCTGTTATGATGTATGTATATTATGATTATGATTTTTCCAGTAATAGTCCTCTGACCTTGTCTCTTGTGACACTGAAGACTTGAATAATGCCGGATGAAAATTCAGCTTTGCCATCACATGAAGAAGTTACGAAAAAATGTATGTACAATATCTATGTAAGCCGACAAGGGGTTGTATATGCAAAATCCAAGAAAAATATATAAAATGATTTGAGAGAAACAAGCCAAAACAAAACGAACCATGTGAGCTCGTATATTCATTAGTACGCTAAATTCTGAGCCACACACTGTCACAAAACGTCAATGCTTTTTCTTTAATTGGTCTCATGAATGAATCTGTTCATATCAGCCTTGGAAAAAAGGGGAAAACACTTTCATAATATTTGCCTGGTGGGAAATGATCAAAGTCTACCATCATGAGGTAAATAAGCCCATGAATTAATGAAATGCTAATTGAATTGCTCCTCAAAATGTTATATGTGTAGATGGTTAGGGTGATACACTGTAGGTGTTGGAATGAAAAGTAAATGCATTTCAAACCTTAACAGCTTGGCTCATGAATATTAATTCAGGAGAGGTAACATTCGCTGAAGCAGGTAAGTGGGCTCTAGACATAGTAAAATACCACTTGCATGTTCGTTCAGTCCATTACTGAAGAAAACAGCAGACAGAGGCTTCAGCTTGATTGTTTTATGTGGTTAGTTAAATGTTTTTAAAACCTGCTTCAACGTCAATGCAGTGTTGACAATGTACAGTATATATGCAAATCATACGAATTGTCACTGCAGATCATTTTAGACATGGGATTAAACAGCATCTCTGTAAATGTTTTGTGACAGAAACTAAATTAAAGACAGGGAGAGAGATGAGTTGTCCCGGAGCAAGTGCTCCCTGTGGGAAGATTACGCAACACCGTCAGTAAGAGCTTTTCAACAGAGCCACATTTATTACCCCTACACCGCAACCTGTACCTATCCACTAAAGCACGAGTAATTGGCTCACCTGAGGGGTCTCGCTTTCCATTTCTCACACACATTTATGCTCAAAGTCATTGCTTTTTCTAAAAGATAAGACTCGAATTTCCATATCATTCCATGTCAAACTTAACTGTAATTAAAGAAAGACTCGATCCTCTTTCTGCAGAGTTCTCTATTTATATTCTCCAGTTCCCTCACACCTCCGTTTATCTTTTCTGTTCCTCAATCTTTCTAGCGCTTCACCGCCTGCTTTTACTTTGGCATGCTGTAGGGTCAGGAGATTGGTCTCGATGAGTGAGAGAGAAGAAAAGAGAGACCGTGTCTAAATCCTATTGAGATGCCTATCTAGACAGCATTTGCACATCTAAGTATTAGACTTTGAGCTACAAATCTTTTGAGCTGGCCTACCTGGACAGCATTTTTTGACATCCTGTAGGAACTTTTGATTTGAATGTCACAACTCAAAACTTAGCGAGCCGCAACTCAAAAGATAACTTTGGACATCATGAGCACATTTGAGCATTCAATTTTAATGTCTGAATGTAAAATCTGGTTAGCAGGCTAGCAGCCTTTATGTACATCCATTTTTGCATCGTTTGAACTTTTGATCATGAATGTCACAAACAGCATTTTCTAAGCATCATCAAAACCATGTTTGAAAGATTGATTTGGACATTAAAACTGAAGTCCTAGTGGGCTGCCTAAACAGACAACATTTTGGGGGACTACAGGAGCGTTTAAATGAATCAAGCATTTGAATACAAAACCTGGTAAGTTGTCTACAGCATTTTAGATTTAAGGCGAGACACTATTTTTTTAACTAGTAGACATCACCATTAAACTTTCCCACTGTACCTGCATTAAGATGAGAAAAAAGTTTAAATAAACAAAATTAGGCATTATCTAATTACATATGTGCTAATTTGCATATATATATATATATATATATATACAGTATATGTATATATATATATATGTACATACATATGCATATCTATATACATATACACTCACCGGCCACTTTATTTAGGTACCCCATGCTAGTAACGGGTTGGACCCCTTTTGCCTTCAGAACTGCCTCAATTCTTCGTGGCATAGATTCAACAAGGTGCTGGAAGCATTCCTCAGGGAGTTTGGTCCATATTGACATGATGGCATCACACAGTTGCCGCAGATTTGTCGGCTGCACATCCATGATGCGAATCTCCCGTTCCACCACATCCCAAAGATGCTCTATTGGATTGAGATCTGGTGACTGTGGAGGCCATTTGAGTACAGCGAACTCATTGTCATGTTCAAGAAACCAGTCTGAGATGATTCCAGCTTTATGACATGGCACATTATCCTGCTGAAAGTAGCCATCAGAAGTTGGGTACATTGTGGTCATAAAGGGATGGACATGGTCAGCAACAATACTCAGGTAGGCTGTGGCGTTGCAACGATGCTCAATTGGTACCAAGGGGCCCAAAGAGTGCCAAGAAAATATTCCCCACACCATGACACCACCACCACCAGCCTGAACCGTTGATACAAGGCAGGATGGATCCATGCTTTCATGTTGTAGACGCCAAATTCTGACCCTACCATCCGAATGTCGCAGCAGAAATCGAGACTCATCAGACCAGGCAACGTTTTTCCAATCTTCTATTGTCCAATTTTGATGAGCTTGTGCAAATTGTAGCCTCAGTTTCCTGTTCTTAGCTGAAAGGAGTGGCACCCGGTGTGGTCTTCTGCTGCTGTAGCCCATCTGCCTCAAAGTTCGACGTACTGTGCGTTCAGAGATGCTCTTCTGCCCACCTTGGTTGTAACGGGTAGTTATTTGAGTCACTGTTGCCCTTCTATCAGCTCGAACCAGTCTGGCCATTCTCCTCTGACCTCTGGCATCAACAAGGCATTTCCGCCACAGAACTGCCGCTCACTGGATGTTTTTTCTTTTCGGACCATTCTCTGTAAACCCTAGAGATGGTTGTGTGTGAAAATCCCAGTAGATTAGCAGTTTCTGAAATACTCAGACCAGCCCTTCTGGCACCAACAATCATGCCACAGTTCAAAAGTCACTCAAATCACCTTTCTTCCCCATACTGATGCTCGGTTTGAAATGCAGGAGATTGTCTTGACCATGTCTACATGCCTAAATGCACTGAGTTGCCGCCATGTGATTGGCTGCTTAGAAATTAAGTGTTAACGAGCAGTTGGACAGGTGTACCTAATAAAGTGCGGTGAGTGCATATACTGTGGTGCATGTGTATATGTATGTATGTATGTGTGTATGCATATATATATATATATATATATATATATTTATAAAACGGGTAGTTCTCGAATCCTTGATTCTGATTGGTCAAGAGCTGTGCTTTATTCACGATAAAACACGGCTACGACCGCTTCACCCAACGGTTCTATTGATCGCTGCGCAACACTGCGGTTCTATGTTGTTTTTATTTGAGCTTTCATGCATTTTACACACTGGAACGTTGTTGCTGTTCACGCTCATGGACTATTTTTTCCAGCGGAAGGTAGGCTTTTAGTGATTTTACTTCAAGAAAGTTGCACTTATATTGTTTTTTACTTTAATATTGTGTGGCAACCGTTTTATAAAAGCAATAAGATACTCGAGGCAAGTGCTGTATCGTGAAATAAGTAACAGCTGAAGGGGTTGCAGGCACTCCGCTTCGCGTCGTGCCTAACAACGCCCTTCAGCTGTTACTTATTTCACGATACAGCACAGCCTCTCGTACCTTATTGCTTACATATATTTGCCTTAAATTTCTGTCATCAATCCCTCACACTCATGCCCTTCCAAACCCGTAAGATATTCTGTTATTTTCGGAAGACAAAAATTAAGGTATTTTTAATGAAATCGGTCCGTGTACTTTGCTGCCAACGGATTTTCGTTTTGAAAGGAAAAAAAAACAAAAACGAAAAACGGCCCGTTTCTCAATTACCATTAGTAAATAGGAAAACAAAAAACGGAAAACAACCCATTTTTTGTTTTTCGTTCTGATATTAAATAACGGAAAACGAAAAATAATCTCGTTATCCGATGTCCTTGATCTGTTAGATGAAAATTGGAAATCAAAATACGACCCATAAATCGTAATTCTTTGCTGCGTCCGTACGGTCAAAACAAAAGCGTCAGGTAAATGACGTCTTGGGATGAGAACGGCTCTCAGACATCAGGAAGTGAGTGCTTAATTCCTAAACGCCCTAAAAGTATACTCTTTTTGAAAGAAAAAGTACATTCTTTTGAGTGTGTAATAAAAGAGTAGGCAAGCTTTGGGACGTAGTAGCCAACTTCGACATCTTTAACAGACAGATCTGTCGTGTGCATCCTATCGCCGTAACTGACCTGTCAATCATCTCGTCACAGTTAAAATCCTCCATTCAATCTAATTAAATTTCTTACCGTTTCGGAGATAAAATGTTGCCACACGTTCACCTGCCAGTAGTGGGTCTTTCATGCGGAGACTTTCCGAAATGTGTTTGCCATTTTAATTTAATGATGTATTTTTAAAGTTAAAGGTAGGGCTGGGCGACATCTTCGTCGGTAAAGCTGGTTCCTTGATTAGTAGTTTGCTAAATCTCTTTAACCTGCTTTCAGATGGAGCGGCATTTACCACATCCGCAGTTAACTGACAAGCTGAGCCATAACGCATTAATGTCGCGGAAATATCGGCAATTTATGCAATATGGTCTCAGCTTGTCAGTCTAACTATCGAATCTTTGTATGTATACAGCAAAAACTGTTAAATTAACACTTTTGGGAGTATATCAGCTCCACACTCAAATCCACAATACCTTTTCACCACTAGATGGGGGTAAAAATCACACTGTGTAACTTTAAGCATTCAAAGACAGCATTTTTTGGGCGCTGTATATATTTCATAACTAAAACATTAAACTCAACTCAAAACCTAGTGAATTGTCAAACAAGACAACATTTTTTTTAGCCTGGCATGCCAGACCTACATCTAGATGTTAGGTCTGGAAACTCTTCATTGACAGGGCTCAATCAGAGGGATGGGATAAATGGTTGTCTTTCAAATTCTCTCTGCACGCAATTGGATAGCGCTAAAGCCAATCAGAGCAATGAAGAAGGTGACGTACTCAGCGGAGCAAGTTGATATATTAAACTTTTACCGCATCCAGTCCAGCTGTCAACATTGTATATTGAAAATAAGGGAGATTTCCCGGAATCCATCCCCAACATAAGAGATTTTTGTTTGTTTTACACGACCCACAAACTTTAAAAATAAAACACTAATCATTAAAAGCCTAAAGTGTATAACTAGCCTACATGTGTGTGAGAGAGAAATAGACAGTGTGTCATTAAAAAAATAATATCATAGAGAATGTTTAAATACTAATATCAACTTACGAGGAAACGGAGGCGGAGTAGTGGCGCTTCGAAGTGGTGGAGATGATTCGGGAGAGGTCCGTGCACCTTACCGATCAGAAGCGCGCGCTGACATGGAGTAAAACCTTTATCCTCGACGACAAAATGACAAGTTGATAGTTTCGCCACAGCTTTTTTGTAACAGCGCTCGCGGCGCCGGCCGCATCCGAGGATGAACGACTTAAAACCGAATATGTCCGAGCTGGCTCTGACCGTCGCAACTCTGTCGTCATTATGTTAAGCCCGCCCGCCAACTCTATACACGATGTGATTGGCCCGGCCAGAGTTGGGCCTTTCCAGCTAAACCGTCTATGGAGAGTTGCTAGACCACACTTTGCGGCAAAATAATTTTTGCTGCCGCTAGGGTGCGTCTAGATTTCTAGGCTACATTTTTTTACCATCCATGTGAAAAAATGTCAAAATTGAATACAAGACTCAAATTCCAGAGAAAATCCAACCTAGACAGACTTTTTAAAAATTAAATAATCTAAACTAAATCAAAAATGCTGTCTAGGCAGGGGGCTCACTTGGATTTGAAGACGCAGCCAGAGAGGGAGTGAGGAGAGAGGGAGACATCAAGGGATGAGCAGCAGGATAAATGGAGAAACACCTACACAGCGAATGGTCGATCCAACGTTTAGAGGAGGCCATGGGATGGAAGTTTGGAAGCTCACATGAAGACACAGAGGTAGCTGAAGGACAGAACTAGGACTTCACACAGAGTGGGAGAGGAGAGTGGGAGGAGAAACACAGAAAATACAATAAAAAAAGTGTGCAAAAGGCTTAATATGGGGGTGGCTGAGGGCAGGGAAAGAGAGGGAAGAGGATATATTTCTCCTGATTCGTAAAACGGTAGATGTTTAAAGATCAGTGTCAACGTGTGGGAGCATCTGTGCTTATTAGAGAGTGAAATAAGAGCAAGAGGAGGAGAACAAAAATAACAGCAGAGAAAAACAACAGGGACAAAAGAATGAAAAATGAGAGGAAGAGTGTTATTGCACTTGAATCAGTCAGTCAGCACACGGTCCTCACATCTCATATAGACAATAACATAGAAAAAAAAATTTTCTCAATACAATCTATAATTCTGTATGCAATTTATGCATTAATTTTTCAAGATAATATAGCACACTCTTATTGAGCCGCTGAAATACTCCCACATAAATGAACCCTCTAATAAGTTAGGTAAAGTTTATGTAATGTGTTTTACAGTAAAAGCTCTTCTCGGTTCTGTAATATAGGCAGCGTTTCAGCAAATGTATCAAGGGGATGACATTCTTGTTTTCCAGCGGCTATAGACCGCAACGGCTGACTCCATCCTTCTTTCAAACAGAGAAATACATTCCTGAAATGTCCTTGATGTTATCAGCTAAGCTGCGCTGTTACAACGTTGCAGGTTTTATGTTCAACTTGCATCTATCACGGGGTAACAAAAATGGACTGGCAAGACAGATAACAAACTTCTTCACATAACAACTCTCTTTTTATCCTGACAAAGCTGCCAGTTTGACAAAATGTTGTGCTGATCTTTATCAGAATTCATTTATATTGACACACTAAGAGATGCGCACACAAGAACTCTCAGTTAGAAAAAATGGAAAGCCACTGAAACAAACACACTTTAAAAGCTCGCTCTTCAACTTGTCCATGAAACTCAAGTCCAGTTTGAGTGCAGCTACAACCCCAAAACTATTATTAAAGAAATGGACAAAAATCTAAAAGACACTCATGAAGAATCACTAAAAGCAGATTTTGACCTCTAAAATAAACTCCAATGTTATAAAATCCTAATTAGAGTTTCTGAAATTAGCCAATTAACTATTAATTAAACAATTTAAAGGAAGATAAATGCTCTCCAAATAAGTGACCATGATCTAGAAATAGAGAGGAGGAAGACGTAGACAAACATAATCAGGGAGAGAGCAGAGCATAGACACTGTGATCTGTAGCAAATAGAGGATAAAAAAGACTTTCTATTCATCTGTACTACAATAGCCATAATAATTTGAGAGCCATGTGAGATCCAAAAGCCATGATAATTTGAGAATAATCTCAGTGAACATCTCTTGTTTAGATTTAGCAATATTAATGTTTTAATTTCTTAAACTTAATTCTCAAAATCTTAGGCTTTAACATGGCACTAAAGCAGCATTGTCCAAAAGATGTGTTGTCTTACTTTTTGGGGAGGTTTAGTCAATTCAGACTGTAAGTTCACAACTAAATCATCATTTTGTCACATTAAGCAGTGACAAAGGATGCAATTGTAAGCAATCACCAGAATCAAAATATCTGATTGGGATATTATGCCAAGAAAGCATTAGTCTTTTGCCCCTTTGATATAACCGCTATCTGGTTAACAAGGCCTTTGTGATTTGCTGCAAAATTGGATGAATCAGCTGACATTAGAAGTGAAACCAGATGTTGTTGCATATGTTCTCCACAAAGATATTATTATCAACAAACATATTCTGGGGATGTAATACATTTTAATGGTAAAAAACTGGCAAATATATAATGAATTCACCCTGTTTTTAAGCCATCAAGCAATAAAAAAATAAATAAAAAAAAATAAAAAACAGAAGAAAAATATTTTAAAGAGCACCTATCATGGATTTTTAAAAATAACTGTTCATAGTGTGGACTATAGCTCTAAGGGAATGAGAACATCCTGCAAAGATTTATTATATACCTGAAAGTGAACCGTATATAAAGTTATTGTATTTCAAAAGTCAACTCTGAGTCTATGAAATGAATTGTTTTTGAAACGAGTCATTAGCTGTTTCGTAGTGACGTAGATACAAAACATTAGCTCATTGGCCGCTCCCAACATCTGCGCGCGCAGACGGAACTTGAAGTCTAGAACACATTCAAATACTTCAGCAGAATAGCATCATGTTGAGAAGACGCTGTGTTCTACATCGCAAAGACAGTTCAGCCACTTGTTTTCATTGCCCAGGGACGAGCATGTGAAGAATCAGTGGTTAGAGTTCATATTTGCAATCGATACCACAACAGTATAGCCCGAACCTTGTGTTCTCATCATTTTAATGACGAATCATTCAAAAACATACATGAATTCAAATGTGGATTCGCACGCCGGTTGTTCCTCGAAGGAGGGCGCAGTATCCAGCAGCCCGTTCTCATCCTTTAGCGTCATATAGAACGCTATATGAAAAACCCAACACAGTCTCATGAAGATGTCGTATCATACCACGAGTGTCATTTCTCATGGCATTTATACGCCAAAAATGTTTTTTGCGTGTATATGGTACGCACTAAAAAACCCTGGGTTAGGTTTAGGGGGAGGTGGGTGGGAGTTCGTGCATATTATACGCAGAAAAAGTGCGTATCATATGTACGCGAAATCTCGTGCCATATACACGCAAAAACTGTTTTTGGCGTATAAATGCCATGAGAAATGACATTTGTGCCATAGATACTAACTTTCATGAAATCGGGCTCGAAAAACCGCGCTATACTACGCACATGGCACCCTTTATCGTTAATATAACACGCAAACCCAAGGCGTCATAAATCCTTTAGCATAACATGAGACTACCCTACCCTACCCCAAACCTAAACCTACCCCTCACAGCGCGTGTTATATTAACGATAACGGGTGCCATGTGCATAGTATAGCGCCGTTTTGTCATACAGCGTTCTATATGACGATAAAGGATGAGAATGCGTTGGTATATCAGGTTCGTCCTCCTCCAAATCACAATCTGTAAGTATTATTAATAATGTTTGCTGTTATGTTTTCTGTAGCATGCACATATATAGTTATATTCTGTTGTGTGCGTTTTTGTACACTCTGCGCAGCTTCTAAGCGGGGTAAAGTTAGTTTTGTTTTTGATATTCACCAGACATTCATTGAAAAATGGCAATTACCTCCTGAACCGACTTAGCCAAATATGACTTCGCTCTATATAATAAGCGCTGCCCTTGAAAAGCCGCTGCAATGTGAGTTTCGCCGGGAAAGCTCGCTCTGACGGAGACGTGAGTAAGGGACCGTGTGGAAAGTGCACTTTTTCTGACACGTTTGTTCATACACTGTATACAACACTTGACAAGCTATAATCGATTAATGGTGATGGGTGTTCCATTTCCGACAATCTCTGCTGTCGATTTACCAATAACAACTGACTGGGTCATTTGACCAATCGCCGCAGATTCGTGTCACTCAGAAGTGTTTGGGAAAATTAATCGTTGAACGAATCATTTGGGAGTTCGTTGAGCAAATCAGGTAAAAATAAATGCATATTATAAGACAAATAAAGTATTTTTTTATCCTTGCATGCACATTAAACTGTTTTTGGGAACTCCCAAAACAAAAATAGGAACATTTCAAATGGGGCTCTTTAATGAAAAAAAAATGAAGAAAAATCATTGACAAACTTAGTCGTTTTAGTAAAACAGTTCAAATGAATTTCAGCATGTGTGTAGCAGCAATCATTATCTTACAACCATATTTGGAGGTAATCATTTGATACTAAAGATGCATGGCTCTGAACGTGAGGCTTCTGGCTGTGGCAGGAATTGTACAGCACTGAACTGGCATTGCTTTGTCTCCAGTAACCAGGACACACTCCTGCTGCTGGCAACCCAACGGCTGTGTGTGTGTGTGTGTAGGGGGTGTAGGATGAGGAGTGCCAAAAAGATGAATTCCAGTGTTCAGAGACCAAGATGAAGGATTATTACATTCTAACTGTCAGCACCTGCAACACTTTTTCCGTTTTGCAGTGTTTTGGGAGATCCACTTTAAGCTCTCCAGTAATAACTAGTGGCACTACATCACTGGTTCAACACTGGGTGAATCTGTTCAGTTGGGCAACTTGTAACAACTTGTTTGTAACACTAGCATTACACAATATCATGTAAAAGTAAAATTACTCTATAACCAAACAAGCAAGCACACAAAGTCTCCTCAGGGCAACATGCACAAACTTCTACAATTTGAATACAAGAAATTCTCATTCCTGAGGTAGTTTGAAGTAGAAAAATGCTGAATGTTGCTGTTTTGCTGTTTGTCAGCAATGAATATTAAAATGCTATACAAAAATGGGTGTTCAGTATTAATAAAAAGGTTGACAACCCAAGGCTAAAGTGTATGCCTGTAATTGGAAGGCTGCTGTTTTGCTCATTGTAAGAGCCATTAGCTTTCACCAATATGCCCTTAAAGGGATAGGTCACTTTGAAATTAATTTTTGATATGTTTTAGCTTACCTCAAGGGCATCCAAGATGTAGGTGTCTTTGTTTCCACAGCATTTTCAATTTTGATATTTTTCGGTTAAACCGATTGTTGTCTATCAGTCATGATACACTGGAGGTTAAGGGGGTCCACCAAAAGAGCATGCACAGAGAAGTCCAAATTAAACATGATTGAATGACTTCGTAAATGTAAGTACACATTGATGGCCTAAGACACGAAATGAGTGGTTTGTGTGAGAAAACCAACAGTATTTATATCGTTTTTACCTCATGTAATCACAGTTGAAACTGATCTGACAGCATGGGCGCTTTGGTCTGCGCATGCGCCGGAAGTGATCGCTTGCGCGCCTACGTCACTCTTTGTTTATACAGAGATTTCCGAAGTTTTACCTTTCACTAAACATATTTAGATATACAGAGATCGCAATGGAAGGCTATTTCGGTATATCTAAATATGTTTAGTAAAGGTAAAACTTCCGAAATCTCTGCATGTGTAAAAATTGAGTGACGTACACGCGCAAGTGATCACTTCCGGCGAAACATTGAACATGATTCAGTTCTGTTCAGTTGGACATTGCACAACTGATTCAGATCACTTGGACGTAACTGTGATTACACGAGGTAAAAACTATATAAATACTGTTTGTTTGCTGACATGAACCGCTCGTTTCGTGTCTTAGGCCATCAATGTGTACTTACATTTACGAGTCATTAAATCATGTTTAATATTGACTTCTCTGTGCATGCTCTTTGAGGTGAACCCTCTATACCTGCATTATATGACTGGCAACAACGGTTTGACTTAAAAATGTCAAAATTGAAAATACTGTGGAAACAAAGACACCTACATCTTGAATGCCCGTGAGGTAAGCTAAAACATCAAAAATTAATTTCAAAGTAAACTATCCCTTTAACTCCAGGATGCTCCAGTTGTCCCTGTAATATGTGCACTATAAGTATAAAATCATCTGCTACAGTAAATCACTACTTCAGAATCTTAAGAAGGTCTAAGTTGCACCTGAAGAAATTACTTCTGATATTAAAGATAGATGAATTCAAGGTAAATTTAATTTTAGCTACAATTATCACTATCAGGAATAAAAATATAACATGACTCATCAAATGAATATTTAACCTAAAAAATAATTACCTTCATGTCATTTCAAACCAGTATGACTCTTCCTTTCTAAAGATGTGCAATTACAGTTAATCGGTACTAAAACTTTTGTGCTTTAACAAGCACACACAAACACCATTCAGTATTATAAAAGTAATCAATATGGTTTTGGTGTGCTATATTCCAAGTCTTCTGAAGCCATATTATGCAGTTTTTGATCAACAGACTAAAATTTAAGTCTTTAATCGCTGATAATCACTGATGGAAACTCCAACAGACCAATACCAAATCACTGAGTCAGTAGCCATGTTTCCATCGACACGTTTTTATCCGAATTAAGTGATATCGAATGAAAAACACCTTATGGAAACGGTAAAATTCGATGAATTTTCATGAATATCGACTAAAATGAAATACGTTCGGCCTCATCGTAATTTCTCTTGATCGATATACGGCTAATGCGATAAAAGCTGATGGAAACGTTATTTACCGAATAAATAATGAATTGCGATTAAGTTTTAGGCCCTTTTATGGTTGCAACACGTCAGAAGAAGAGTTCATTTCCGGCCAGTCCCACTCTGTTTGCACACACATGGCGGATGCCAACAAAGACAGATAAGTGGACAAAGTAAAAAAAATGCCAGGATCTCCCAGAATTGATGGAGCGCTGTCATTCCCACACTACAGTCCCCTCCGCTGTCGTCGGGCATTTACGTGCATCGGCATCATCATAGCAATGTTTATAGCATTGTTGTTTTCTTAGGTTAGTTTTGCTTGTTTTTACGTGGCTTGGTGGAATTCTAATGTAGAATGTGGTCTGTTATTTCTTGTTAACAGACTGCGGCGATGTTAAGTATAACACCGTTGCCATTGGCGCAGTTCAGAAACGGAACAGACTATTTTCTTTAGCAGAAGCAATACTCGTTTTTAAATCAATAAACTCGTTTTGTGTCAAATTATTGATTTATTTATTTATTTGTTTGTTTGTTTGTTTGATTTATATGTAATAAGCAGGATAATGTATAGCGAGGTGGTTGTTATAGCGAATACAACCCCTTCAGGCAAACAACCGCCTCGCATACATTATCCCATTCATATGTCGGCTGGCACATAAGCATTATTAGGCTACAACTTGTGAAATATTGATCATTTGTTGGTAGATGGCGATCCGTTTTGTCTAACAAAACTTTGTTCGCAAAAGTTTGCTTGAATGTTGTTCGATTCAGTGCGAAAATGAATGGAAACACCTTAAAATGTCTCAAATCAATTCGATATACCAATTTGATCGCAAAACACCATGTGACGTCATTACGTACAGGTTTTTATTCGCTTTAAAGCCGTTAGATGGAAACACACTTTCACCAGCTTTATTCGCATGAGTTTTTTAACCAAACTTCAGATAATTCGATTGAAAAGTGGATGAAAACATGGCTAGTGAGTTCGAACTCGAGATCAGATTCAGTCAGTGTCCTGAAAAAATCCATCAGGGGTGTGTTTCCCATACAGCGATTTGTTGTTTAATTACCATTAAGAAATCAACTAGCTTGTCACGACTGTTTTCGAGAATCGTATTGTCATACATTTGTCATTCAACCACGTTGGTTAATGATGTGATCAGGTGGTCAAGTAATATCTTCTTAATTCATCCATTTGAGTTGGAATTAATGCTAGATATTTTGCAATAAATTAGAGCTGCACAATTGACTTTATGCACAGCTGCACTACTTCCTGAACTTAAGCCAGCTCCTTGTTTTCTGTCTGCCATTATTGGCCAAACTTGATTAATTCAGGTGTGTCTGATTATTGTTGCCAAGACTACTGAGGTCAGGCAAACCTGAATTAATCAATTTGTCCAATAATGGCAGACAGAAAACAAGGAGCTGGCTTAAGTTCAGGAAGTAGTGCAGCTGTAGCCTAACTACGTCAGACTTCCTACTTCCGCTAATTTCATTTCGCTCCTGTAGTGAGTCTGAATAGCAGCCTGTCTTTCAGTTTCACCGGCCTGAACCATCGGCCAATCTACGAACAGAGGGCGGACTGAGAGCTCGTGACGTAGGCGCTAACGCGCGAGTTTTACATCTGCAGGTTAGAGAAATCGAAATCGAAACGACCGCAGAAATGGGAAACGAGACACGGGATGCAATCCGCTCTGTTATGGAGAACATTCCAGGGTTTTTAAAACTGAAGCAAAAGTCGTTTACAGCCATGTTCACTCGTTTACAGTCGTTTACAGCCATGTTTCGCTCGCATCATCAAGTGTTTACAGCAATGTTCACTACGGTATTTCGCTTCGCATCATAAGTGTTTTACAGCAATGTCAACTCCGGTATTTCGCTCAGCATCATTAAGTGTTTACAGCATATGTTCACTCCGGTATTTCAGCTCGCATCATCAAGTGTTTACAGCAATGTTCACTCCGGTATTCCGCTCGCATCATCAAGTGTTTACAGCCAGGACGCGCAGGAGCCTTCTGCGCTGTAGGAACAATTTTGCTGCCCCTCTATTTGCAACGCATATCACCAGTATTTCGTTTCGATATGACACTGCATTAGTCCACATAGACAGGTCCCAGATAGGTGATTCATGAACGATCTTGTTCATTCGTATGTCACGTGACAAATGAACGAATTTTGAAGGTAAAGTGATTATTTATGTTCCCTGTAAATCATTTTTTACTGCATTATGATTTCTTAATTCTAAATATGATCAACATTGCGTAGGTGGATGTGATCAGGGAATTTGCTGTTAAAATTATAACATTTAAAGCCACTTAAATAAACGAAATGACTCAGAGAGTCAGTAATATGAACTTATTACCCAGTCATGACTCGTGAGAGCAAGGGCTCGCCTCGCGGGGCCCCACTCGTAGAGCGGGGCAGCGCAGCTCAGTAAATCATATAAATAACCTAGTTTGTGAATTGTTCATTCCCGGTTGGCACACATTTTTGCAGCTCTGTTTACAGTGGAAGTTCGATCTTAGATTTGAGTTCGATGCATGATGTCTGTGGTTCGCATTAATAAACTATTTACGTCATAAATAAACTTATCTGATTGGCTTACGGTAACCAATGATTTTAAACTTCAGAGAAGCGCCCCTGCGAGAGAGAAACACTTCTTATTATGCCATTCCAGACTCTGTCTACGCAAGCAAAGTGAAGTAGCAGAGCTGCTGAGTATTACCAGGCTAGTGCAGCTGTGCATAAAGCCAATTAATTGAATGTCTAATCATGATTATGATATGGATGCATGATTTAAAAAAAAGTCCACTCAGATTATTCTGCGTGCCTAATAAGAGGGATGTTTAGAGCAAGTTACATTGTGAGAGGGGCGAATCACTAAAGTGTACGTTGATTGGTCAAATACACGCAAAACACCAGAACCCGCTATTTTTATAAAGCTATGTAAACAGCCTATATTGCTCCACAAACTAACCCTATGAACATTGAAAAACAGTGAGTAGATGGACCTCTCAACCTTTACACCAAGGAGAAAATGGGAGCACTGTGTGCTCAGGCTAAATAACTCAAACAACAAGCGTGGCTTATCGTCACTTCAGAGATCCTACTGGTGGAGTTTATTCCGCCTATTTGTAACCAGGAAAACATCCATGGGGGCATTAGTTAGACTACTTCCTATAAATTCCAAGAACTACCCAGAGCAAATGCCCCTATTATACCATGCATATTTTTACTTTTTATTTATTGATTTATTTAAAGAAACCAAACCAATGTATAGTTGACATTTGACGTTTAATGCAATAAGAAGCAATAGAACACTTCACTTAAAAGCAATAAAAGTTTTTCATCGAAGAGTGTTTTCAACTTGTTTTACATTTGAATATAAAATTGTGACATGCAGTTGCTTCAAACCATAAATAAAGCTATTCAAAACATTCAATGTGAAATGAGATAATTGTTATTAATAATCACAATTGCAATTTTTCTACTATAAATTACGAGCCCAATCTCACGAAAGTTAGTATCTATGGCACGAATGTCATTTATTGTGGCATTTATACGCCAAAAACAGTTTTTTGCGTGTATATGACACGCGATTTGGCGTACATATGATACACACTTTTGGTGTATATATGCATGTGAACTCCCCACCTAGCTCCCCCCTAGAACCTAACCCAGGGTTTTTAAGTGCATACATATACACAAAAAAAAAAACAAACAACTTTTTGCCGTATAAATGCCACGAGAAATGACACTCGTGGTATAGATGCAGCATCTTCATGAGACTGTGTTGAAATTACGGACATGGCATCTGAGGGCTAATTCTCAATTTTCACAGTTATTTTGCTTTATTTACAGATTCAATTATAGGCTCGTTCTTAGGTACTAGAGATGTACTAGAGACAAACTAAAAGATGTAGATGACATTCGAAATTAAATATACATATTTTCTTAAATGCCAGCTTGCTTATTTTGCTAAAGGCAATGATTTATTAAGCCCCCATGCCATTGAAACAAGAAACTATGTTTCTAACCACACAATTTTTCGATACTGTAAGCGAATGTTTGTTGGAACTATGGTTTTGGGAAACACTTATTTGACGAAACTTGCTACCATAGTTGGCTATCAATAGTTTTGGGGACACATCCCTGAATATTTTTTAACCATATCTGATCCAGAAGAAGAATTCGTTCACAAATCAGGCATCATATGGAATACTTTGAAGGTTCTTCATAATATTTTTGCACCTTTGTGTCCTTCAGTGTTCTTGAATGGAAAACAGAGATCAACTTATTCCTTCGGAATTTTACATTTTGTTCCACAGAGAAAAGTAATGCAATTTTGGAACTTGATGGTGAAAAAATACTGACAAAACAAAAAATTTGGCGTCCTATTAACACAGAGCCTAAGAATGAAAATACAGTATACTTTCACAAACAATCTAAGGTTAAACTAATTTACAAGAAGGAATAAATTAGCTGGCAACATCAAATGTCCCGTTTGACGCAAATAGCAATGGGTAATCGTGCCACCTCAAAAACAAATGCTGTGTCACTTATATAAAAAAAACTAAACAAATCCCACACATTTTCCTCAACAAGTCTTTTCCCCAACTCTACTGTTCTCCACATTACAGTCTCTCTCTCTCTTCTTCCTCCCACCCATGTTTCTTTCACTGTTGTGTTTCGCCCACTGAGTTGCTCTGAGCTCATACGGTTCCCTCGGCAACAGATCTCCTCCACTCAAGAGCCATGTTTATTAAGGAGACCCTTGAGAGTGCTAGTTATGGCTTATCACACATTACATATTCAATAGCTCCTGAGGCAGGAGCACGTCATCAATCCAAAACACACAGAAAATCCACTTAGTCGCTTGTGAGCTTTTCATTACACCGATGTAAAAGACGGACGAGTTTTCATATGAGGCTGATGAATCAACTTCAAGAAATCAAAAAAGAGTGCTGCATTTAATATTCAATAGCTTTGAAAGAGGGGTTTCCCCAAATCAGAGAAGAACTGCTATAAGGCAGTGTTAAGTGTGCATATGTAGTTTATTTACATTTAAATGACGAGGGAATGCTACATTTTTCTCAATGTGCTTCTCCAATCCCTACTGGACACGTGTAATTAAATCTAACATTCAATCCTATTCGATTAGACCAGCAGCAAAACAGTTACTACAGTTACAACATGACAGATCATACTCTGTCACCATCTGCATGACTCTAAATAATGAACAGAGCCCACATACTGTAATTAGTAGGTTCTAGATACTATAATTGGCGTAGCGAGAGGTTATCTGTACACTAGACTTACACTGAGTGATTGTAAATAGTCAGGAAATATGGCCAATTGAATTACTGCCAACATACATGACAAGAGTAGTGGCTAAATATAGTTTGGTAGATATAAATATAGAGTAGTGGCTATATAGTGGCTAAATCTCAGAGCTGGTAACTGAAAGTTGCTGTTTTGAAGCTAATTTGTGAGCCATAATCACTCCATTGCTCTTGAGTAAAGCATTTAAGCCCCAGTTTGCCCAGGGGAGGACAAGATTAGTTAAAGCCATGATTAAAAGAAAATGGTGCTAGATCTTTTCTTGCATATTAATGGTAGAACAATTTTAAGGCTGGAACTTGGATCTATTCATGGGTTAGTCTCAGCATCAGATGTCACACCCACGGACCGTTGGCTGAGCGTCTGATGCATATGGCACACAAAATGGGAAACACTTCGGGGTTTTCGAAGTCATCATCTGATCGGGAGACGTGTGTGTCACGCTGTCAAATGCAGGGTCGTAACCACCAACCCCCAACCCCATTTTCCACTGCAAAGGACAGTTATTTTTAGAGGAAAAGTATTGTTAAAATGTTCTTTACACTCATCACCATTGTGTTCAGTTGCATTCTGTTTTAGGAGTTTGTTGTCATTTCTGTCTCGTGTTCCTAATTGCCGCCACTTATTTGTCACCACATACACAATCATGACAGCTATTCGTTGTTATAATCTATCTGTATTTAAGTTTCTGCCTGTGTTCTGTTCACTGTCTGATATATCGTCTTTGGTGTGTCTAAATATGTGTGTGTTGCTTCCCGTTTGCCCTTCTGTTGGAATATTGATTATTGTCGTTTTCAAACATGTTAATTTGATTCTATAGGGTCTAAATGAAAAGTTTCTAATATACTTTAATTAAAAATTATCATTAGTATTGTAAGAAAACACTAATTTTACCTGGTCAAAAACAGCTCTGCTTTTTTGATGAAAACATTCCAGGATTTTTCTCCATATAATGCACTTCAGTGGAAACCAAACGGTTCAAGGTCCAAAAGACAGTTTCAGTACAAACTGCAAACTGTTCAAAGGAGCTTTAAAAACAATTCCAGACGATGGGTCTTATCAAGTGAAATGAACGCTCATTTAATAAATAAATAACAAAGTTTAAGTTTTATAAGCTCAAATGGTCGCTTGCTCTGTTCTGTGACGCATGTTTGTGACTCTCCTGTTCAAACTCGTTCGAATCAAAATTAAAGAAATCTTTTTCCGAGTCATTTGATTCATTCAACTAACAGAAACGAACGAATTGACTCTGAAAAAGATTTGTTCATTTTGTAATTTATTTATTAAATGGGCGATCATTTGATTTGATAAGAGCCTTATTCATTCGTCTGGAATCGCTTTTAAACCCCTTTGAACAGTTTGTACTGAAACTGTCTTTTGGACCTTGAACCTTGGTTCGTCCCACTGAAGTGCATTATATGGAGAAAATGCTGGAATGTTTTCATCAAAAACCTTAATTTCTTTTCTACTGAAGAAAAAATTACATAGACATCTTGGATGACATGGGGTGAGTAAATTATCAGCAAAAGTTTTTTTTTTCAAAAGTGAACTTCTCCTTTAACAGTTGAGGGTATATTTTGAAGAGAGATGGCAGTGGGAGTCTCTGAGGACACATCTGTGCAACCTTATCAGTTTGAACCGGAGTCACACCCACAACAAGATGATGGCCGCAATGACGTTTGACAATAAAGGCTTGCACAGGACGTTTCTGAATGGTTGATTAACGTAATGTCACTTTTATCTATCAAATAGATCTATTTGATCTATTGTCTGTACTGGCAGGGTAACGTTCAGAGTAACTTCTAGAGTAGATGTACTGACGCTATGTGTTAACTGATGTATACATACTCAGTTTGTAATAACACAATAACTATAACATTATAAACGTGAGATTATGAATTAAATTGAGAACGTCGTACATAGAAAACATGCAGTAATGTACCCCGAGTGTAAAACATTAGCCACATTCATTCGTGAAGAGTGCAAGCAATTTGCAAGGATTAAGATAAAGATTAATATAATTTTACACTCACTTCTTCTGGAGGTGCAGCAGGGACATGAATAGTTGGTACCTATTCTTTTTTCAGGAGAAGCTTCTTAGTAAAACCAGCTTGTACTGACCCTTGTTTATAAAGCAGTCTGGTGAGAAATGATTTGTGCAAACATTAAAGCAGTGACGTTGCTTGTGGGGAATATTCCCTTCGAAAACAAAACTCAGCCATTGTGTCTTCAGGGGTTCGGACATCTAAATGACTGTGTTCGTTATTTCACCCAAGAACAGAACACCACAATCGCTTCGATGCCATTCTACTCCAGCGTATCAATAATGGTGACGGACTATAATGACAGCTCGCTCAGGGCGGGGATGTGTTGAAACGCTGCTGTCAATCAACAATCGTGAGAGGGGTGTCCAACACGTGTGACGTGACACGGTCGAACAGCTCGATTTGAGGCAGGGAAAAACATACAGTACAAAGAGATTAAAACAAAAACACTGGATAGATTTTTATCATTATATGATGGCTGTGTACAGGCAGTGCCAATACACATTTCAGTACAATCAACTTGAAAAAGTCATGTACCATTATATGACCCCTTTAATAAACTTTGTATTGGATTATATTTATCTACCTCGCCTGTTTGCCAGCAACCACTCGTGTGATAACACAAATAAAATATGGTTCTTTTCAAGAACTGTTGGTAACACTTTATTTTATGGTAACGTATTTACACCTTACTTAGATTTGCTTACTACAGTAATAACAGTTAATTACATTACAAGTAGCTACCGTACATCAAACCGATTAATCAAACTGTAACTCTATAGTAAGTACAATCAATATTACTCACTACTTATTTGAGTAAGTACAATGTAACTTATGTTTCCAAAGTGTAACCACTGAAAGACTCTTCTTATATGGCATTGCTGCAAAATAAAATAAAATAATATATATATACATATATATATATATATATATATATATATATATATATATAGTTTTATGGTTTCAGGAAACACTTACTCAAGCGGAACTTGCAACCATAGTTTACTAAAAATAGTTTCGGGACACGCACCCTGTTTGTTTTGTTTTTTGCTTTTATTTTAAGAGTGTATGCATGGATGACAAGTTCATAATAAGATGAATATAGATATGGGATGGATTTTTATTTCATGTCAAATTTAATACTTGCTACACATGTGAATTCAAATGAAATGAGCGCTACTGAAGGAAGCTAGCAGCTGGAAAATGAAAAACATTTGACTGCTTGAGTTCTGTACATGCAGAATGGAACAATCAATCAAACGGCAAATTACTAAAAACAGCTTACAGATTACAGAATGAAAGAGACTATGTCCTTCTCACTTTGGGCTCAGTTTAGCTCCTGCTAAATGGCACAAGGCAGGCCCAGCTCAAAGAAGAAAGCTGGTAGTCAACGAGGTGTGAAAGCAGGAGGAGAGAGATGAAGGTGTATAAAGGCCATTTCCCAGGCCAGGCAGGGAGAGTGGATGAGATGGGAGAGTGTGGAACAATGCAAGATGGAAGAGAGTAGTTTACTTATCAGGTCAACCTACAGTATGATGTTCTTCCATCACCACAGGCCTTTGTGTTCATCACCTGCCACATTAAGGCGCATTTGTGACTTAGCCAAGGTTGGTTTACTGGCGCCACGACCAAGTACTGCAATGTTTGGCTTTAGCATTGAAAGGCAAGCATAACATGACCAATAATTTGCTACCTGTTCTAGCAACACACATGAGACAATATTCCTCCACCCAGGCAAGCAACCACCAGGGCCGGATTAAGAGTTCAGAGGCCCCTGGGCACAATGTCTTGTAGGCCCCCTCTTAGGCAGGCCAAATGTATATTTTGTCCAAGGACATTTTAATATGGCATTTACAGTTTTACTGACTTAAAATTAACTTTGTTGAACTATGCTGGAGTAAAGTTCATAAATGGTTGTTCTTTTCTATAGGAATTTGTAAAACTATGTTGGGTGGACCCTTAATATAGCATTTATAGTCTTACTGATTTACTATTCCTCTAGGGGGGTTCGGGGGCATGCTCCCCGCAAGAAAATTTTGTACATTTTAAGGTTAAATGCATCAATCTCGTGCTCTCTGAGAGATCAAAATTAAGAGCTTCAACTCATGAACTGCTCGTTGAACAAAGAAAAAGCATTAAATTTGTACCAGGACAATAAATAGGGCTCAAACATCTTTTTAGTTATGAGAGTCTCAGTCTACATTACATTATTAATGGAGTTTTAGGATCCCAAACAATCATTATAATAATGTAATAATGGTTTATATAATTATTCCTATGACGTAAAATCCATATAGCCTATAAATGTACTATATAAATGAAAATGAATATTTCAAAAGTATATTTTAGTCTACATTACACTATAATATAGGAAAATTAAAATACTTTTGTCCTAATTTCTTCACTTGCAAGAAATAAACCCTTGAGCTTGTATTTAGGAGAAAAGACCATTCTGATCGCGTGAGCAAAGCGCAGCACTTTCTTTAAATCACCCAGCACTGATGCCTATTCTTAAAGTCTTGTGCTGTTTTATAAACGCAAAAAGTCCATGTCATGGTTTCGATTTTAGTTCGTTGGCAAATTAACCCGCTAGAGACCGGTGTTAGGTTATACATTTTACATCTCATATGTGTTGGGAAAAGGGACAAGAGACGAACTCGAACTCGGGTTCGAGCGCTGCGCATCAAAAGCTGATTCACGCGCTCAGCGCGGTCCGACCTACGCCACTTTAGCTGTGACGTGATCGGCGTCTTTTTCATGAAAGACAGGCACTTAGTGCAAACATACGCTCCGTTTTATCAAACCGTCCCTCACGTCCTCGAAACACTACCGGCCCACCGGGAAACTCCCCACTCTCCCGATTGCCACTCCGCCGCTAGTGCCCAGGGCCCCTTAGATGTCGTGGGCCCCTGGGCAAGTGCCCAGTTGCCCTAATGGTTAATCCGGCCCTGGCAACCACCAAGAAAAGGTGTAAAAAACAATTCTCGCCCAGGACAACTGGAAGTTGCTAGGGACTGGAAAATGCTGGCTGATCTTGATCAACAGCTTATTTTTCCACCTGAGATTGCCACCACTAACCTCTGACCAAATATTGTTTTGTAGTCTGGATCATCACGCATTGTTCAACTAATACAGTTAACAGTGCCATGGGAGGATGCTGTAGATGAGGTATATTAGAGGAAGAAACTGTGGTATGCTCATCTGGCCACTGAAGCAGAACAGCGAGGATGGAGAGTCCAGGTTTATCCAGTGGAAGTGGGTTGTCGAGGATTTATGGCACACTCTACAACTCAGAGAGGAGCAGCAACTGGCTGTGGTCGAGATGAGAAAATTCTGGCTTGCTGTGTACAGGCCGCCACGCAAATGTTTCATAGAATTCGTGAAAAACTCAAAGAGTCTGTTGGTTTATTTGATTAGTTTGCATAGTAATTACAGTTAATCAAAATCAAAACCAATGTGGATTTTTCTACTCTAGTGCAATGGAAATCATCATGCATTACTGCAATGCAGACCCAGAGTCTAGAGTGTCTGACAGCAGCTGCTAGAGTCAAGGACTCTTATGACACTTTTCAGTGTAAAAGCATGTCACATTTATTAGGTGAGAGGTTGACATTGCATGCATGAAAATTATAGAGCTTTCTGCTGTATATAGAAATGGGTAGGAATGGCTTTTTTCTCTCTCCATGTGACTGTATCTGTTTCTTCTGTTTTCCTGAAGCTGCAGGAAAAACGGCCTCCTCAGCATGGAACTATTTCTAATTTATCACAGTTTATACTGCTGTTTACAAGTAAATCCCTATATATGTAAAAATATATATGTATCATTTATGTTTTTTTATCTTAACTAAAGCTAGGTATTTTCAGTAGTTTGGAACCAACACATAACAATTCAAATCCATCTTAATAAATAAAATGCATGGAACTAGTTTAAGATGTAATGTAACATTAACCAGAAAGATTAGCCCTGGGAATTAGATGCTTTGCACTTAAGTATGTATTTTATGGAAGATAATGTGTGCAGTTATGGGAATTATTGGTTACTGCTAGAAGGCATATTTCATGAAAACTTTTAGCTGCTAACACCCACCTGTTATATGGATATAACAGTGGGATATGAATTAGCTTTTAGAGAGGTAAAGAGCTTAGTCATTAGTCCATTCCATTAACAGCTTTGTTTAATGTTTTTGAAACTTTCAACAAGGTCCTACATAGCAGCCATAACCAGAAACTTAAGTGATTACTGGCATCGACAAATACTTCCACAAGGGAGAGATATGCATATTAAAGTCACAATGAAATGCTATCATAATCCATTTTACTTCTGTGATGGGATTCCATGTGCACTGATGAATTGTGCATAAGAAGACCAGATATTTGCATTAAAAAAGCATACAAGGTCAAACTTTTTTAACAAATACGCCATGACCCCATTACTTTTTAAATAGGTCCACAAATTCCCTATAGAGAGTTAATATTCAATAAAATAAACAAAATAAATACATATATAAATAATATACAGAAACATTGACAATGGGGGAATGTATCAATGTTCTTTAACAATATTTACCCTGAAATTCCAATTTCAGTTTGTTTTCACTGTGTTCACAAAAATATCTAAACTCCAAACATATGAAGCAAATTAAATATATGTAATGATAAGTGCAGAGTATGTAGGTCAACAGATCAGAGAATGCCATATTAATTAGATTTTTTTGCAGTGCTTGTAAGATGATATTTATATTTGTATTAATCAATAGGGTGATACAACTCTATTGTCATGACAACTAAGATTTATTTACCTCCTAGGACCATTTACCTCCTTAAAACTAAATAATGATGACAAAATAAAATGATAAATATGAACCAATTTCCCTGTCTGGTGAACAATACAACATGAAAATGACTCAAAACATGGTAAATACATCAAAATAAAAAGAGCAAATATGACAAACAGCTAGAAACTATTAAAGTATGTCAAATGTTTCCAAACGGTAATCAAGAAATTTACAGAATTTAACTCTTGCATTCACTATAAAAGCCGAAAATGTGTCATTCGTTTTCAACAATGACAATAATAATAATAATGCGCTTACCTTTGTGCTGTGCTTCAACTTCACAGTTGAACTGTGAGAACTTTGCACAGTTAAAACTGATCGATTGATTATTTAAACCTCTTTCAGCAAGTGTCAGGGGCGAATATACCAAAGAGTGAGACCTGACGGTTTACAAGTTGCAGATGCCCAGGTCAGGTCAGTGTGCACATGACCACGAACATGACATGAATAGTCCCTTATTCGATTTCAATCAAGTCGCAGAAAAACAGAAGTAGCCCATCTTCTTCGAGCCGTAATAGCGACACTATTGAGCAAAGAGGCAATAGAGCCTTTATCTCAAGCTCAGAGCAAAGGGGGCCTACTGTATACAGCAGATATTTTCTGGTACTGAAAAAAGACGGGGGTCTCAGACCCATTCAGATCTAAGACAACTGAACAGAGCGCTTGTGAAATGTCAGTTCAAAATGTTAACAACCACGAAAATCTGGGCTCAGCACAATTTGCGCTCACTGAGAGCAGCACACGTGCCTGGTCTCCTGAATTTGGGGCCAGACAGACTGTCCAGAAACAATATTCCAGCAGCAAAATGGTCTCTGCACCCGCAGACGGTCCTTCTGCTGTGGAAAACTTTCGGCAGAGCGCAGGTTTGCGTCCCAAGAGAATGGCCACTGCCCGAAGTTTTTTTCCAAGAGCAGGCCCACATCTGGCAGAACCCCATCCACGCTCAAAGTCTATGTGGCGGCCATAGCTGCATTTACGAAACCCGCAACTGGCCTGTCACGAATCTGGTCATCCGCTTTCTAAAGGGAGTTAAGAGGCCGAATCCTCCCAGACCCCCCACAGTCCCCATGTGGGACCTTTCCACGGTTCTGGAAGCCATGAAAGGTGCCCAATTTGAGCCAATCCAGATGTCGGATTTGAAACACCATTCAAAACAGCGTTTCTTATGTCTCTAGCTTCAGTAAAGCGCATCAGGGGATTTACAAGCGCTCTCAGTTCAGCGTGACGTCTCTGGAATTTGGGCCAAATGACTCGAAAGTCATACTCAAAGCAAGACACAGATATGTGCCAAAATCCCTCAACACACCGTTCAGGGCCCAGGTTATTTCCCTGTCCGCCCTGACGGTTTATGACAAGGAGATGGACACGAGCCTCCTTTGCCCAGTCATGTCTCTTCGCTCGTCCGTTTTCAGACAGACTGAGCAGCTTTTCGTTTCGTTCAGCGGTCGCGCTAAAGGCCTAGCCACGTCGAAACAGATGCGTAGATCCAGATGGATAGTTGATGTCATAGCGCTGGCATACACACATAAAACCCTTTAGGTGTTAAAGTGCACACCACTAGAGGCATGGCCTCAGATTATCTTACAATATATCTGTATGGCGGCAGGCTTGGCCTCCCCGTCTACATTTATAATGTTTTATTTACCATTTATAACCTAGAGGTTCTCGCCTTACAGGCTAAACTACTGTTGTTATAAACAGCTGCTTCGGATGCAGAACACTGCCCCGCTGCTTCAGCACAGAATACTACAATCGATTGTGCACTGCTCGCTGACCGGTATGATTTTCCTCATGGGAAAATACCCAAACTGTTACTTAGTTCAGGCCGAACGTTTTTTCACACTGACTGCGTGTGACACTGTTACAATGATAAGCTCCTTTGAGATGCTAACTTATTGGGAATGACGCTCCTAGCCTCTCTTCTCAGTCTCTCTGTGAGTCCCTGGTGGTTGTGCACTATAGGGCACTTGCCCTTGGGACTTTGGTGATGGATCCCTGCACGCACGACGTTTTAACATTGTGTTCCCCTAGCGTAAGATATTGCGCAAGTACGAGAGAACCTCTCGTAAGAGAACATATTAACGTAACCTCGGTTCTCTCTAGAAGAGGAACGAGTATTGCGTATCTTGCCGTGCCTGCAAAACGCTCTGGTTTGCTTCGGCAATGAAAAACCAGTGATATCAGCCCATCGAGCTATATTTATCGGGCTCCTTCAGTGGGAGTGTGGCGCAATGGGTGCGTGGGTGCCGATAGGTTGCGCAAGCCGCCATGCCTATGTCTGCATGCTGCCGCAACATGTTTTACATTATTACAAAATTAAGGATAACTTTTGGCTTCAATATCTTGTGGAAAAGAGGTTTTTCCCTCAGCGTAAAATATTACACAGTACTCGTTCCCTCTTCTAGAGAGAACTATGGAATTGTACCACCATTTATACACAAGGTAATTTATTACTATTGGCAATTGTTGCTTTGCACAGTACGTGATATTTTATCTACATGATACACGGCTAGAGTTTTGACACCGAGTCAATTGGCTCGGTCTAATTCTTTCTTTTTCACTTGTTTATCGTCTTTTACTATTCACCCATCTTTGTTTTATGAGCAGATGCCACTCAAGAAATTGGCAGTTTAGGTTATTTCTCCGCCATTAGCACAGCAGCGGCACACCGTCAATCTTGAGTTTGGTTTGAACGACGGTACACGCTGTGCAAGAGAGGGGTGTGATCAGTGCGTACATGATTGACACTGCTAAGAAATTCCTCCTGGCTCTGATTGGTTGTTTCTGACCGGGAGCAGTTTGTGCAAATGGAAATAGGACCACTGGGAGAAGCCAGATGAGATTGATTTTTTTTCACAGATTATCTGTCTCATATTCTACTTTCAGGACAAAATGAAAGTTTTAAAAAATATGTGAAAATGTTTTTATTTATTTTTTTTTTACAAAAGTTACCTACAGCAGCTTTAAGTGCTTCTGAAAGCTTAATTTATATTTCCAGTGTCTCAATCAAAAAGATTTATAGTCCTTAGAGAACTTTCAAAAATGCTTGCTTTTGCTAACAATCTGGTGGACCATTTCAAAGCTGTGTACATTTTTTTTTTTTTGTATTTTTTTTTGTATACATGAACATCTGGCTTTGGAGTGCACCTTATTTTGCAAGTCATTCTGTAAAGCAAGGTTGTCATCGCTGGTTACACAAGAACCGTTTGGAAGATGTGAATGAGTAATGCCATCTCCAAGCGGAGGTGAAGAGGATGCTCTCGCACGCACATCCACAAACACACACATACACATTCACTCACTCTGAGAAGCGTCTGTGGGTAGGAGGCAGGGGGCGGAAGGGTGGCTCGAACCCTATGAACAGCCTGCGAGAATCTTCAGTTTCCACAGCAACCATATTATTCATACAACGATCTGCTTTTCATGTGTGAAAAAGTGCTTTTATGGAATTAGAATAGACTAAATTAATATCTGCTTTGCTAAAACCATGCGTATGGGAAAACACACACACAAACGCTTGTGCACACACAAACTCTGACTTGACTTTGTAAACTCTGATGTTCTGAAAAGATCAATGCTTAAACAGGAAATGGAATTGATTTTTTATACTTTCTAACCAAGATACATGCAATTAGAGCACAAAAATAAAACAAACAATCATACTGACCAAGTTATGTAGTATTGACTTTATATGAAGTGCTTTACATATGCATGTTATACAGTTGAAAGAATGGTTTCTCCTCGACTGCGAATCACTGAATCACACATTATAAATGCATATAATTATTAACAGCAGGTTTTTCTCCAGATGGAGAATTGGAAAATCAATAACAGCATAAAGCCTTGTGGAAAGATGTGTTTCACAATGCATTTACAGTACACTCGGAATCGAGAAATCACCAGTTCAATGTATCTGCTGTAGATTCTCTTGCACAGTGGACAGAAAACATGCACATTACAGTATAGAGCTTTTAGAGTCATCTACTTCTGTTTGTCCAATAAGTAGGATAATGCAACAACTGGAATGTTACCACTGAGGTGAAAAGAGAAAATGATAATCTAGTGTAGTTTTCTTTTTTCTTTTTTTTACCTTAAAAGTACTATTATTTAAGGTACTATTTATGTATTATGGTTAAAATGTACTGACAAGCAATTGTGGTAAACTAAAATAAATACTAAAATGTGGGAAAATTTTGTGAAAGCCCGATATGCAAAATGGCTGCTGTCGGCCAAGCTGGAAATAAACGTTTTAATGGTTTTGCCCACAGTGCAGCATATATGGTTTCTGAGATTATTTGGGTCAAGAAATTCAGAAATTATGTAGATTTATTGATATGACCTATTGTTGACCTTCAAAATCAAGATGGCTGCCAATTTTTGGCTCGCCATAGAGCCTTAATATTGCTCAAATGAAAGCTCTGCTCATACTGAGTTCAGTTATGGACAATTAAATTACCAATGAAAGCACCGGAGACATAGGAGACTCTTTAGCTTGGAGTTGTTTTTAGACATGGGGGACTTTTGGGTCTCGTTCCTGAAGATGACCGACCCACTTGTACAATGTCTTGATGCATGTCATGGAAGAAATAATACAGAGTACCTACTGTCAATGTACAACATGCTGCCTGGACTGATGGCATATAATAACCATGATTATGGAAGGTGGTTGCCAGATTATTTGGCAATGCTCTCTTTGCTCTCAGTTGAGAAAATGGTACTCTTCAACATTCACTTCACCCAGTCAATGACTGGGCTACCTTACTCCTGTAAGCCACTCAACCTTTGACTAGAAACAACTATGAATTTGAACTCAAAGCTATAGCTGTCATGCTTCATGAATTCGCTGACTTTAAACTGTTTACCATGTTGTAATTCGCTTTGGTTAAAGATGCGTCTTCCAAATGTGATATAATGTCATTAGAAAAAGTTAATAAAACAACTCCAAGCTAAAGAATCTCCTGTCTCCCTGCTTTCATTGGTTCCACCCAGACATCTGATGACCTTTTGTATATGTTGTAATTTTACTGCCCATAACTGAACTCAGAATAAGCAGATCTTTCATTTGAGCTACTATGTGTGTTGTAGTCATCAAATAAGCACATTTACAGAGATCGCTGTAAAATCTGTCCCTGGGAAAAGTAGCGTTTTGCCGAATTGAAAAAGGAACTACGTTTCATTACCAAATTTTTAGTAGTAGCGCATTACGCTACTTTTTACCCAGAAAAACTTTTTACTGTAACGCGTTACTTTGTACATTGTAACACGTTACACACAACAATGATTGTCTCAGGAGAAAATTCCAGGCACTGGGGAGATATGAGAGCGCCAGGAGATCTCCTACCCTCTTAAGAGAAGTAATGGCCACCTTAAGCGACCACCTTAAGTAACAGGTTCTTGGCCTCAGCTGACTCCAGAGGTTTCAAGGGGGCCTTAACCAGAACCTTCGAGAACCACTGCCAGGTCCCATGTTGGCGGGTGTCAACACGCTCGTTTTCGTGTTGAGTCTCAACCCCAAGCTCTGAATATGGCCAAGGAAGACATCTTGACGCCGAACCGCCAGTTCTAGAGACTGAGCCAAAATGAGCCAGTCGTTGATGTAATTTAGCACACGGATGCCCTGGAGCCTCAGCAGGGCCAGGGCTACATCCATACACTTGGTGGCCGAATGTAAGAACCCGATACTGGTACGTCCACCTCACACACCCCCCGCCCCTGTAAGATGGAAGGATGGAGACATGGAAGTATGGGCCAAGACTCCACCCCAATTGGATTTGACTCACGATGATAGGAATAGTGAGCATCTTGAACTTGAACCTTCTCAGAGAGCGATTCAAGTGCCTTAGATCTAAAATTGACGCAACCCTCCATCCTTCTTTGGAACAATGAAGTACCGGCCGGAGAACCCGGACTCCCTGACTGGTGAAGGAACATGTTCTATGGCCTCCTTTGCCAGCAGCGAGTGAACTTCCTATTCTAATACCCAACCCTGCTCTGGGTCTACTGCAGTCCAGACCACCCCGTTGAACTTTGGTGGGCGAACGCCTATCTGCAGCCTGTACCCTATTTCTACAGTGCGCAGGACCCATGGAGATATATTGGGGAGGCGTTGTCATGCCTCGACAAAATTCATCAAGGCAACCCTCAGGACTGGTATCGAGTGATTTGTGAGAGCCCTGCACGATACCCTGAAGCGGATGACCGGCAGGAAATAATCGAGAAATGACGATCGTGTGCGGGCGCGAATGCTGCCTGGCCGCAAGCGTGTGGGCGGACAGAGCAGTGCGTTTGCAGGAAGCTGATGTGTCCCGAAACGTCACTGGCGGAGGCATACTGACACCAGCTTTCTGGGGGCCCAGCGATCTCGTTGGGCAAACAGAGATGATGATATATTTCAACACAAATGTTTAATGGTAATAATATAAATAATAGCAGAACAGGCAGCAACACACACTTACACAACGTAGATCAGACAAGGGCCCAGTCCCGATTCACCTTCATATACTACGACCTAAAAGTATGTAGGGGAGAGCCGGGACGATTGAAACGCGGGACAGATGAAACAGAGAGATTTCCTTGAAAACAACTCACGTCATTTACGTCAAATTCCGTCAGCACGTACAGCACGCAATGCCTATAAGATCTGCGAAAACATTTCTTCTTTACGTCATGTCGTTTTAAAGTTAGAACTGGAAAGGTGTTTTTGAGTGCCGTTAGTGAATTCTTTAGTGCAGTACTTTTTTTGACTGACAAGTTGTATTTATGTTTTCATGTGCCATTGTAATGATAAAATGGAAGGTGTATTAGTACTGCAACACATCCTTAAGTGTGTAATATCAGAGTTCTTTAGTTTAAGTGTAAAACAGGTTTAACTGGCAGGAGGCGCTGTCTGGACAGTTGAAACAAGCATTTCAATCGTCCCGACAACGGCATCCTGCCAGATACATCTGGTCATCAGGAAAACCGCAGTTGACCTTGTTTTCTTCATAATAACAGGCTATTCAACTAGAATATGAATTGTAAATGGATTCGTCAAAATAGCATATTAGAAAGAGCACACAAAATGCGCACGGCTTATTGCCTATTGTTTATTGGGCGACAGAACAAAATGGTTAATATGCACCTTTAAATAAAAATAAATTGCAAAACATGTTTGTAACAATTATGTACATAAATTGTTAGGTATTGTTCATAAAAACAAGCATTAGATGAATAATTGCCATTTAAACTGTAATGTTTCATCCGTCCCACCCCTGTGTTGCAACCGTCCCGCTCAGGCGGGACAATTGAAACAAAGCACAACTCCCGTTCAAAGTTAATTGTTACTTAAATCATTCTATATTTGTACCGAATAACACATGATACTAAGAGAACACATGTGAGTTGTTGATTACAAAAACAAAAAAAAAATCTATTGTAACCTTATCTTAGAAAACGACATTTATCTGAAAAGTGTTTCAACCGTCCCGGCTCTCCCCTACTCTTTTTGTGAGGAAAAAGTACATACTTTTGAGTGTGTAGAAAGAGAGTCAGCAGTAAACTGCCCTGTCAATCATCTTGTCACAGTTAAAATCCTCCATTCAATCTAATTTGATTTCCTACCATTTCGGAGAGCACGTTTATCTGCCAGTCGTGGGTCTTTCATGCAGACACTCTCCTCATGTATTTGCAATTTGAATACAATGATGCATTTAAAAGGTAATGGCTAAACGTATCTTAACAAAAGTTCACAAATGCTGCTGCAGATGCAATATAATGTAGACAACCAACACCCTGATGAAAGCCAGTGTCATACGCGTTGGTGTTTTTTAATGGTTTAGCCCTCGATCATTCAATAAAGGCTTTTTTTACTTTTGTAACCCTGAGTGCCTGGACTTGGATTTCTTTCCAATTTTTATGAACTTTCAATCCTTCCAAGAGCACCAGAGAATACAAGGGACACCAACAGCGCTCTCCTCTTGTATAATGTAGACAGACGATTAAATAAATACATTTATTCAACATTTAACATATTACACCAGATTAAATACTGATAATTAATTAAAAAAATGTTAACACATTTCACTGGTGTTTGTAGTTATTAACCGAATCCTCGTCCAACGCACGATACATTGTTCGGACAATATTAGCCGATTTAGAGTGTGCATCGATATACACTTTGGATTATGACTGGAAATAAGTAAGACCATCAAATTATCTTTGAAACACTCATTTCAACATACTATGATTTGGGACATAATAATTCTATTTTATTATTTATATATTATTTAGGACAGATAGTATGCAATTTGGGCCGCAGCGACTGACTGACTGAACAGCGGAATTTAAAGTGAATCTGTCCCTAAATGTCAACTCTCAGGGCCAGATGTACTAACATTTTGCGCCCACTTCAGGCGTATTTGTTGACAGAGAGTGCATGAAACCATGGCAAGGTGTGTACGAACAGGACGCTCTGAGACGCTCAGGAACTGAAAATGGCAAAATGCACTTTTACGTGTCATGCATATGCGTTCATGGGCCAGTGAAAGCCGGTGAAAAGCGCACCACTCTTTTGCGCTGAAAATTATCCGCCTCTTAATAGCAAGTGCAATTTAGGAAGTGGGTTTCGTGGCATATGCCTCCTCGTGAAATGGCAGCAGTAATCCAAACAAGACAAAGACATAGGCTAAGGAGACAAGCTGAAAATACTTTAACAAAAGAATCACACTTTTTCAGTTGAGTGAAAACTAAATCGATTAAGCGTTACAGATTAATCAGCTACATTATATAACATATTATATTATATTAGCAATATTACAGTTACTTGGAAGAAATCAAGAAGAAGACATTGAATCTCTTACCCAGTGTTCACCTTCCATTTAGGCAGTTGTTAAAATCCTCTCTACATTACAATTATTGGCATCAGGATCTATATAGCACACTCTTTTGTTTTCACAAGAGTTTAAGAGGATTTGTTAAGTAAAAAGCTATAGATTTTTTATTTAATTAATTAATTGTTCCGTTCCTGGTCAAGCTAGTGTTTAAGTGAGTATTTTGACTATTTATATTAATGAATTCTTACTTTTACAGAATATCATGGCTTGTTGCTAATTTAACATCACAGGAATATAACAAACTGACTCCTGAAACTGTTTAAGTTATTTTGAGACATGTTGCATCTGTTCTAACCTCTGGTGTGAAGGACATTTAGAGACCTCATTGTACATTTAAATGAAATGAAATGCTGTATATAAAAAGCAGCAAACCGAACACACAGAACGGATACACACACCCACACAGATAAATGCATGCAGAATCTCTGGCAAGAAATGCCACTTTGGGCTATTTGTGCAGTGTCGCAGAAGCCTGTGTGTAGATTACAAGTGCATGTGAGAGAAAAGGCAGTTTGCAAAAAAATAGAGAAATGAATTTAATAAATAAATGCAGGGCTTATATAATATGCAAGGTGAGAGTGCACTCAAATAACCAGGAGGGACGGTCCCATGTTTAATAGTCATCGCCCTCTCTCTTTCTGCCACTTAGCCGTAAGTCAGTACAGGACAAACTATTGTGTGACAGTCCAGTTCCCCCTCACTCTCTCCATTGCTTCAGTCCTTGGTAAATGCTCTTGTTTGCTTGCCATGAGGTAAAAGGAGCCACACAGGCCTGGCACGATCGCATACGCTCAGGAGCACGGGATTACATCATCACAGCCAACAAAACCCTGAACCCACAGCAGGGTCGCTCTTCAGGGACGCGGCCTAAAGATACTCTTCAAGAAAATAAAAGAACAGAAGACAAATTTGACCATGGGGCATGAATTGGTGTATAATGGACTCTTTAAAGGGGTGTTGACATGGATTTTTTGTTTAAATTAATTTACTATGTTCCTTGAAGTTAACTTATAATGACAAAAAACAAACAGAACAATTTTTTCAGGAATGTCCCGATCTGATCACCATGATCGGAAATGAGGTACCGATCACGTGGTTTCAAACTCGATTAGAAGTGGATGTTACCTCCCAATCAGGACTGGAATATCTCATGTGGGGGCAAGTGGGGGAAAATGCCCCCCTGGGGTAAAACGCCACCCGTTTCCCAAAATAACCACTAGAATGAATCAGGGATACATTTTTACTATTGCTATGCACTCTTGACAATGGGGATATAAATCTCCATGGAGAAGCTGACACCAGCAGCGATATTTGAAGAGAAGAGGATTACATGGAAAGTGCTATAATTTTCAGATATTCAGTAAACAAGTGTTTAATAGGATATTGTTCAGCAGTGATATCACAGTGATATATGATAGATTAATGGTGAAGTCTGTAGTTTGAGAGCATATGTTATTTATTGGGAATATAATTATATTTTTTAAATAATCAATTTTTTAAAAAGACATAGGTTGTGGGGTAAAACGCCCCAAGAGGCATAGTTTCTCTTTCTCGGTAATTACTATAGTAACATATTTCTGTTCATCAAAGTCTTTATTTACACTTTAATGCAGTATAACTCAACGGTAAAATCAGATATTTGAACAAAACTTGAAAAAATTACCAGTGAGCATTATCTAGCTCACTCGATGGATGCAAATGATGGAAGGTGGTACTTAGGTGAGCCAATAAATAAAACATAGTGACTTTTAATGCCATTTTTGGAATATATTTCACTATGAATATTTTCCATTTATGTTTAATTTTTATTAGGGTTCCTGTTTTATTAATGATACTGGTGAACAAATTCTAATCAATTATAACCCATAAAGGCCTAGTAGAAATTAAAAATTAAATGTTAGAAATTTTGGCTATTTTGTGCATTCCTAAAATAAAAATTAGATAGGTAGATATACACATGTTGTTGCAATTACTTGCCTTTACTTTAAAAAATTAGAAACTATGTTCATTTTGCTGTTGATCTATGAAGCAAACTGGTTGGTAAGAAGGGGGCATTTTACCCACCTTGGGGGCGTTTACCCCACCGCTGTGGCAAAGCGCCCCTTTATAAAATATTTTCAGTCAAAAAAATAAATAATTATGAAGGTTAGACAATTTTAATATTTGGTAAATAACTCCTGCCATAGTCACTCAAAACTGGGATGGTAATTCTAGTCAAATTTATGTTTTGTTTCACAGTAATGTCACATTTTCCTTAAGAGGCTGTTTCCCACTCTACCTACCGTATTTTCCGCACTATATTATAAGGCGCAATTAGTTAACAACGCTCCGCGTTATTAAATTCGCCCGCGATCGCGTTCGTGTCCATCTTATGCCCGCTTTGTCACACGTCCAGTTCAACCTCGTATAAATCAGGTTATGTGTGTCTCCCGCTGACGAGCACTCACTCTGAACAGACACACAGTCAGCCACCGGTGCTGCTCGCACGTCACAGAATGTTCATAAAGCGCTCCCCGTTCACAGTAACCGGGTCGTCTCATTCAAAACAGCCAGCTGTTGCTGTCCGGTGTGTCCGTTTTTATTTCGGCTCCCATGTTAACAGGTTAGAGCTTGCACACTGCCTGAGTGACACGCGCATATCAGGCGCACATGAGCCGCGCGGAAAACGCGTGCATGCCAGAAATAGAACCGACGCCTATTTTTCACGCAACACACAAGCATAGGAAGTGTTTCCAGGTAAAATAGAATAGGAAAATATGTTTATATGTTATTTTGTACACGAATACATATTGATAAATTAAATGTTGATGGTTGAAGTCTAGGTTTTGACAAATTCTGATATAAATATAATTTAAAAATAAATAAATATCAATTTTCAAATATTGCAATACAGATCTATACCTTTTCAGTATCTGTCTATACAGAACGAAATATTCTGTGGTCTATTTTGCTGTCAATACTGCTGACAGTGTCTTTATCAGTATATTTACGCTTAACATTTTAAAGTTGATGACAACAACATTACCATAGCAAACTGTGAGATATGTAAACTTGGGATCTCAAGAGGTGGAAAGAAAAAGGCTACATTTAACACAACAAACCTGATACAGTTTTAAGAGGAGAGAAAAATGCCCCTTGATTGTGAGATGGGCCGCAGGACATCACAGCCAAGATAGCACAAATGATCGCAATGTGTGCTATTTGTTTATAGACTTTATATATATATATATATATATATATATATATATATATATATATATATATACCCTGTATATATTTATCATACTTTTGCACTACTAGTCCAAAAGTGAAGAATTTATGTTTATTACCTGATTGTTCAAGCTACCACACAGAAGTGCTCTGTTTGTTAACAGAGTTGTCAAATGTTAAAATAAGGCGAATTAAATTAAAATAAGGAACATCTTGGAATCTGGGTCTGTTTTTTCGCTCTTCTTTATTCTTTTTTGTATATATTATAGAAGTATCGGATCGGGACTCGGTATCGGCAGATACTCAAAATCAAATGACTCGGACTCGAGGGCAAAAAAACCTGATCGGGACATCCCTACAATTATTTGCACCTTGATTCTGACCCTCTGTCTGAAATTATCAGTTTCAAGAGGCGGCTCCTTTAAGGCTTGTCAGTAAACTGCCGATGTTATGATTGGCTAACATTATTGTATAGGAAAAACTATCAATGCCCACTCGCTATTACACGCAAGTAGTAAGTGTTTTGAAAACATTATCAATGTAAAACCTGCATTTGTAGGAACAGCATTATGAAATCATTTACTTGGTTGTAGTCTGTACAGAGACGAACTGTTTAAACTAGACGCATTAAAATAAACCTTCATTCACTTCTTGTATTTGTCCTGTTGTCGACAGCTTTAGGTGTCTAAAATATGTCAGAAACTGAACGCACATCTGTATACTGTATCCAGTGATTATAATGGGTTCTATTTGCTTTAGACATGATGCAACGCTTACATCTAGTGTAGGCAAATGTAAAATGTTATTAAAGCTATGAAACTTGCAGGAAGTTTTAATGGTACAAAGACCTTTGAAATATCAAAAGATCATGGCAAAGACAAACTTTCTCATGTCATGACCCCTTTAAAAGTCAACACCTCCCCATCTCACTGTACGTCCCCTTAGAATATTATGAGTGAATTCAACTCTGTAGTTCTTAAAGGGATACTCCACGGTAGTTCTTAAAGGGATACTTCACTAACTAAGATGAGTTGATACATACCTCTCGTCTCAGTGCGTGCACTCAATTGCTCTGGCGCACGAGGCACTTTGATAGCACTTAATTAGCCCAGTTCATTAGATCCAAGCAGAGAAGCGACCAAACACCTCCACGTTTTACCTATTTAAATACAGTTACACAAGTAGTGTAACTTGACCAAGAATTACACAAAATAAAACCTTGCACTTTTCTAAGCGTGTAAAGTGGATAATATTCCATATAATGTATGGCGGGATACCACAGCAAGTGCTTGGGAGCACTTCAGACTCGGCGCAGTAATATCTCCCTCTCTGGAGTGATGATATCACTGCGCAGAGTTGAAAGTGCTCCCAAGTACTTGCGATATTCAAGATTTTTTATAAGGGTATACCTTTCTGGTTTTGAACTTCATGCATGTGTATTTGAATGTTAAACAAGTTCATAATGATAACAAGACTGTTTATCATGGTGATTTGTAGCCTACAGAGGCTTAACAAACAGTGAACACACTTCTCCCGACACCTGGTTTTGTTATAGTTTTATATAGTTATATGGTTTTATATAGTTATGTTATAGTTTTTTTTAGTTATGTTTTTTTAATTGGTTTGGAACAGTTTGTGAATAAACAATTGAACTGATAAATTATGCCTGCCTATTTATTTGACTGACATGATGATAGAAAATTATTTAAAAAAGATAAAAATGAATAATATGAAAAAAAAGATAAAAATGAATAATATGAAAAAAAGATAAAAATGAAATAATATGAAAAATAGCTTAGATGTAGTAAGCTACTTTTGCCACATTGATGAAGCTTAGCTTGCTACATTTCCGTGGGAGGTCGCTTCAGTGTAGTGAAGCTAGAATTTAATGTAATGCTGCAGTCTCATGTGCTATGGTAATTATGGTAAATACCAAAAGCCGACGTGGAAAATGCACATGAACACCTCTTTCATGTGGTATTTTCCACTGGGCAACTCACTAGAATATTTTGTTTTCCGTGGACGAGTGCCCGAAATGAGAATAACCTTTGATCTTTTCAAAATGGCGTTAGAGCGCGCGACAGAGTCGTGAATGGTAAAAATATATACTATTCATGATCTAGAAAAATATACAGCATATTATTTACCTTTCAAATTTTGAGAAATCATTTTCTTGCAGTTGCAGATGACTTAAGCTATCTCAGATAGTTTTAACTCAGTTGAAACAAGCTGTTTATGATGTTTATAATACAGTGCAAATAAATACTACGCAAAATGATTGCTGCATTGTAATAATTTAATAAGCAAATATGTACTATTATTTAAAACTTTTAACTCAGTGGGCTCTATCTTGCACCCGGCGCAAATGACTTTATACACTGACGCATTTATCATTCCTATTTTGCACTCGCGCAAAGCGGGCTTTTTTCCTCCCACAGGACGCACGTCGGTAAACTAACAAATGAACTTGCGCTTCCTGGCGAGTCGGATGCGGAAAAAGGAGGCGTGTGTTGGCGCAAAACAATCCTGGTGCTATTTTGCAGTTCCAGAAAACAAATTGCGCCAATGACCAGAAAAAACCTGGTCTGTAAGTCAGTGACGCATTGCGCGTATATTCAGATGCTATTTTAAGCGCGCATGCTTGGCCATAATACAGAGTGTGAACAACGCGCATACACTGTAGATGATTCTCTCATCAACACAGATGCATTTTACTTTTTGCAAATGATACATTATTATACAGAAAAATATATAAACATGAGGGAAATCATTGTTGTGTCCATGACGATGGGAAAAAACAGGCATAAAGCTTACACATTTACCCAAATTATTATATGCATGTTTAACCCGAAGCTAATTTGGGTGGGTTTGTCCCATCCCCAGTGTCCCTTCTCTTTCTTTCTACGGCCCTGACGAGAACATTGTTCTACTCGGCTGTGAACCGACGCTGAAGCGCGCTTGGTAAATGCGCGTTAAAATGAGAATTGCGCCACGGAACAAGCGCATCTCGTTCATCATGCTCTTAAAGGGAATGTGATATGACGCTCTTATTGGTTTATTTCCGTTACGCCCAAACCACACCTATGAATAATGAAGCTACTCCAGACCAACCCCTTTAGATTTGCGCCAGGCGCAAGAGGCATTTATCCCGCGGAAAATAGCAACAGCGCCGGGATCCGGCCACAAAGTTAATTGTGCTTTGCGCTTTGACACTTGCATTTCAGATCGTTAAAATAGGGCCCAGTAAGTTTTTTCGCAGAAATTAATACTTCTATTAAGTATGGATATGCATTAAATTAATAAAATAAAATAAATTAATAAAAATACAGTAAAAGGATGTTGTTTAATGCTGTTTCTTTGATCTTTCTATCATCTTTGAAAGATTTTTGGAAAAAAAGATCAGTTTCAGTCTCTTAGTATGTGATGATAATAATAAGAAATGTTTCTTGAGCATCAACCAATCAGAGTCTCATATCTCCCATTCCCTTTCAGTCACTCACGTTCGACGTGACAATGTAATTGGGATCACTTCAGAGAGCCCTACTTTGAGTGCCTACAGAAAAAGCCAGTGAACGCTGGCATGCGTTGAAGGCGTCATGCGCCCGCCCCACAGCACGGGTATGAACAGGAAGCGGGCGCGCAGACCTCTACAGGATAAACCCTACCTACCTTCACCGACCAATTCGTTGACGAATTCGTACGAGTGAATTAAAAGCTGGCTAATTCGTACTGAATTCGTACGACCTCACTCGTACAAATTCGTACGATTTGTCTAAACCCCACGTGACGGTTAAGTTTCAGGGGCGGGGTTAGGGGTAGGTCATCGTACGAATTCATACGAATTGGCCAATTCGTAAAATATGTACGATTTAGCAAAATCGTACTAATTTGTACGAGTGAGGTCGTATGAATTGTTACGAATTAGCCACCTCGTAAAATCGTACGAATCTCACCGCTGACAATTCGGGTTGGACAAACCATATTTCATGGTCTTTATGTACACAATATTAATGTTTTACACTGTAATCCTGTTATTTTCCCTGTGTGTTAATGAGCAGAGTGTACATGTGTTGTGGACCTATAGGCTCTTATTATTAAGGCGCCCTTTAAATAACAAAAAAATATTGCACCATTGACTTTAGACCAGGTTTCAGTTGTTCAATGGCACAGTATCTTCAGTTGCCTCAAAATGGCAATGCGCCGACAATACGTCTGAACACACCTCGCTTTTCAGACCAACAAACCCATGGGCGCACAAATGAGCGCAAATGCTATTTGCTATTTAAACAGCGTGGCACAGGTTGGGAAAAATGATAACTGCGTCGGGCTGAAACTAGCAAAATCCACTTGCGGCAGTCTGGCGCTGCATTGTGCAGATAGGGCCCCATATATCCAAACACTAAAAGCCAAGCAGAACACATCAGAAACTGACTTGCAATGCCTATAACTAGAACCCAGAACAGCCACAGCAACATTGTGGTATTGCAGTTTTTGCACAAGCTTATACACAACTTTAGAAAAGGTAAAAATCTATTTGTGTACACTGAACTGAAGCATGGAGAGAGGAAGATGAGGTATAGATATAGGAGAGATAAAGGAAGGAGAGGACAGTGGGGTAAAACAGAAAACGTGAAAATTTTATTTTCTGAGTCATCGCTTCAACACACACACATAAATGGAAAAAGATGAAAAAAGACAGAGCTATTGATACTGCAATGAAACAAAGCCTTTTCCAATCTGATAATACATATATTTAATAATGAAATTGCCCATGCACATTCAATAAACCAGGATGGGAGAGGACAGATGTGTGTTTGTGTATATGTGTGAGAGGGACAGAGACAGAGAGAAAAAACCTATCATAAAAATAGCAAAATTGTAGGCAGATTCAAGCATAAAGAGCAAATCCTGTCAACTTGTCCTCCCTGGTGGATTGTAAGAGTTTCTGCTGGTGATTGTTAGCTCCAAGTTAAGATATTGCATAACTGACCTGCTGTGAGTGCAGCATTAGGAAACAGTAATGCCAGAATGAAAAATAAACCACAATTATGCAAATGTATGAAATGAAAACAGTGTTGGATAATTAGGCTTCTTTTTATTCACTTAGAGTTGAGAGCAATTCCTTCAGCACAGATTATGTGGCACGTTTACACTGTTACCTTGATTCTTGCACATGTAATACTCATTAACCTTAAGTATTCATCTTGTGCGTACTTAATCATCCCACACTGTTTGTATGACAACATTGTCACTGTGCCACTTGCGACACGTTTTATAACTTTATATTTTACCTGGCAGATGATAGGAAAAAATCCCAGATTTACATTAAAGGGCAACTCCACCCATTTGCATTAAGCTTTCCATTGTTAGAAACCCAGTTATACTATTGAATGGTCATGCAACACTTTATCATTTTCCCCTGAGACGAGAGAAATCTGCTATTTACCTTTTTCACTTCCTCCAACAATGACGCAAAAATCGTCATTTACGTAATTGTTGGCGGAAGTGTAAGAGGGCGATTCAGTAAAAAACTACAAGCCCGAGTCCCACCCTTTCAAACCCGCCAATCAGGGGGTTGGACCTATTGCGCTAACAGACCTATCACAGATCAGTGCCAATGCGTTTGATTTCACTGGCAGAAACGTTTTGAAAATGTGGACGAAACTACTGAATACGCTGACGGATGCGTTATGGAGGATTGGGATTAACATTACACATCTTTTTTGGACGCTAAGCTAGCAGGCTCTTGTTCTGTGGAGAAGCTGAGTAGTAGGGGTTACCGTCCTCTTTTCCTGGACATGTCCGGACCGTCGATGTCCGGTATTCAGCTTTTAATTTCTGAAGTCGCCATTCATTGTTTACATGTAAGTTACAGCTTTTGTTTCAATCTAACTCAATTCCTTATGATTGGTGAATCTGACTGTTGTGTTTACATGAACGCCAAACAAGTGATCGGTTGATGCGTTTTAACATTGCTAAGAAAATTCCTGCTCCTCCGTGAGAGATACGAGACCGGTAACTTACGTCTTCAGGTGCCGACTCATCGGTAATCACGCCACCGGCCTCGACGCCGTTCTGCAGACAGCCGGCACTCATCCCGGTCGACACAGTAAACCTGGCTCGTCTCGCGCCGTTATACATACAGCTCGCACTCGTTCCGCTTGCCACAGTAAACATGATGAATGACGACTGTAGAACGCAAAAGCCGAATTCAGCGGACATTTTGGGCGATCTCGAAACACATTTTCGGAACAGACTCATCACGGAGAATCACTAGTAGACTGTTGTTTACATACTGCGAGGTTCAGCGGTAGGCGTGGCCTCCTAGGGCAGCGAAGCAAATGAATTCTGGGAGTTGATGTTTTTCATTCACATAAGCCAAAAATACATTTTCTGTCTTTTCTCAGTCTAGAAAGCTCCAAATTAAAAAATAATTTCACATTTCTTCTACATAAATGACCCATTTTAAATACACATTCATCTTTCCAGAGGTGGAATTGCCCTTTAAAGGAGGGACCGAAGGGTGAATTGCTTGTATTTTGTCATTGTCGTTTTTGATAAAAGGATGTGCTAAATGCATAAATATCCATCATTCAGAATAATATTTTGATAGTCTTGTTTGTCCACCTCTGATAGGTCAAAGTAAATAAACGTAAAGATGAATTTCATTTTGAGCACAGAAGAGAACACATGTAAAGATCACAGCGGTAATTAACACTCTTGGCTCATTGTAATTACACTCAGGTCACACTAATTAAACACTCTCATAGTGTGTGTGTCGAGACTCCTAAAAAGGCTGTCTGACAAACACGTCATTGAGAACACTTTTACTTCCTTCAATCATTCTTTACATTTACTGAACAAGCTGACTTGTGACATTATTTTAAACATTTCACTATTTTTTTTATAATTAGCATGCGTACATATTTTATGAACTCATATTGAGAGGACACATGACATATTTGTGAAATTTATTTGTGACACCAGCGGACCATTTAAAATGAACTAGTGAAGAAAAAAGTTGCTGAAAAGAAATTGAGACAAGACGCAAGATAAATGCATGGTCCATGGACACATCATAACTACCCACGTGCAGGATGAAGGTGAATTACATAGTAGCAATATAAATGTGACTGTGGAAAATTGGTTGCCATTAATAGTACATGTGCAAGTGAAAAAAGGTGATAATTGCTCATTCTTAGTGTTCATGTAGTTTAAATAGATAATGTGAGCTTTAAATGTAGTAGTATCAGAAATATCAACACCAGCTGTGATGAGTTACCTGTGGTGCTAAAACCCTTCCTGAGAGTAAATTCTGTAATGCATTTAAAATGTAAGTTTAGTCATTTAATGTAGATTTGTCCATCTTTATCCTCAGAATTTAACCAGATCATTTTGCTTCTACAACCCTTGTGAAAAAGAAGTACCTGTTAGCATACTTTAGTCCCCCTGTAGTGAAAATAAAACTATTGTTGTTGTTTATTGTATTTTTAATATGATTTAAGACAAACCATGTGCAAATTCTTAAAGGGATACTCCACTTTTTTTTTTTTTTTTGGAAATACACTCATTTTACCACTCCCCCAGAGTTGAGTTTTACCGTTTTCGAATCCATTCAGCCGATTTTCTGATATTATCTCATATCTCAAAAACAGGAAACACTGAAACTACAAACTACTTTGTAGCCAATCACGTCATTGTGTGATCGTCAGTGGATCTCTGATCTGGTGTGAGTGAGTGGAGGTGGAGCTCATTTACATTTTCAAAGTATACTAAATGAGACAAATGTGTATAGTTACATTAAAGCTATTTTAAGGTATGAATAAAAAAGAATTCAAAGGAAAAATCTTTTAGATATGTAATTTTGATAATCAAAGATGAGTTTTAAGAGATTAAATTATTGACTTATTATTAAATTATTGTAATATAATGACACTTTGTTGCATGTTATTTACAATTAAATGAAAATGTATTATAGATAAAATGTCTGTTTGAGTATAAGTGCTTTCTACTCACTTAAGTACATCTTTTTATGTGATATTTTAATTACAGTCGTGCTCAGAATTAATGACACCCCTGGTAAACATGATCAAAACTGTCTAAATAAAATCTAAATAAAATCTGCATCATTTATCCTTTTGATCTTTCATTCAAAAAACTGCAAAAAATCGAACCTTTGTCAAATTGAAGCAAAAGAATTGAAAGTGGAGAGGGAAAATCAAATTATAAAATAAATGTTTTTCTCCAAAACACATTGATGACAATTATTGGTACACCTAGAACTTTTCCGAGTAAAATATCTCTAAAATATATTCCAATTAATGCACACCAGAAAAATTAAATTTTCCAGCCAAAGGCCGAATTCCCCTTAATCATCCATCACAATAAGTAAAACACGTTAGAATATAGTTCTGATGTGCATAAAAAAAATTGCTGAGCATCACAAAATAGTAAGTGGCTGTAAGAAAATAGCTAAAGAGTTCAAATTCCCCAATTTGACCATCAGGGCAATAATTAATAAGTTCCAATCAACTAAAGATATTACAAATCTGCCAGGAAGAGGACGTGTGTCTATATTGCCTTAATGGACAGTGAGGATGAAAGTTTGAGTGGCCAAAGACTCTTTAATTATCATAGATGGAGAATTGCAGAGATGAGTCTTGAGTCTTGGGGTCAGAAATATCAAACAACCCCTACGTCACCACATGTTGTTTGGGAGGATTTCGAAGAAAAATTTCCCTCACTCATCCAAGAACAAACTCCAGCATATTCAGGTGTCAGACATGACTGGATCTTCAAATGGCTGGCAGACTTCTAAGTGGGTAGCAAACATGCTACAGTAGATAGTTTTGGTGGAGACATGAGGATGAGGATTTTGGATACAGTGATCCAAACAAACATCAAAATCAACACAATAATGTGTTCCGGGGCACGAAAGGAAGCTTCTGCCATGACCGTCCCAGTGTCCTGACCTGAGCGAGCTGGGCTGAACTGGAGAAGAAGCACCAACATGGATCTGGGAATCTGAAGGATCTGGAGAGATTCTGTATGAAGGAATGGTCTCTGATCTCTTGTCAAGTGTTCTCCCAAACTCATCAGGCATTATAGGAGAAGACTCGACTGTTATATTGTCAAAAACAGATTGCAAACAGTATTTAATAAAAGGGTGCCAATAATTATGGCCAACGTGTTTTGGAGTAAAACATTTATTTCATAAGCGTGATTTCCCCCACTTTCAATTCTTTTACTTTCAATTTAAGGTTTGATTTTGGGCATTTTTTGAATGAAAGATCAAAAGGATAAACAATGCAGATTTATTTAAACTTTTAATTTGACATTATTACAGTGCACTTTTTAAATGTGTATTTAAGTGTGTTAAGTACCCAACATGAAAGTGTACTATCTTTGTGTACACTTAAGTCAGTATTTAATTTAATATTATCTATAAGTAGTTTTTAAAATACAGTTGGACGTGCATATTCAATTAATGTGAGCACACTTACATGTTACATCCTTTTATGTTACATGCACGTACAAATAAAAACAGTAAATTATGCATAATTGCAGCTAAGCCTAACCTCAATAGTAAGTACATGTTGTTAATTAATATTACTCAGAACTTATATGTATAACTGCACTGTCACGTAAAGGACACGCTTCCTTTTACAGTACAGTTACCCATGTAAATATTATGCACTTATTTTAGTAACTACAATTACTGGGTAATAACTAGTACTAACCCTGAACCTACCCCTAACCTACCCCTGTTCCATGTACTTACCTTATATTACCCAGTACTTTCTCAGTAAGTACACTATAAGTACACTGTAAGTCTACTGTACTTGTAAAAGGAAGCGTTACCAAAAAAAGTGTAAACCTTTTGTAAATAAGCTCTGTTATAATTGGCTTAGCTCAGCAAACTGGAGTAGATCACACTGTGGTTTGTCAAGGGTGGTTTGTTGTTGAATACTGAAACAAGGCATCAGGAGGTTGGACTGAATAGGAAGTTGGCATCAAGACCTGGCAGTAACGTGAGATAATCAGCTATTTATACACCTGAATCGACAGTGAATAAGACATAATTACGTGAACATGCTCCTCTTAATGTGTGATCATGTGGCTCAGGTGCACATATTTAAACAAATGAATTAAATAACACTAAATTATGATGTTAATAAATTAGCATTGTTGACTAAATGCCAGCATTTGCTGTAAATATAAGCTCTGATGTTCTGTTCACAATAGCACATTTGAGTTATACAAATGTCACATGACTCATGTCAACATTCACTGAACTACATGCAATTAAGCATCACACAGAGTGCCACACAGCACACCTGTAACATGCGTTGTAACATGCCACTTAAAATTCAAACAATTTCAACATGACTATGGCCCATGTTTCCACTGCACCTTTTGAAGCGGCAGCTAATGAGCTGAGGTATCATTTTACAGTGCATGCAATTTGTAGCTTTGAAAAGTTGTGACAGACAGACAGACAGACAGATATATACATAGACAGACAGACAGAGATAGACAGAGCAGACAGACAGAGAGATATAGACATCATAGATAGATAGATAGATAGATAGATAGATAGATAGATAGATAGATAGATAGATAGATATAGATAGATAGATAAGACATAGATAGATAGATAGATAGATACGAGATAGATACAGAGATATAGAGATAGATAGATATAGATAGATAGATAAGATACAGATAGATAGATAGATACAGATAGACAGATAGACAGATAGACAGATAGATAGATAGATAGATATAGATAGATAGACATATAGAAAGATAGATAGTATAGATAGATAGATAGATAGATAGATAGATAGATAGATAGATAGATAGATAGATAGATAGATAGATAGATAGATAGATGATAGATAGATAGATAGATATATATAGATAGATACAGATAGATAGATAGATAGATAGATAGATAGATACATAGATAGATAGATAGATAGATAGATAGATAGATAGATAGATAGATAGATAGGATTAGGGTCAGGATTAGGATTAGCCTTTATTGTTTCTCTCCTACGGAGAAATTCATCTTTGGCATTCAAGTCAAATATGAATCATCATCTATCTAAATATTCACAGTGATCATACTATTATTTTATCTATTCAGATATGCTATCGATATCTATCTATCTATCTACTCATCTATATCATATATCTATCTCTATTTATATCACAACCATCATCTTATCTATACTATCATATCATTTTTATTATTCATTTAATCATTTCATTCACTCAATTTGTATCGATTTCATACAATTTCACTTTTATTCATGATCATTCAAATCGATATAGATAGTATAGTATAATATAGATAGTATGATATAGATAGATAGATATATAGATACAAGATAGATATACAGATGACAGATAGATAGATAATAGATAGAGATATTGTATGAATAAATCTATTGGGATGCAAAAACTGGCATAAATAAACTTTTACTAGGTCATGTAAATGAAACGTTCCTTCGGTTACTAGTACGCCCTGCGTCCCTGAGTAGGGAGACGGAGAACGCTACGTCAGGAAGTGACGGAGAATGGGGTTTCGCATAGAAAGCCAATCCTCTTCGAGTATTTAACAACGAGCCAATGGCATGAGATGCTTGGCTGCGGAATTCTGCATAGCGAACTCCGCCCACCGTGTGGTATGAAAGGAGGAAGTGAACACAACCGCAGTATGTCTTCGCTGAGGAGCCGAGACTGAACTCAGGCGTCACCCAGGGTACAGCACAGAAGTGGCAAGAGACGTAAACGTCCACAGATCGGGACGAGGGTGCCACAGAGTCCCCGTCTTGAGTGAGTAGGTCTTGCTCAGAGGAAATAGGCCAAGGAGGTGCTGTCGCGAGGAGCATGAGTTCGGAGACCATGTCTTGGTGGGCCAATAAGGGGCTACCAGCAGACCTGCTCTCTCCATCCTCCTTGATCTTGCACAACACCCGTGCAAGGAGGCTCACTGGGGGAAACACATACTCGCGCTGGGCCTCCACGGCCAGCTGTGCCCAGCGCCGCCTGTGCGAGCGTGCCCTCCGACAGGGAATAAACTGGCGCAGTGGGATGAGTCCCGAGGCGAACAGGTCTATCTGTGCCTCCCCGAACTGGTCCCAAATCAGCGCAACCGTCTGGGGATGGAGTCGCCATTCGCCCGAGACAGAGCGGTCGGACCCGCCACAGCTCGTCGGCTGCCAAGGTTTCGTGGTCTCCTGGAGTGTAGCACTGCATCGAGAGGACCTCAGGTGCTCCCGACTCCACACGACTCAGGAGGTGGGCGAAGCGTAGAGCTGCGACATTCGACGTGAGCGGAGACTACACCTGGTAGGTCTCATGTACGCCGACGTAGCGGTGTTGCTCTGAACGGCACAAGTACATGTTTGCACCCCTTGAAGCAGTGCTCCGAAGCGGTGCAGGGCCAAGGCGCACCTGCCAACAGCCTCGAGGCAACTGCATGTGCATGAGGCGCTGGGGTCCTGTCCAGGACCCTTGCGCCCGGCTGCATGCCCATTGCACATGGCCCCCTGACCGCTGGGTGGCACTGCACCGCTGGTAGACAACGAGACGCCTGGGCAACTCCGCTGAACGCGGAACACCTGCGCAAAGCCGCAGGTTCGAACCACAGGAAGAAAGGTACGCGGTCGGGCACGCTGGAGTCACTGGAAACTCGGAGCCGAGCCGCGATGCCATGCCCAGCTCTGGACCTCCTTACTCGATCGCGATGCCACAGCTGAAGCGGTGCTCCATATGAAGCAACGTGCGGCGCCCTGCTGCGGCCTGCGGATGCCATATGCCCCAGGAGCCTCTGAAAGTGTTCAGCTGGAGTCCGCACTCTCTGCCCTCGAGACTCCTGACGAAAAAGACAAGTCAGCCAGTGAGTGCATCGGCGCTCGTTCGGTGAGCTGTGTCGGACATGCGACCGAAGTCTCATCCTCCTTATCCGAGAAAATAGGGAGTCTCACTCTTCAGCGCCGAGGCGACCAGGGAGAAACGCAGTCTGGCAGACCAGTGCACAGATCGCAGGCAATGCAGAATCCCGCTGGGTACCGCCGTCACACCAGCACTGAAGAGGACGCTCGTCTCGAAGAGTCTTGTCAGTGAGAAAGGCTTAGGGATTGAAGAAATCTTTGGCTCCGAAGCGAAACATACTGCGGTTGCGTTTACTTCCTCCTTTCATACCCACGCGGTGGGGCGGAGTACGCTGATGCAAATTCCGCAGCCCGAAGGCATTCTCATGCCATTGGCTCGTTGTTAAATACTCGAAGAGGATTGACTTTTCTATGCGAAACCCCCATTCGTCACTCCTGACGTAACTCGGAGCTGATTACGAAAGGGAACTGCGATTTAAGATGTCAGTTATGATCCTGAATCATACATTTATTTTATTATAATTACAGTATTATTTCACACCATTTTGAATATTTATAACTTATTGTTTGTTCACTCTTCACTCTTCTGTACAGTTTTTCATGTTTGCTTTAAGCAAAGCACTGAAGCCCTGATGTGAGTCATATGGTTTAACATTGGGACCAACTTTTAATGTGTACTAACATTTCAATGAACCATTTGATACAATGCACTAATTGTGTACATTTGCATTGTACTTCATTTAATCTGTAGGCCTAATTCATTTTCTGTCTTACATCTATAATTACACCGTTGACCATGCATCAACCCCACCCCTGACCCAAACTTAAACCTTTCCTTTTTAGCAATTCAATTTTTCATGTAAGACACCTAACATAAAGTGGGACCCACAATAATTAATGTAAAATGTATCCAACCATCCAGGCACATAAGTGAAAGCCAAATGAGGAGAGTGAAGCCCCAATTAATGAAAATAAATCATGACTCCAATAGACCTAGTTTGATCTCAATAAAATAAAAGGGAAAAAACTGTTCATTTCACACAATAATTAAATAAATTTCTGGACACAGACAAACTTGATCAAGCATTCTGAGGGAAAACTCAAGAATCAGAAATGGCAGGGTTTCCAAAACAGGGGTTATCTGAGGGAACTGCAGTTAAATGAATTCCTAAGCAATGCCATAAACTCAAATTACTTTTCCCTTTCTCACCATAGGAATGTCAGAAGAAATGCCATTTCAAAGGTTGAGACAGATAATAAATAATTCTGGAAACAATGATGATGAATCATTTACAAGAGAAGGGATAATTATTAAATAAACATGGTCAAATTTATTTTCATGTTGTCTGAACTGCAAATGCTCAAGGCTTTTCCAAAGGGCATAAACAGCAGAGTTCAGACGGCTGGCACACAGCCGGAGCCATCAGACACACTCTAAAGCACAACATGGGTCAATAATTAACACCCGCTGGATAACCCTGACCTAATGCCATATCATCAACACACAGATACAGAGAGAGATGACAATGAAAAGATGGAGATGTGATCTGATACAGAATTTACTCTAAGACTATATGGAAATGAGCTAAAATGGAGGAGATGTAGGAGGAAAGAGAGATCAGCAGAGAGAGAGAGAGAAAGACCTTCTCTCAGCATGTTCGACTCTAAAAGAGAAGTGGTGGAACACACACACTGATTCGCCATCTGTTGGCCACAGAGAGGGTGGAGAGGAAAAAAGAGAGAGGGACACCTAAAAAACATCAGGAGAGAGAGTTTAAAAAAGCAAAGGAGAGTGAAACTCATAAATGGATAGATTGAGTCAAAGAACAAGAGAGAGGGAGAAAAGAGCATGTAAGTGGAGAGAAGATATGAATAAAGAATGACCTCTGACCTAAAAGCAGTGAAAAAGTGGATGCTGGTATTGTGAGAGATGAGTGTGAAAAGAGGATGAGACAAGACTCAGAAAGCAGAATGATGTCTGGAATAACATACTTTATGCTTTGGAGGAAAAAATCTTTAATGGTAAAAAAGTGCTCTTAAAAATAACTCTGAACTCTTAACTCTTATAACTCTTATAAACTGGAGTGGATATTGAATGCATTAAAGGGACAGAATATTCCCAAAACATTATTTGTTCATCCTTCAAAGATTTCCCCATTTATAAACCTGAACGTTTCAAGATCTAGGAAAACTTACACTTATTTAAAAATATTTTTTCTTTAAACAAATAGGAAATTTCTCTGGCATTTCTTTATTTTGCTGTATCGAAAACGATACCGAACCGTGACATTAAAACCGAGGTACGTAACTGACCGTGATTTTTGTGTACTGTTACACCCCTTATATATATATATATATATATATATATATATATATATATATATATATATATATATATATACACACGTATACGTATTTTCAATATAATGAACTGTATGAAAACCAAGCATGTAAATCTCGACTGACAAATAAAAACAAAAAGCATAAAAAAGCAAAAAGATAAAATTAGACCTTGATATGACTTGTTGATAGTAAAGGTTGCAGAGGTTAAAAAGACACTGGGGAGGATGTTTATGTGAATAAATTACCTAAATGTCAGTCTGTTTGTCAAAAAAAAAAATGTTTTAGAGGACTAAGAAAAAGTAATTTAGACCACTTAATAATGGATTTTTTTTTCCCATGATATGCTTTTGCATCCTTTGTGAAGCTTAAATGCTCCAATTCATTATAGTTGTATGGAAAATAATAATTAGTACAGGGATTTCTTTCTTCTTTCTTTCTTTCTTTCTTTCTTTCTTTCTTTCTTTCTTTCTTTCTTTCTTTCTTTCTTTCTTTCTTTCTTTCTTTCTTTCTTTCTTTCTTTCTTTCTTTCTTCTTTCTTTCTTTCTTTCTTTCTTTCTTTCTTTCTTTCTTTCTTTCTTTCTTTCTTCTTGCTTTCTTGCTTTCTTTCTTTCTTTCTTTCTTATTTTGTGCCTCTATTATGCAATTTTAATGGTTCCATTTTGTTCTGAAGGTCTCCTACAATGATTACATTCATCCAGGGTAAAAAAACACGTACATTTTCTCATAATATACTCTACACATTTATACTCTACACACTTAATTTCTGAATATGAAATCTGAAAAAAAGTCTGAAAATGGCTTTTTGAAGATTTAGTCTCTCAAAACCCCTCCCTTCCACAAACCTACTCTGCTCTGATTTGTCAGACAGCCTAGTCTGTTGTGATTGGTCCACAGCATAAAGCGCCTGTAGAAAATGAAACGCTCATTACGATATCTGATTTTCCACTCTGAAGGCTTCCTCAGCACTTGCTACACAGTAACAATGGTTTCGGTGTTTCTGTGGCCATGTCCACACTAATACGTTTTCGTCTGAAAACGTATATTTTCTCTCCGCTTTGGCCTTCCGTCCACACTGAGACACCGTTTTAAGTCAACAAAAACGTATCGTTTGGAAAACGCTCTCCAAAGTGGATAAATTTGAAACGCCGTTTTCGTGTTGTAGTGTGGACAGTGAAACCGGAGGTATTTCAAAACAATGACGTAAGATTAGTCACGTGATCCATGTAGTACCAATAGATATTCATGTTTATCGGTATTGTGCCTGTTATGTGTTATTAATTTTTACACTAATTGGTAAAATATGTTACTTTCTATGTTACTTAATATATGCTATTCTTCATAGCACAGTACTGCAAAGATGACAGATTATGTAGCCTACTCACATTTGCTGTCCTGAGGCAAAACAGGAGAGCAGTTGCGTTTTAGACCAAACATATGGTGACTGAATGCGACCTGGACACATCAGTGATGGTGAGATATTTTGCTAAATAAAATTATCCTGATATTGTGCGATAACATTATTATTTATTTTCCCATCTGTATCATCTCAGTGAGCTTTTGTGAAGTTTCACGCATGCGCAGTAAAGTGAATTTAGAAGTTTCTCATCCACACTGAAATGTCGGAAAACGCCTGAAAACGCTAGTGTGGATGGAGAGCGTTTTAAACGAAACCCCGTTTTCAAATGTATCCGGATTAATGTGGACGTAGCCTAAATCAGTTGCAGTGCAAGACCTTATTCTTTTGAAATGCACGCAAAGTGGATTTGCAGTGCTGAAAACAGCATCATGTCGAGAACACCAACCAAACTCTTCCAGGCCTCAGCTACAACTACAGACCATATAGGCTGGCATTAAGCAAATTTGTTACATTGTTGCTTAGGAATGTTATGGGAAGTGAGTCTGGAGTTGCTGATGACTCGTTTCAGTAGTTCAGAATCGATTTTTCCTTTTAGGAGACAATATCTTAAAGGGTAACTAAACCCCTGGTTAGAGCCTGACTCCACCCACTGGCAATATTTGAAAAATGCAGAAAAACTGGGCAGACCCCAGTGGAGATAGAGGAGTATTACTAGTATTACTGGAATTGTGATTAAAATATACATGATAACTCACATCAAGACACTGCTGCAGTGGTGGAGTCCATGCAGGAGGAGCAGTGTTTGGCACTGCCATGAGCTGTGTGGAGAAGCCCATGTCCACCTCTATTCCGCTACGATCCTGACCACTGTACTCAAACACAGATGAATCTATGCTAACTTGAAGCTATCCTAACTTTACTATGCTACTTAACTAACTAGGCTACACAAAATAATCTAAATAACTATATAAACGCTATGCTAAATAGATGCTACAATACTCTATCCTGATCGTTCCAACTCTTGACTCGCAGTGGTTTCGACGAAAACAAGAATTTTGAACTGCAGAGGGCGTGGTAGTTTTACCAGGCGCGGTCGCTGTAGCTCGTATCAGGGCGCGTGGTCGCTGTAGCTCGTATCAAGGGCGTGGTCGCTGTAGCTCGTATCAAGGGCGTGGTGAACTGAAACCTGCGTAAGTCACGAAGAACCGCAAACATCCAATAGGAAAATTCAACTGCAGTAGCCACCGTTCAACCCTGAAAGAGGCAGCACTAAGACATTTTTAACACCATATATCGTAGAATTAAAAAACTTTATACCCAAATGTCAAAAAAGTTACTTGAATCCATGATCAGCATTAAAAAGGCCCCATTCTTACAAATCATTAACTAAAAAAAGTTGGTTTAGGGTTTAGTTTGTTGTGTACGTACTTTAATTTGTTGTGTACGTTCACAGCTATAGACCTTATGCACCAGAGAAACGTGGGCGCCGTCATCTTTAGAATATTGTCTTTGAACTTCCGGTTTTGTGGTCGCTCTGTATATTTCTATGACATCGCTATCGAGGAATAATTAGCTGGTGAAGTGGATTTACTTATTGTAGAGTTAGCAAAAGTTAGCATGAGCATTGTAATGTTTATCATAACCATTGTAAAGCAGATGCTTAACAAATGTCGACAGGGAAATTTTTTTCCGAACAGTTAATTCATACCTATGTAAGATCGCTGTCAAAATACAGACAAAAGACAACGAGCACAGCACTGAAAAGGGGCGGTGCTACATAAGGTCTATACTGCATGAAAGGTAATATTCAAAAAAGCATAATAGGGGCACTTTAATATTTCCCCAGAGAATTAAAAGAGGTTTCCTAAGAATGTTTAATAAAAGTACTAAAAAAATATTTTCAATAATTTAAATAAAGCTGAAAAAATATATAAATATAAGATCTTAAAAAAAACTTAACCTTAAAATTAGAATAACATAATTACTACTACTTAACTAAAATTAAAATGTAAAAATAAAAAGACTAAAATTGTACATAATTTGATATAGCCTATTAATGAATACTTTAATGGTAAATAATACCAAAATAACAGTGTTCCTATCAACCCTTAAATTGCTCTCATGGCACTTTAGCTAAAAAGCCGCATAACACATTTACTGATTTTAACTGATTTTACAATGTTGTGAAGTAGCATCCTAAAATTGTGGAAAGCTGTCTGCAAAGATATTATAACAGGTTTAAAAGTGCCGTGAGGTCATAAATCTGAGGTCATTGTGCTAAACCACACAAGCAAATTAAAATCATTGTGAAGGAGCTAATTAGAGGATAAATCCAGACAGAAATGGAAGCGTTTCATTTGCTGCCTCCGCTATGATCTCTGTAGTACTGGAACAAACTGCCCAGCCAATCAGCACAGTCTTACACCCACATAAATAACTAATATATGTTCCTTACTAATGACTCAATCGGCCCCATGGGAGGGAGGCAAAGAAGAGGAGGATGCAGAGAGAGAGAGAGAGAGAGAGAGAGAGAGGAGAGAGTCAGTCAATGAATACCATTTGCCTGTAATACCAATCTCAAACCAAATGATCCCTACACTGCTGATTGCTAACAAATGGACTTCAAAAAGTAATAATAAAACACCAACCCGTGAAAAAGAGTAGGTGTATATGTGTTTGGAAATCGAACCGAACAATAAGTGCTAATTGTATTTAGCCCATTAAAAATTAGCATTCACTTATATTGTCAGATTTATAAAAAATATATATATATATTTTGTATAAGTTATTTTTTAATGATTCAATTGAATTGATTTGCAAGAGTATGATGGTTTGTAATGTTCAATGAGGTGGACTACATATTGGAGCCAAAAGCAACATAAAATTTAATTTAATCCACAAAACTTAATCTACACTGTTATCAGTTTTTTTTCCCTCTATAAACAAGAAAAGAGTAAAAGTCAACACAGGGACCTCTGGGAAAGATTTTGAGAGATCAATCAAATGAATTAGTGAATGTTTTTTTAACCGGTTGACTGACACAAACTGTTTAAAATGTCAATTTCAATAAAATAAATTAGACTGTCAGACATTTTTCATGTTTTTCATAAAGTCAGAGTATTTCATCTAATGACGTGTATCCAAAAAATATAGATGTATACAGACAGTTCAATGAGAAATTCTAGCTAGAAAACACTTTTTTAACATTCAAAGGCATCTTCAAACCATTAGAAATGCTTCCAATTAGAGACGGCAGTGGATGAGAATGATCTGACCAAATCTCAGCTTGAACTTCACACTGAACACTTAACGACAAACATTAAATCTGTGTTCCCCATCAGCCTGGTTCATTTTAGTGTTTTTATTTTGGCTCGTTCTGAACTCGATGATTCAACATTGTGAAAGGAGAGTGATGTATTGTTCAAGTCAATAATTTCAAGCGAGGGTGAACGAGCCAGAAGATGAACAGATCTAAGCTCTCAAGATACTTGAGTAGAGAATACAGGGGTTGTGCAGCTGCTGGCGATGAGCGAGCAAACATAATTATATGAGCCGAGTATAGAGGGTTGAGCTCAATGAGGCAGAGAGGAAGACACACGCTGAGATTGACGCTCTGGAGCTGCTGCTTCTGTTGATGCCTGGATCACCCAAGGATGCAGAAAAAAAACATCTGCAGGATACTCAACCTTTCCCCCACCAACAACAAACTCCATGTGTTTGCTTATTTCAAAACGGAAAAACACGGAAGCATAAAGTCTGAGCAGAATAAGCACACAAATAAGCAGTGGGAGAACTTGGTGTTTCATTTCAATTCCAGAGAACCCCAACCCCAAAGTTAAGCCAGATTGTGCTTTTGTCAAACACATACATACACAGAGCACATCCCTTCACACACAAATATAGACCTCACTTCGGACAATTTCGGATTGCATCCATATACAGAAATAAATCCAGAACCAAGCAAAAACGGAAGAAATGTGTTCTCAACACGTTCACGTCTCTGCCATTGAATCTCAAGTCTTCAAGATCAAGTCTAAATATTTTCCTGCTTAAGGTTAAAGGGTTAGTTCACCCAAAATGAAAATTCTGTCAGTATTTACTCACCCTCATGTTGTTCCAACCCCGTAAGACCTTGGTTCATCTTCGGAACATCGAATTAAGATATTTTTGATGAAATCTGAGAGCTGGATCACTCCTCCATACTAGTCCATAGGCTTCTTGGGGATTGAAACTTGCCGGCCTCGAAAAGTTATTAAAGACATTGTTAAATAGTCCAAATGACTACAGTGGCTCAATCTTAACTTTATCAAGCGACAAGAATACTTTTTGTGCGCATCACTATTCGCCGACGCTGGTCATGTGTGTGATGCGTGTGACCAGGGTGGGAATTATGTATTTTTAGGGGCAAGGCCATTTGGCCTCCACCTTTCTCTTTTTTAGGGGCACCAAGGCCATATGACAGGGCACAAAGGCCATTGAGTACAATTTGATGGTTTTACCATTCAGATTAATACCATAACATCCTAATTTGGAATAAGACATGAATTATGACTTTTTTAATAAAAATAAAAAACATATTTTTAATGAGAGAGAGTGCCCTTACATTCTAGAAGGTAAAAAAATCAGACAGAAAATATAATATTTTATGTAGGCCTATAATGAAACGATGATAAAGTCTATCGATTATCATAACATTATACATATAATCTATTATGAAAATGCCTGACATGGCTCGAAGAATACAGGTAAGTCAAATATAATTGCAAAAATGTTTATTGTCTTTAAAACGACATAATGTGCATGTTACAGCGATCTGTTAGCTTTGTTTGTGGTCGGGGATTTCCTGCATTGTCGAACGCTCTTCTTCATGTGTTCAAAGATGGACTATAATGTTCAGTAGAGAGCGTCCGCACATCAGTAAAGTGCTCATAATGATTACATCGACGCATTTGGCTATAAATTCAATAAAATATTATTCCTGTCAATATAAATCTGATGTAAACTGAGATCAATATTTCGTAAAATCTGCACACTTTTGAGCTAAAAGCCGTGAGGGACGTTGTTTTGTGAATCGCTGTCATGACGACAGCACAGGAGTTTTTTATGAATGGGAACGTCTGACGCATTAAGACATAACTGTAAATATAAATTTCTCAGAATATAATAGTGGTCAAATACTGAAACGCAGAGTCTTATATAATTTTAATGATGTATAGTTTGTCAAGGTAAAAACATTAAATCTCAGTAACTTAGTAACGTGCGCGAAGCACTGGCAACGGTTAACAAGTTTAATATACCGGTAATTCTAAGTGTCTGAGTCAAATTATAATCGTATCATATCAAACCGGCGAGTCGTTTGCTATGCTAATATTTACTTGAGTGTCGTTCTTCTGTTGGTGCTGATGTTAACTTACGTGCTTCTTGCACTGCTGTTTTAAGGCGTGAGAACATCGATATGATTATGACACTGCACCTGCGCGAATCCACGAACTATTGGAAGTTCAGAGAGTTCTTGGGGTGGCTCGCTGTAATTCAAAGCAACCCCTCTATGCCGCACCTGGCGCTCTATATATGTAACTTGGACAGGGCCAGGGCACACAGGCCACTGTGGCCGTAGGATGATTTTTTTTTTCACGGGGCATGACGGCCAAAGTGTAAGGCAATGGCGGCAATGGCCGCGATATAATTCCCACACTGCGTGGTGACGTACAACAACAGATCATACGCTGTTAAACTCGAGGCCAAGAGAGAAGGAAATGAATAGTTGAAATAAAGTCATTATTTTGTATTTTTTGCATACAAAAACTGTTCTCGTCGTTTGATAATTTTAAGATTGAGCCATGTAGTCACTTGGACTATTTTAACGATGTCTTTAATAGCTTTTCAAGGCTGGCAAGTTTCAATTTCTCAAGAAGCCTATGGAGCTAGTATGCAGGAGTCATCCAGCTCTCAGATTTCATCAAAAATATCTTAATTTGTGTTCTGAAGATGAACCAAGGTCTTACGGGGTTGGAACAACATGAGGGCGAGTAAATACTGACAGAATTTTTGGGTGAACTAACCCTTTAAGTTTATAAATCCTGTCATCTAGGACAAATATTATTATTATTTTTGTTTTCTCATCCATTAGGTCACACTATAGTTCAAAAGAAAGTATCTATTTACATTAATAAAAAAAAACAATATTCAATCTGAAGTAATCAATATTATAATATAAAATTGAATAAGAAATAATAATATGAATAATAATAATAATTATTATTATTATTATTATTATTATATTGTTGCTGTTAATCATAATATTTATTATTATTATTATTATTATGTTGTTGTTGTTGTGTAATTATAATAATATTAATAACAATAATACTTTTTAGGCATATTATTATTTTAGTTACCAGAAAATCAATGTTTCCCTGTAGTAAATAAATGGGTTACTGTGGTAAACAATGTGTTTTGCTCACACTAAGTCACATGGTACATCGCCAGCATATGATGTATTAACAATCATGCTATCTATCATATCATAATATATATATCTGTGGAAAACAGGAAAGAATAATATAATATAATATAATATAATATAATATAATATAATATAATACAATATAATATAATATAATATAATATAATATAATATAATATAATATAATATAATATAATATAATATAATATAATATAATATAATATAAAATATTTCTCCCCTTGCAGATTGACAGACTTGTCTAAAGTCAGAAGTCTAGGTTAAATTATGTTCAAGTCTAAGGAAAACGATATTGCTGGAATCACTTTCAGAAACTTTTTTTCCTGCTGATGAATGATAAAAACATTGAGAGCCAATCAGAATCCATCCTACTTTAAACATCTTAAGTTTTTAATGAGGCAGACATAAAACTAACACAAACAGAATATATCGATCTGCTGGTGTGGACACCAATGTAGTTATTGTGATAGTTATCGCTCTTTGTGCTAACAGGCCTAAAGAGTCTCAACTCAATGTATTTCTGAATTAATTGAGCTCTAAACTTCAGTTTTCATCTCTTGCACAGAAGAACACAGCACTTTTGTGTTGTGACCAGACTTTGTAATTCATATCAACACTAAATTAACTTATCATACCACAAAAATAGCACAAATACCATATGGCAACACAAAGGCCCGAATATAGCCCAGTAGCCCAGATCAAACCCCTTAGGTCTATAAAAACACAAGGGAATTGAGGGCACTTACTGTTTCTGTAGAGTCGAGGGTGTTGTTGGTCCAGATAGCTGTCGTTGCGCTCCAGTCGGCTTCTCTCTTTCTCAACAGGAGCTGACCCACATGACAGGCCTCGGGTCAGCCTCGTGTGTGTCCGTCGAGCTGGACCAGGCACTGTGGATGAGGGTATATTACTGCTGCTGTTCTGAATGATGCCTCCGGAATTGTGATTTGGTAGTGATGATGGCTGGCTGGGCTTTGAGCTCTGGTCTGTAGTTGTGGATCTGCTGCGAGTTCTTCGGTTCCTGGGTTCCTGTCCTGCCGCAGGTCCTGGTTCTCCTGGTTGACCTGGTCTAGCTGCGTCTCGAGCTCTTCAATGCGTTTACGTTGAGTTTCTAGCAGTTTGGCCTGGTTCTCGATGATGTTATTGAGTTCCAGAAGGTACTCCACAGCCCGGCTTGGGCTGTCTGGGTTGGACTCCATGGTTTGGGCCTTACCCTCCCCCCCACCTGATAAGTTCAGTGGGGGGAGATAAACAAAAGAGCCCGAAGGTAGAAGCTTGACAGATCTGTCTTTTATCCTATAAGTTGCAACGAGTATCAATAAATGAAAAACACCAGCAAAGGACATTTACAGCACCAATGTTATTTGCAGCGATTGCATCTTAATGTTCATCCATGTATCCTTCAATTGTAAAAAAAATAATAAATAAATAAAAAAAATATGGCCTGTAATTGCAGCTCTCAGCAAATGAGTTCAGCTGTGATTGTACTTCAAAAAGTTAGAAAATAATGACAAATTCTAAAAAAGGGTATGGCATGGACCGTTCTGAGCATCAGCTTGTAGTTGTTCCAGACAAAATGATCCATTTGAGTCCACGTGACGACATCAACTCATGGACATAAGTGATGTAAATAAATGCTTATATTACAGTCAAAGGAAATATGTAGATCATTTCTACTGTTTCCACAAACCCAGTCATTCCAAAATCCAGTCATCTTGAGATTTGCTGTGCTACACACAACTCCCCACATGCTAAGGTAGCACAGTGGAAAATAGGGAACAGCAGCAAATATATACCAATTTATTCCCTGAAATCCACTATGATCTGTATAGCTTGAGATAGAAAACATACTGTAAATATAAGTGAAGAAACGGCTTTCTTCATTAACAGACCAGTGAAATTCTAAAACTGAATCATAAATGTGAAGTCCAACATCTCAAGACAGTAAACCGCTTTTATACAAAGCAGCAGCAGAAGAATTTGAGATAAATACATTAAAAGTCTATGAAACAATTGCACGCGCTGAGCGCGTGTTCCTCTTCTTCTTGAATATAGTGGCAATGTATTTCAAATATAATTTACATATATGGTTCCACATGCTTTAAAAAATCCTACTTACACCTCTCTTTATCTTCGTTTTCTTTTCTTCAACCCATTTTAAGGGAAGCTTTCACTGCATCTCGAGCGCTCCGATTTCTTTGTACAATCTTCGCGTCTTGTTAGTTTATTTTAACCTCGACGTCGGTCGAGTGTGAATAACAACGTCTGTTTTTCTCTCATAAAACAGACTTTTCCGAGACGTAAATCTAAGAGGTGACCGAGGACCACCTGCGCTAAAGTTCCGCGTTCTCCTGTATTTCCCGAAGTAACCGACGCTTGGTCACTTGACGCGCGCTGATGCTTTTGAAGATCTCGCGGATGCTCAGGTTCGTGAGCGCGCTTCTCACCTGACAAATCCAGTAGCAACTGAAAAGCAGAGAAGCGTAAAGCTAGTCTTTCCTGCGCTCGTCACACAGTCTTCCCACGCAAGATCTTTTCAGAGAACAGAGCGAGAGAGATTTCAACAAATGAAGCTTGAATCATACAAACATGTTAGGCCACGTATGTAACGTAATCATTTGAATAGCCTTACAAAATTATCATAACAACATCTCTATAAAAAATATCATAGTTACAACAGTTATTGTCAAGACATAAAATACATTTAAAGAAAGAGAATTACTTGTTTAATGAAACAAAATCAATTCCTTGTTGGGATATCCAGTTAATTCAAACTGGTAGGCTAGCTGTCTTTTTCGTTTCTAGTTACAATTTTCCAAAGCCAGTTTCACCACAAGATGCTATGTTACAAGCCCAACTGAAATCATGTTCTAAATCAAAGCAGCTTCCAACAGGAATAAATAAAACTTATTTAATTTGGAATTTAAAAATGAAAGGAATGTTATCAGAGAAAAATATGCTGTAAAAATTAAACCAATAAAATTGAAGATTTAAGTTTTTGTTGGCTTTAAGTAAAAAAGTGCTACAAAATGTCAGTAAGTTAATTACACTTTTCAATTGTATTATGAACAGTATGAATAGAACTGTATTATTCATGACAATATTGTAGTAAAGAATTCAACTATTTTGGTTACACTTTATTTTTAAGGTGTCCTTATAAATCTAATTTTAAGTACTAATATTAATTAACAACATGCATTCACAACATGGTTAGGAATAGGGTTATTTGCCTGTAAAGTAATTATGCATAATTTACCGTTGTTACTACAGTAAAGCACATATAACATGAATAAATAATAATAAATTATTATTACATTTTTGGTTGTTATCTCAAATACTAAAGTCAAGTTATTTTTATATTCATGTTATGAAGTGCTTTTCAATACACTTTGCTGTCATCTACTGCTCAGGGTAGAAATTACATCCACATGGAGCACTACACACACACACACGCACGTGCGCACACACACACACACACACACACACACACACACACACACACACACACACACACACACACACACACACACACACACACACACACACACACACACACACACACACACACACACACACACACACACACACACACACACACACACACACACACACACACACACACACACACACACACACACACACACACACACACACACACACAGAGAGAGAGAGACAAAACACTACAGTCCACATTCTGATCTCAGGTAAATACATTAATGTTTATTATAACTCTTATACAGTTTGTTATCTGCATTTGGATTACAATAGATTATAACAATATAATCATAATAGAAACATAATATTATATGTATATATATATATTAATATTATATGTATATATATATTTAAATTTATATCTATTTACAATCGGTACATATGGCCATAGACATTAGTATGGACATGAAGACAATGTGAGACTCTAAAATGGACCCTTCGGATTTAAGTGTAATAAATATAGAGGCGTAGGACTCGTTAGTGAAAGCTTATGTGGCATTGGCTCATACTTTTGAATATTATGATATGTTTAAAGATTCATGGACCACCAACACCCAGACTGACTTCGACTTGATCCCAGACCTGCTGGGCTGCACAGAACACACTGCTGTCCCAATGATCTAAAATGGCAACATCTTATGCATAGTTTAAATGTGCGTACAAGTTCTGCTAAACAGTATGACACACACAATGAACAATATTGGGTGACGTTTAGGTTTGATGACATAAAAAATGAATCAAGGGAATAAGTAGTAGGCACAGTTCTTAGGTTAAATGCTAAAATATCATCAGTATATCTACAGTACAGTTAAGCTACAGTTCACAAGAGCATAATACAGTCATCCTCTCTCTCAGTTTTACTAGCAAGCTTTCACCAATAAAGAGAAAGACCTTGGTGCATTAAAATAAAGAGGTTTTGCAGGCTTGGCACAACACCACTCAGTATTGCATCCAACTTACAGTATATTTCCAATACAAATGTTCAGCATAATAGTCCTTTTTGGTTGAGGGGGTCAAAACGCCCGAGAGCAGTAAGAGGACCGTTTCATAAAGCATATCTTTGTCCTTTATCAATTACTGTTTATATTTAAAATAAATAGATACTTTGTGTGTATTTCATATATATACTGTATATTCTTTATGGAAGTTGGACTGAGAGTTATTCTTTGTTTTAGTGTGAATCATACTTTGATAGATGCAGGAAATGTGTCAAGCAGGGCAATATATTATTGTTCTGTAAATAAATACATAAACTAAAAACTCAGAAATGAAAACCTTTTAAAAATATATGAAATCAACATTTCATTTAAACTTCGAGGTCACAGAGACCAAGGTCAGCAGAAGAGTCTTTTGTTACAAAGGCAATAAGGGCAATTTTGAGGGTCTATAAGGGATTCATAAATAAAAAAAAGTTCATATATTTATATATATATAAATGTATATGTATATATATATATATATATATATATATATATATATATATATATATATATAGGCCTATATGCTTCCTGAGATGTCAGAGACCCAGAGGGCACAAGATGAATACAATAATAATAATTTATGTATAAATGCGTGAAAAACTAAACATGTTTCAGGGGAAACTCTTGGGAGTACGACAAATATATGGCCTCTTGTGTAAGTTTACATGTTTACACACTATTCAGCAAGAACACTAATTTATCATACTAAGCAGAAGATCTGAATAATGCTTATTTTAGAGGGGAAAAGCACAACAGTGTTGCACAAATTGATCAAAGTTAATGTTTCGAACATGAAATTTCAGGCTATACCACTGTTCAAAAGTTTGGGTCTGTAAGATTTTTTTTTAATGTTTTTAAAGTTAAAGTCTCCTGATCAAAAGTACAGAGAAATTATTACAATTTAAAATATTTTAAATTAGGGGCAGTTAAACGATTAATACGTACTTAATCGCATCCGAATAAAAGTTTTGTGTTTACATAAATATATGAGGGTGCACTGTGTGTAAATTAATTTATATATATATATATATATATATATATATATATATATATATATATATATATATATATATATATATATATACAAGTATACACACATGCATGTATATTTAAGATATAAATTATATATAAATCTATATACAGTATAGACACTGAAAATATTTCTTAAACATATACAAGCATGTGTGTGTATTTATATGTAAATAGTGATTATACACAGTGCACCCACATATATTATGTAAACACAAACTTTTATTTTGAATGCAATTAATTGTGATTAATTGTTTGACAATAGCCCAAATTTTAATATATTATATTTTAATATATTATAAAATGGAATTTATTACATTTACTGAAATTGTCAGCATCATGACTTAAGACACATTTCTTATTATTATCAATGTTTAAAACGGTTGAGCTGATTAATATTTTTGAGGAAACCAACATGCCCCCGTACTGCATTCTTTGATAAATAGAAAGCATTTACTTCAAAAAGACATCTTTTGTATGTAAAAGTCTTTACTGTCACCCTAAAAGTATTCTAAAAAACATACTGACCCTAAACTTTTGAAAGGTTGTGTATAATCATCATTCAATATTTGCTTTGAAGGTTATGAAATGTGAGCATACAGTATCATTGTTCCATGGTTTATATGGAGCATTGTTTAAGATTAAAGAGAGTTCACACAGTGGTATAGAAGAGGAAAAACAGCTGTGCAAAAGGTAAGAACTGGGACTCAGAGCTACCATTAAAGATAAGAAGATATATTTGGCCCTGAAGCATTATCCTCTTGTTGTATACAAAGTCAACATACTGTAACAGTCTGGCAGAAAAGTAAAAAGATGTTGTGTTGATCAAGGCAGACATTCTTTATGAAGGACAAAGTGGAAAAGAGGAAGAGAGAAGGCTTGTGAGAGCGAGACTGGAGTGGGAAGTGTTAAAAAACACAAATATAATTGAAAGCTGCAAGCAGCGATGGGCGGGGCCCTCGCACCTGTAGCATGTCGGGGTATGAGGCGGCCGCGTCTGCATATTCTGGAGCTCAGCCGATGCGGCTATGAATTTGGTACGCATCCAAATCACCCAAAAATTTACATAAAATTCAAAATGGCGGACTTCCTGTTGGGTTTAGGGCATTGATCCAAGAGGCTTTTTTGTACGTCTGGACATGATCCATGTGCCACAGAAATTCCGTATATGTAGGTCAAACATGCGGCGGGGCTGCTTCGTTAAAGGTCACTTCCTGTTGCCAGCAGGTGGCGCTGTGACTGTGGGCTAATTTCAGCATGTACATGTGTTTAGGGCGGGGACTGTTATATAACGTATAAAATTTTGCGCAGGTCTGAGGATGTACACTGAAGTTACAACAACTTCCTGTTTCATGGCGAATCATTCGACGCCACGACACGCCCATTGACGAAAACGCGCAGATAGCACAACTTTTCATTGTCAATGCCTTTAGAAGCCACAGCAGAGATGTGAAGTTGATCCGACTAAATCCCTAGGAGGAGTTTGTTAAAGTACGTAATGAGTAAATCATCCAAAAATGGCGGTAAAATTAGAAATGGCCGACTTCCTGTTGAGTTTAGGGCATCGCTCTAAGAGACTTTTCTGTGTCTGGACATGGTAGATGTACCACAGAAATTTTGTACATGTCGGTCAAACATGCGGGAGGGCTGCTTCATTAAAATCACTTCCTGTTGCCAGCAGGTGGCGCTATGACTGTGGGTTAATGTAGGCATGTAGGTTTGTTCAGGGCGGGACTCTTGTCAAATCTGTAAAACTTTGTGCAGATCTGGGCATTTACAGCCAAGTTACTACAACTTCCTGTTTCATGGCGAATCATCGACGCCACGGACATGCCCATCGAAGAAAACGTGCAGATAGCACAACTTTACATCGTCAATGCCTTTAGAAGGCAAAGCAGAAATTTGAAGTTGATCCGAACTAAATCCCTAGGAGGAGTTCGTTAAAGTACGGCGTGTGTAAATCGTCCCAAAATGGCCGCCAAATTCAAAATGGAGGACTTCCTGTCAAGTTTATGGTATGGGTTCTTGAGGCTTTTTTGGGCGTCTTGATATGATACACGTCACCACCAAATTTCGTACATGTAGTTTGAACGTGGACGAGGGGATAATTTTTTCCAATTTCTAGGTGGCGCTAGCGAGCCATTTTGCCACGCCCATCGCGAAACCCACAAAATAAGAAATTTTTCACCAGTACTGACATACATGCCAAATTTGGTGAGTTTTGAGCATGTTGCAGCCCCGAAAATGGCGCTTACTTTGCAGAAAAAAAGAAAAAAAAAGAAGAAAAAAAAAACCCTAACAGTTACAATAGGGGCCTCGCACCGTTAGTGCTCGGGCCCTAATAATAACCCTAACAGTTTCAATAGGGGCCTCGCACCGTTAGTGCTCGGGCCCTAATAATAAAAGTAATAATTTCCTGTAAGTGGCATTTGCCATCGTCACCATGATGCAAGGTTGTAGATGGTTGCTAAAGGGTTACTAAGATGCTTAAAACGTCCTTATCTTTTAAACTTGGCAACTAGCTATTGTGTACGATAAATATTGCTGCATGGCACAAATTACTTGTTATTTTCCTTATTTAAGCAATAAATGTAAATGTATATTTTCTAATACTTAGAAAAGGAACAGAACAGCTCTACTAAATTTATTGCGAAACCATTCATTTATGCATGTTTATTATTTAAAAATTTGTACACCTCGTCATTTTTTTATTTTTTTATTAAAATGTCCTAACTCGCTCTTTCGGTGAAACCATAGACTTCTCTCATGTAACGTATGGATTTCCTCAATCATTTAGTTTACTTATAACCTCTCTGCTTTCTTATAATCGACTGCAAGCTTGCATTCAGATCTGCCTCCATCCAATCTAAAATTGGAGAAGCCAAGTCTAGAGCCTTCATTTGTTTTTATTCATAATCTGTTTCACTCAGATTAACGTCACAATACGGAAGAAAAAAATCTATTCCGTTTCATCGCGACTTTAAACATAAATATGAGCAACAGTAAAGAAGATCATAAATCATGTTTCAGTTCCTCTACCTTTCCCTAGCATTCGTATCCTCTCAGCCTCTCTAATGATTCTCTTTGAGCTGGGTTTTAGCCAGGGGCCAGGAAGTGGGGCCCGGGGCCCTTTGTTTGGTTTTTGAGTTACTCAGATAGACAGACAGACCAGAGATACTGGCCGCAGACATGCTACACTCAGACACACTGGCTCCTGACTCGGACTCTGCGTAGTCGGACGGCCCAGCGTGAGGAAAGCGAACGGGTCCAATTGAACTCATCGTCCCCTGCTGGCCCTTCCAATGAGAGGCCAGATAAGGGTCGAAGTGTGCGGGGGTGAATGTCTGAAGGTAGCACACGGACGCCCAAATAACGCAGGCGCTTATGAAAACTAATTTCTTGCTCTTCGTTCAATTCGTCTTGTTCAGTTTTTTTGTTCAGCTCCCACTCAAGCGCTTCCTCATTCGCCATTCTCTCCTTTTCTATTTCCCATTCTCTGTCGCTCTCTGATTTCATCTCCTCCTCCAATTCTTTGTCTTTCAGCCTATCTCTCTCTCTCTCGTCCACTCTCGTTCTCTCTCTCTCTCCAACTCATCGTCCTCCTCGATCTTCCTCCCACTGCAGTTTAGGCTCAGGAAGTCTCTGGTTATTGATGGTTTGTTCTGTTCTTGCTCTCATCCCCTTCACTCGTTCTCTCCACCCCGTCTCACCCTCTCTTCACTCTTGCTCTGTCCTGACCTGTCTTTCCTTCTCTCATTACCTTTTTCCTTCTTTCTCCCATTTTCTTTCAACACTTCCCTCCAAGTGTTCTTCACTATACCCTTTAAGTGTGTTTCTAGGCAAGCTCTGTGACCGTTTGTCTCTCAACCTTCGCCCCCCACCCTCGAGACTGTCAGGGCTTTCGCGGTCTCCTCCGTCACCTTCCCTTTGTACTCTCCACCCTCGGCTGGTCTTCCCTGGATTTTGAACGCTGGATTTGGCATCCCGTTGAGCACGGCGACGGGTTACTGAAGCCAAACCCGACTGCAGGGCCTGGGGTGAGGAGGAGACGGCTGTGACGTCATCAGGGTCTGAGAGTGAGACGTAATAGCGGAGAGAGAAAGAGGAAAAATGAACATTGTAAGCATTTACTCACCCGATTATGTAACATTATAACATTAATGCAACAAACATTGTTGAAAAGAGTTCAGTGCTTCTGTTGCAAGATATTTATGTGGGGAAATCTTTCAGTAACTCTTGTTCAAGTCAAATGGAGAGTGAATTATGGTTTAGACAGTTATGAAAACCAATCACAACGAATGTTCCGGAACACTTCAAGTGTTCGCGCGGTCTTTTGTCACCCTCTTCAGCGAGGACTTTGAGGTCATTCTGAATGTGCCGCGTGCTTCACTTTTAAAATGCGGCTGACTCATTAAAACTAAAAGCTAAGAAGCTTTTTGAAATGCAAAAGAGTCTGTTTGATATGCTAATAATGATCCACTTATTTATATGCAATACCTCTATTATTGCTATGACATAACTTTACTAATAAATAATATATAAGAAAACCTAAATCATGTTTATAATTACAATAAAATCAAATAACAAAATAATTGCCAAAGTTACATCATTCTTAAAAAATGGAAAATGGCTGTAACAAATAAATGCGCATTGTTTTTCCTTTTGATCTTTCATTCAAAAAATTGGCAAAATTCTAACCTTTCGTTTAAGTAAAATAATTAAAAGTGGGGGGAAATCACATTATAAAATAAATGTTTTTCTCCAAAACGCGTTGGCCACAATTATTCACACATTTTATTAAATTCCTTTTTCAATCTCCTTTTGCCAATATAACTGCTCTGAGTTTTCTGCTATAATGCCTGATGAGTTTTGGAGAACACCTGACAAGAGATTAGAGACCATTCCTCCATACAGAATCTCTCCAGATCCTTCAGATTCCCAGATCCATGTTGGTGCTTCTTCTCTTCAGTTCAGACCACTCATTTTTTATATGGTTCAGGTCAGGACACTGGGACGGTCATGACAGAAGCTTCATTTTGTGCTCCCTTACACATTTTTGTGTTAATTTTGATGTTTGTTTTGGATTGTTGTCCTGATGGAAGATCCAACCACGGCCCATTATAAGATTTCTAGCAGAAGGTGTCAGGTTTAGATTTTTTTATCTGTTGATATTTGATAGAATCCACAATGCCATGTATCTGAATAAGAAGTCCAGGACCTCCTGCAGAAAAATAGGCCCCCAACATTAAAGATCCAATGGTATATTAAATTGTACACATGGGGTACTTTTTATCCTCATGTCCACCAAACCCATCTAGTGTGTTTGCTGCCAAAAAGCTCTTTTTTAGTCTCATTTGACCACAGAACCCTGTGCCGTTTGAAGATCCAGTCGTGTCTGACCACTGAATATGCTGGAGTTTGTTCTTGGAGGAGCGAGAGAGCATTTTCTTAAAACCTTCCAAACAACATGTTGGGATGTACTGTAGGGGTTGTTTGATTTTCTTTTAATAGGCTTTCTGACTCCCAATACTCAACTAATCTCTGCAATTCTCCATCTGTGATCCTTGAAGTCTTGAGTCTTTGGCCACTCAAACTTTCATCCTCACCATCCATTAAGAAAATATAGACACACATCCTCATCCTGGCAGAATCGTAAACATCTTTAGTTGACCCTAACTTCCTAATTATTGCCCTGATGGTCAAAATGGTAATTTTTAATTCTTGAGCTATTTTCTTACATCCACTTTCTATTTTGTGAAGCTCAACAATCTTTTGATGCACATCAGAATCATGTTCTTTGGTTTTATTCATTGTAATGGATGATTCAGAGAATTTGGCCTTTGTGCTTCCTCATATTTAAAGTCATGACTGGACAATTTCATGTTCCTAGTCACCCTGATGTGCTAAAAAAAGTAAATATTAATGGGAATATACTTTATAGATATTTTATTCATAAAAATTCTAGGGGTATGAATAATTGTGGCCAACGTGTTTTGGAGAAAAAAACATTTATTTTATAATGTGATTTCTCTCCCATTTTCAATTCGTTTACGTCACAGGAAGGTTCGATTTTTGCCAATTTTATGAATGAAAGATCAAAACGATAAACAATGCAGATTTATTTTTTTACAGCCATTTTTTATCATATTTACCAGGGGTATGATTAATTATGGGCACAACTGTATATATATATATATATATACACTCACCGGCCACTTTATTAGGTACACCTGTCCAACTGCTCGTTAACACTTAATTTCTAAGCAGCCAATCACATGGCGGCAACTCAGTGCATTTAGGCATGTAGACATGGTCAAGACAATCTCCTGCAGTTCAAACCGAGCATCAGTATGGGGAAGAAAGGTGATTTGAGTGACTTTGAACGTGGCATGATTGTTGGTGCCAGAAGGGCTGGTCTGAGTATTTCAGAAACTGCTAATCTACTGGGATTTTCACGCACAACCATCTCTAGGGTTTACAGAGAATGGTCCGAAAAGAAAAAACATCCAGTGAGCGGCAGTTCTGTGGGCGGAAATGCCTTGTTGATGCCAGAGGTCAGAGGAGAATGGCCAGACTGGTTCGAGCTGATAGAAGGGCAACAGTGACTCAAATAACCACCCGTTACAACCAAGGTGGGCAGAAGAGCATCTCTGAACGCACAGTACGTCGAACTTTGAGGCAGATGGGCTACAGCAGCAGAAGACCACACCAGGTGCCACTCCTTTCAGCTAAGAACAGGGAACTGAGGCTACAATTTGCACAAGCTCATCGAAATTGGACAATAGAAGATTGGAAAAAAGTTGCCTGGTCTGATGAGTCTCGATTTCTGCTGTGACATTCGGATGGTAGGGTCAGAATTTGGCGTCTACAACATGAAAGCATGGATCCATCCTGCCTTGTATCAACGGTTCAGGCTGGTGGTGGTGGTGTCATGGTGTGGGGAATATTTTCTTGGCACTCTTTGGGCCCCTTGGTACGAATTGAGCATCGTTGCAATGCCACAGCCTACCTGAGTATTGTTGCTGACCATGTCCATCCCTTTATGCCCACAATGTACCCAACTTCTGATGGCTACTTTCAGCAGGATAATGCGCCATGTCATAAAGCTGGAATCATCTCAGACTGGTTTCTTGAACATGACAATGAGTTCGCTGTACTCAAATGGCCTCCACAGTCACCAGATCTCAATCCAATAGAGCATCTTTGGGATGTGGTGGAACGGGAGATTTGCATCATGGATGTGCAGCCGACAAATCTGCGGCAACTGTGTGATGCCATCATGTCAATATGGACCAAACTCCCTGAGGAATGCTTCCAGCACCTTGTTGAATCTATGCCACGAAGAATTGAGGCAGTTCTGAAGGCAAAAGGGGTCCAACCCGTTACTAGCATGGGGTACCTAATAAAGTGGCCCGGTGAGTGTATATATATATATATATATATATATATATATATATATATAATGTATATATATAACAAAGATGTGATCTCGTATAGATACGTTCTTTAAACATAGATGTGTTCTTATTTTATATAGATATTTTATATGAATTCATTCAGAGGTAGAGTGTGTCAAAGAAAACTGAAAGATGCATTACCTCCTATGCAAATGGGACATGAACAGAAAAGAGGATGTGAAACAGTTTGTTTTTCTCAAAAATAGAAAAACTTGCTTGCACATGTAGCAGAAACATGTTATTGTTTGTCTTTAGTTGTCTTTAAGAAATGACATATGTGTTGTTACTGTGAGTAAATAAGAATAAGGGGTGTCAGACTGTCAAGGGCTCATAAGTGGGTAAGAACAAAGGACCAATGAATTCCGAGAACTGTGAGGAACTTGTGCAAGATGTTGTGTGGAGATAATAGGGGAGGTGTACGGTTTTAGGGTATATAAACTGTGTGACATGAGAGAACCTTTGCGCTTCTCATGTCAGACTCTGTCTGTGTGTGAACTGCTTTTCTTATAAGAAATAAATACTCCTGCTTATGACTTTCAAGATCTTCATTTGTTCTTTAATTGTTGTTTAAGATTCAGGTAAATTAATTTCCATAACAGTTTGGTTAAGAGGAAGGGATCGCAACACTGACGACCTCCGTGGAGGGATCAATTGTCTGATCAACCCAGAGAAGCCTCTCTGGCTCCAAACCCCCAACTTTGAGGGACGGGAGAATTGTGAAACCACGGGAGGCCTAGGTGGACGCAACTCCGAGTAAAATCACACTGCAAAAAGCACGGTGAGAAACAAACATTTTTTGGGCACTAAAAAGTTATTCCAAAAGAGCCACGGAGACGTGCACATTTCCCTAAAGGGTCAAAGAGGTGTGGGTATCTCATGTTAAAAGCCCAGTAGTGACGATTATTGGCGTCACAAGGGAAAGTCTCAATCAGTAAGATATTTCTGAAAAAAGGGCTATTTTAGTGCTGGAAAAAATGGGAAGTTCTAATAGTAAAAATTCTTTAAAGACAGTGGATTTCTCGAAACCAAATTATAATTATATGACTAGGAAAAATGGAACGTGGTGGCATCAAAGTATACCACGAATAATTGAGAAATATGGTTTTAATGGAGGTTTGAGTGTAAGACATCTGCAAATGTCTAAGGAAAATTGGGAAAAAACAAACCCAAAAAGAAAAGATAAAAACAATTATAATCTTCATGGTGAAATCATAGAGTTATGGTTAAAGGAGGCAATTATCAGACAAAGAAAACAGAAGAGTGCAGCACTAACACGGTTAGAAGACAGAGATAGTAAAGATAAAAAGGCTGAAGAAGTCAGGAAAACTTCTGTTTCTTTTTCTTCTGAGGAAATGAGATGCACAAAGACCCGCCTGGCTGAGGATGACTACTGTCTGGCTCCCCGCTTCCTCCACCGACCGCAGCCCAGCATACAACAACAACAAGAACAGCTAGGAGCAACTGGAGGACAAGATCCTGAGGGTGATGAAAAAGAAGAGGACAAACCACTCCATGTCTACCCAGACCTGACACCTTTGAATATTCTACCCTCTAATCCACCTCCTCCTCGCCACACTGCTTCACCTCAAAAATCTGAATCATCACCCAAGAGAGGACTGCAGCACGGCCAACCGCTAAGGAAAGGTCAAGGTGGAGGACTTCAAAACCCTCAAAACAGATCAGTAACCAGATCATTGACAAGAGAGGATACAGGAAGATCCCTGAGACTGAATGCGGAGGATGACCGGAACACATTGACAGAGGACGAACAGAACGATGAGTGTGAAGAAATGATGCTCAGAGCAAACAAAATCAAAGTTGCGGGCCATAAGGTTCCAATCCTGATCTACAGACCATGGACAGAGGCAGACATCAAAGCAGCCTTCAATCATCTGTCTGACCTGGATGAAGGAGGAAAACAGCTGGGTGAGGAGATTGAAACCTTCTGCAAAGAATTCAGACCAACCATCAGTGAACTAGTAAGACTTTTGATACTTAAACATGGTCCCGTCAAATTGTCAAACATGACTGGGCGTTGGCCCACCGACGCACGCTCGGTGAACCCAAATTGGGGGCACGAGGGAAACGCTGAGTATGTGAACAAAATTAATGAATTGAAAACCGCACTTGAAACCGTTTTCCTAGATATGTCAACATCTACAAGATCAGAGCGTGTAAGCAGAAAGATGACGAGGACACTGAGAGTTATTTTGAAAGACTAAAAGCAGTATTCGAACCGATGCAGTGGTCTCACTGAACCAGGTCAACCACCTCAACCAGGCATGAGTGCGTATGAAGACTATTTAAAAACTTTTTTTCTGGATGGCCTGGACCTAGAAATTGGGAAAAACGTCAAAACGTCTTGTGTGGGGTATCATCAAGCGCACCTGAAAGAAATCCGGCGGCATGCCACTCATCATCAACACCTGCTGAGAGATCGGGCAAAGGAAAGCAGAGAAAGACTGAACTTCTGTTAAAAATGGCAGGGTTAATGATGGAAAATTATCAAGGAGGAGTTGGGGGTGAGCGAGGAAAAGGTAAAAGAGGCAGAGGAGGAAGAGGAAGGGGTATCAGACCCACAATGGATCCTGAAGCCTGTTTTAACTGCAAGAAAATGGGACACTGGAGAAATGACTGTTCGTATCCTCCAAAACAATGAGGATTCGGTCCGCAGCAACAACAAAGAAATTATTTTTCATAAGGAGAATTTCACCAACAACAGCAGGGAGATTGAGAGGGGGAGGGAGCGACGGTGAAGGGTCAGACTCCCAGGTGGTAAATATGTTTTCCTATTTCTGCTTCTTTCAATGAAGAAATCTTGCTTGCTAACTCTGAATGTGTGTTTAACCCCTTACCTGTCACTCCCTTTTTTGAGAATGGGGGTTAAAATGCACTATTCACACTTAAATGGTTGTAATTCAAGAATGCTTTGGAATATATATACCCAAGTTTGGTCTTGTTTTAAAGAAAACACTCAGCAGATTATTGCTGAAGTGAAAACACTTCAAAAATGAAAGTATCTAAAAGTTATGGAAGTTTAAAATCCCAGTAAATCAAATATACTGTACTATTTATTTTTTATTTTATATAAAATATATATTTTACAAAATATTTTTTACTCTAAAATTACTATAAAATCAAAGCCATAAATCTAACCAAGTTATGTTCCAAATTTGAAGTTGATATCACAAAAATTAAAGTTCCCATGAGATTTTGTTTAGGCGTAGTACCAAAAATAGCCATCGGGTGCCATTGAATTCCATTGAATTTAGTTGTATACATTCTGCCTTAAAAAATTCATACATTTCTGTCCAAATATCAATTTTGTCACAAAATTTGGAACCTTGAGACCCAGACCTTTCTGACAATATGTGTTTTGTCAAGATTAGAAAATATAATGATGCCCAAAAGGGGAGGAGCCTGATAAAATAAGTACCGTTTCTATAACGCAATGTTCAATTATAAAACGGTTTTCACAGGATGAATTCTGAGTTTATAAGCTTTCAAATGATACCTAATTTATGATAACTACTAAAATATGTGATATAATAAAAAAGGTGATAATAAAAATATTATATTTTAGAGGATAATTTATATGTATATATATTATAATTTTTAGAGGATAATATTATACTATACATTTTTTTTAAATTACACATTTTATTTGAAAAATACTAGATTATATGTTTTATTATTACAAAGGTCAGAACTCCTGTTATGATGCAGATTTTTTGAGGTGCACTCTTGTCATAAATTCATCAATTACTCTTCCTACATAATATGTAACACCAAACATGGGTAGAATATCTAATTAGAAGTCTAGACCTTTCCAACAATATATAATTTGTCATAATTAAATTAGGATTTAATAGAAATATAGTGAAGTAAAGTTAGGCGTCCCGGTACCGGGACGGTGACAGTTAGCATTTGCTAAATTACCAATGATTGAAGTACAGGTTGAAGGGAGAAAAGTTGAGTTTTTAATCAATTCTGGTGAGACTAATTCTGTAATTAAACAAAAAGAATTGATTTAACTGTATAGAGGGAATGCATTGACGTCACTTTCCCGCCGAAACAACCCCCTCAGCCTGACTGAGTGGCAAAAGATCTGCTGCGTGACTGGATTTAATAGGGGAAACTGCGAAAATGCAACTAAAACGAATAATTTTATCAATTTAAACTAAATGTTGGACTCAATATAGTGTTCCTTACAACTTACTAAAGAGCCAGTGATCCATGGATATTGACATGCAGCCAGGAATCGTGTTGCCTGACATTTATGTTTGCCTGATTTCGATATTCGGGGAAATAAAAGCAATATAGACCTAAACATAAAGCAAATTTGCCTGTGGACGCTTTAAATAAAAACAATATAGATAGGTCTAAATATGGGTGATCACTTATCCGTGTTATATACAGACTATATATATCATCATATTGTCCAGCCCTAACACTTTATAAGTTTTTTTTTTTTTTTGGTCAGTGTTTATTAAAAAGCATCCAATAATGCAGAATATGCAATGATAAATATTTAATTTATGAGTTGTTAAAATATATAACAATACAAAATATATGGTATGGCTTTACAGCTAAATTCAGCATATTGACACAAATGATAACTGCAGATCCACCTTTCGCTGACTGGAGTCCAGTTGTTTCTGTGAATTGCAGCGATCCATTTGCTCCTTCAGTCTGTAAAAATATAGCTCCGATTTTTTTGTCAAATCTAGTTGTACGGTCAATCGCAAAGCTCTTTCCCACTTTGTATGTGTTGTGTTTGTTTTTTGCGGCATTCACGCTGAAAACAAATACAGCCGCACAGTCTTTATGCCACTCACTGTGAGGAAACTGCAGGCACGTGCTATCGGACGGTGACGTCACGCGCCACAGGGGATCTGGTTAGATTTTTCTTGTCAGATTGGTGCTAATTCACTTGCTCATGCATTTCTGGTAACAAACACTTGCCCATGACAATGGTTGTATTGCTGATGTGACTATGGTAAAAATGCCTGTTGAAATGTTGTATGTTTTTGAATGGAGCACTCCTCACAGTGGTTTAAAAACAAAAGGCACAAATAGGATGTATCCTGACCATTATTTCATGGAGGAATGCCAAATGCATTGTACATGTCACATCAGCAATGAGCCAGGTGAAACTTTTGTTGAAAAGTGGACTGAAATTGAAGTCGAGGAACTGCACAATTGAATTGACTGATAGCCAGCAAACGTTGTATGATGTGGTGTGATGTGGGAAAAAGAATGCATGTACACTTAGGTTTATAAAAGAAATTTCTGTTTTGTTTTTACTTTTCAAAGATATGAAAAAAGAGTGGAATGTGATGGGAATTCTTAAAACATATCTGCTTGTGTGTTTTATTAAACATAGATGTGTTCTTTAAACATAGATGTGATCTCATATAGATACGTTCTTTAAACATATATATGTTCTTATTTTATATAGATGTGAATTCATTTAAAGGTAGAGTGTGTCAAAGAAAACTGCAAGATGCATTACCTCCTATGCAAATGGGACGTGAACAGAAAAGAGGATGTGAAACAGTTTGTTTTCTCAAAAATAGACAAGCTTGCTTGCATATGTAGCAGAAACATGTTATTCAGGAAGAAGTTGTCTTTAAGAAATGACATATTACTGGGTTACTGTTGTTACTGTGAGTAAATAAGAATAAGGGGTGTCAGACTGTCAAGGGGTCATAAGTGGGTACGAACAAAGGGCCATTGAATTCCCGAGAACTGTGTGAGGAACTTGTACAAGATGTTGTGTGGAGATAATAGGGGAGGTGAACGGTTTTAGGGTCTATAAACTGTGTGACATGAGAGAACCTTTGCACTTCTCATGCCAGACTCTGTCTGTGTGTGAACTGCCTTTCTTACAATAAATACTCATGCTTATGACTTTCGAGATCTTCATTTGTTCTTTAATTGTTGTTTAAGATTCAGGAATCTTTCCATAACACAATTTCATAACCAAAATGTCTAATATAAATGGCTAATAGAATATATAAGAGCTAAGTAAATTTTAATGACTGTTCCAAATTAGATGATTTAACAATAGCGAAGCCATTTGCAGTCTTTGTGCGGGAGAACTGAATTATCATTAAAAAAACTTATGATATTAAAGCGCAACACACCATTGATGGTTGAAATGATAATGAGCGAGCCAACTAAGGCCTTCTGCAGAGTCAAAAGACATCTCTGTAACATATTTTGTTTTCTCTCATTAAACAAGGAGCTAACCGCACTGGGAAGGACTGAACAACATTTTAATCATGCTCCCTGACCTATAAATTCTGTAATGAGGAATTTTCCTCCCTTTGGAACAACTGAAGCTTGAAGTACCTTCTAAATGCTACTGTATGCATGTTTTGCATGATTTAATTGGCTGTCAAAATAATGTAATGTATCTTAATTATGTTCATTTGGTTGGTTTATAAGCATTTAATTAATTTGATTATTGAATTTTAAATGATTGAAAGCCATATGATACTTGAACATCTACTGACAACCTTAAAATAATATAATGCAAGTTAATTAGCTTCTTCTGGAATTACCAACAAACATTTCAGCTGTTTTTAAATCATTACTGTACCTCTTCTGTCATACTACATCACAAACAGGTCGAAATCACAGTGACTCTTGGTGTATTATTAACATATGACAAGGACACCGGGAAACACGGTCAAAGACGTTTAGACAACAGAGAAATATGAGACAGATGTAGAGAAACAGTAAAATGGAGGACTAACAGGAACAGCTACCAACTGCGTATTTTGCTGTCCTTCCAATCACATAGAAACACGGTTCGCCCAGCTTGGAGTTGGTCATACAGAGAGAGAGACTGGAGAGCTCCACTAAAGGAGGAAGAAAAGAAAGAGGGAAAGCCGAAAGGAGGAGAAGAGGAGGAGAGTGAAATATTAAAAAATGAGGAAATAAAGGCAATGAAAGATCAAAGATGTAAATATAAAGAAAGCAATGAGTTAAAAATGAGGATGAAGGGCAAATCAGATGAGATGACCCAAAATTGAAAGCAAGTGAGTGTAAATAATTTGTTAAAAAGACACAGATAATGAATTATAAAAAAATGAAACCAAGGAGAATAGAAAGGGAAATGTCCAAATAGAAAAACCAGAGAAGAGCTGTTAGCAAGCTAATAGATACAGAGATTTTCATAAAAAGACAGACTGTTGTATAAAGACTATTGACTGATGAGCATTTAAAGGGATAGTTCACTTTGAAATTAATTTTTTATATGTTTTAGCTGTACCTCAAGGGCATCCAAGATGTAGGTGTCTTTGTTTCCACAGTATTTTCAATTTTGACATTTTTCAGTCAAACCGTTGTTGTCTATCAGTCATACACTGGAGGCTAAGGGGGTCCACCAAAGAGCATGCACAGAGAAGTCAAAATTAAACATGATTTAATGACTCGTAAATGTAAGTCCACATTGATGGCCTAAGACACGAAACGAAGCGGTTTGTGTGAGAAAACGAACAGTATTTATATTGTTTTTACCTCTTGTAACCATAGCCATGACAAAATTATCTTACGGCATGGGCGCTTCGGTCTGCGCATGCGCCGGAAGTGATCGATTGCGTGCCTACGTCACTCTTTGTTTATACAGAGATTTCGGAAGTTTTACCTTTCACTAAACATATTTAGATATACGGGAGATTGCAATGGAAGAATCGATTTCGGTATATCTAAATATGTTTAGTAAAAGGTAAAACTTCCAAAATCTCCTAAATATTTGAGTGACGTCACACGCAAGTGATCACTTCCGGCGAAACATTGAACATGATTCAGTTCTGTTCAATTGGACACTGCACAACTGATTCAGATCACTTGGACATCACTGTGATTACACGAGGTAAAAAAACAATATAAATACTGATTGTTTTCTCACAAAACGCTCGTTTCGTGTCTTAGGCCATCAATGTGGACTTACATTTACGAGTCATTAAATCATGTTTAATTTTGACTTCTCTGTGCATGCTTTTTGGTGGACCCCCCTAACCTCCAGTGAATGGCTGATAGACAACAACGGTTTGACTGAAAAATGTCAAAATTGAAAATACTGTGGAAACAAAGACACCTACATCTTAGATGCCCGTGAGGTAAGCTAAAACATATCAAAAATTAATTTCAAAGTGAACTATCCCTTTAACTTTTGAAATAGTTAACCCTGGGTCATCCTGGGTAAATGTAATCCTGGGTTATCTTGATACCATTTATTAATTTGCAACATGTGGTGATTCAATGACCATCCAAAGCGTGTGAATATGAGCCCTACATTTGGTTGTATAATACTAACACCACATGATTTCACATTTTACAAGTTTGGCACAGCAATGCAGAGAAAAAAAGCAGAGCTAACCCTGCTTCTAAATAACAAGTGTGAAATATTCCTTTACCTAGGGTTAAAAGCAGGATTTAAAACAATGATAACCCAGGGTTAAGCACAGTGAGAAAAGCCTTATTGAATTCTACACATTCTATATGCAAGTCTACATCCACAAAATGATCTAATTTTTTTTCTAAAAAAATAGATAGAGGATCTAAAACATTCCAGCATTTTTCTCCATATAATGGACTTTACTGGGAACCAAAAGGTTCAAGGTCAAACAACAGTTTCAGTGCAAACTGTTCAAAGGGTTTTAAACGATTCCAGACGATGAATAAAGGTCTTATCAAGTGAAACAATCGCTCATTTAATAAATAAATAAAAAAGTTTTAAGTTTTATAAGTGCTCTGTTCTGTGACGCACGTTCATGACTCTCCTGTTCAAACTCATTCATCAAAATGAACAAATCTTTTTCCGATTGAACCAAATGACTCGGAAAAAGATTTGTTCATTTTGATGAATGAGTTCGAACAGGAGAGCTCATGGACGTCGCTACACAGAACAGAGCAAGGCGAGCATTTGAACTTATAAAACTTAAAACTTTTTTATTTATTTATTAAATGAGCGATCGTTTCACTTGATAAGACCCTTATTCGTCGTCTTGAATCGTTTAAAGCCCTTTGAACAGTTTGCAGTTTGCATTGAAAGTGTCTTTTGACCTTGAACCTTTTGGTTCCCAGTAAAGTCCATTATATGGAGAAAAATGCTGGAATGTTTTAATCAAAAACCTTAATTTCTTTTCGACTGAAGAAAGAAAGACATGGACATCTTGGATGACATGGGGGTGAGTAAATTATCAGCAAAGCATTTTTCTAAAGTGAACTACTCCTTTAAGGGGATTTTACGCTAACAACGGCCCTTTACCACAGTTAAACCACTGTTACATACAGCCTCTCATGGCTTATTGCTTAGTGCATAATCATGTTATGTTATTATTTGTTATCTGGTGACCACATAATCCTAATAGTGATGTGAATATGATCATCATGTTTTAGATTCTAACATTCGGGTGATGTTCAGCTGACTTCTGACATGTTATCTTACCGTAGTCAGGGACGTATCCATTTCCTCTTTTAAACACAAGGTGTATCCTGGTTCCTCGGTCCTGATCTGCTCCACAGCCTGACTGTGAGTCATTCCTGGTTGTACTTGTCTCCATTTGTATCTCCACCAGCTCGATCGCTCACCTACAGCAAACACAATTACAGCAGAAATGAGACACAATTGTGTTTTAACATATTAATATTATTTGTTGAGTGAATAAACATCAACATTTATAAAGTAAAATGATTTCTTTTTGGACCAACTTAAGTGCAACTTAAAGGTGTTTGCTACAAGGTGCGCTTTTCTAAGCGAACAGACTGACAGTAAACAACATAGACAATAATACAAAATATTTATTGAGCATCAAATTAAAATATTAAATAATTTCTGAAGGATCATGTGACACTGAAGAATGGAGTAATGATGCTGAAAATTCGAGCTCTGTCATCACCTAAATAAATTATAATTTAAAATATATTTTAGCAGTTATTTTGAATTGTAATAATAACTCACAATACAATATATAAGTAAAATAATTTTTTACTTGAAAACAAAAACAAAAAAAAACATTAAAACATCTTACCAACCCCAATCTTTTAAATGGTAGGGTATTATAAAATAGTAGTGATTTTTTGAAATAGCTGACCATGTATACTGTATCATATGATCTCCTCAAAAGCAACATTTTGCAGCCTCTACCAATCACAAACACACCTGCTCACGTAACATCTAAATAAGGATGTACTCTTGACTTCTATAATTCTAGGTAACTATAATTACTACAGACTTATCCTAACCCCAAAATAATACTTAGAATGAAATCATTGTCATTATTTAGTCTCTTTACACCTTTTCAGGCATTTTTGCCCAATTTTATCCCCCAAAGTAGCTATTAGATCTATAGATCAAAGTCACCCATCTGCACCTGTATTTTGTGGCTGGTGTGAGGCTGGTCCTCCCTCCATTAGTCCCAGCACATAGAGTCCCATATTGTATTCACTTCCTCCTCTCAGACTAAAGCCGAATCCAGTGGACCCCCTCTCTCAGTTCCACACTGTAGTACCGTGTGGCGTCCTGCTTTGTGTTTCAAAGAGGAAAAAATGAAAAAGGAGGGAGTTATTATTTGTCATTTTTTAGCCAGACAGCTTAAGTAAATGCATTGTAAGGTAAAGGTATTGCTAACCTTTGGTTTTGACCTGTGAGTTTTCCTGTTCTTATAATCAGAGTCATTCTCTGCTCGCTCTGAGGAATCTGACGGGAGAAAGGTAATTAGGATACTATTTTGTTACAATGTTATTTATTGCTTTAGATATATATTAAATATAAATGCTTATATATACATAAGTAAAAAAGATCAGTAGTGAACAAAACAAATCTCATTTTTGAGCTTTCTAAATAGCAGTCCTTAGATTCAAGCTCAGAACATTCAACCAGCAACCAACTTCATGAGCTGCATCCTGGGATACATTTAAACATTAGCCTATTGAAGTTGATATGCTATTACATATTATACTTGTTGCCTATTTTTCCTCCACCATCTGAGGGAAGATAAGTATTAGGATATGTTTTTGTTATAATGGTAACAACATCTAATTAAATAAATAAATGACACTATTTATTTAATGAAGTAAAACAATCAGCTCATGTGTATGAAGTAATCCACTTACGAGCGCTGGCGCGGGGTACGATAGTCAAGCGGAGTGTGTTTCCAGCTCTCCTCAGGATCTGAGCCAGCTCTCTATGAGGTAAATTCACCACTGATCTCCCATCCACAGCTTCCAGACGATCCCCAGGCCTGATCTGACCACTGCGAGCCGCTGGGCTGCCTCTGCGTACCGTCACAAACCTGTGAGGCAGCAGAGACGCTGCTGCAGAAGAAACAGAGACATTTAACATTAAGAGAAATGCTTGCCTCTTCAAAACCTGACAACAGCAATATCAGGGTGTTTAGGGTGTAGAGAATTGTTATTGTTGCTATTGTGTTTTAAAGCAGGAGTTCTACACTCACCTAAAGGATTATTAGGAACACCGTACTAATACTGTGTTTGACGCCCTTTCCCTCATTGTCATGTTCAAGAAACCAATTTGAAATGATTCGAGCTTTGTGACATGGTGCATTATGCTGCTGGAAGTAGCCATCAGAGAATGGGTACATTGTGGCCATAAAGAGATGGACATGGTCAGAAACAATGCTCAGGTAGGCCGTGGCATTTAAACAATGCCCAATTGACACTAAGGGGCCTAAAGTGTGCCAAGAAACATCCCCACACCATTACACCACCACCACCAGCCTACACAGTAGTAACAAGACATGATGGATCCATGTTCTCATTCTGTTTACGCCAAATTCTGACTCTACCATCTGAATGTCTCAACAGAAATCAAGACTCGTCAGACCAGGCAACATTTTTCCAGTCTTCAACTGTCCCATTTTGGTGAGCTCTTCCAAATTTTAGCCTCTTTTTCCTATTTGTAATGGAGATGAGTGGTACCCGGTGGGGTCTTCTGCTGTTGTAGAACAAGGCATTTTCGCCCACAGGACTGCCGCATACTGGATGTTTTTCCCTTTTCACACCATTCTTTGTAAACCCTAGAAATGGTTGTGAGTGAAAATCCCAGTAACTGAGCAGATTGTGAAATACTCAGACCGGCCTGCATGGCACCAACAATCATGCCACGCTCAAAATTGCTTAAATCACCTTTCTTTCCCATTCTGACATTCAGTTTGGAGTTAAGGAGATTGTCTTGACCAGGACCACACCCCTAAATGCATTGAAGCAACTGCCATGTGATTGGTTGATTAGATAATTGCATTAAAGAGAAATTGAACAGGTGTTCCTAATAATCCTTTAGGTGAGTGTATATGGTTGCTAGGGCACTGCTTAGTAGTTTCTTACTGGCACTTATCAAAGAGAATCAATAATTGAATCTGTCTGACATTTTTCTTTTAAATAAGCATTTTTATCAGGCTCCAATGTTTAGGTTCAGTAATTTCGCTTTCATGACAACTTAAAAGGTTATTTGTCAATTATTGAAATGTCTTACTTTTCAAAAATGCCACTGATAAGAGTATAATTGAAAACATAAAAATGCTCTTTTAAAAGATAAATGTCAGACAGACTTATAGGTTTTTGCATCTGAAGTCTTCAATTATACATCTGATAGACTGTAATTTCGTTGGGCAAAGGAGAGATATGAATGAGACAGACAAGAAGAGAAAGAACAATCAGAAAAAAAAACATTGTTTTTGTGTTGAGATGTTAAAAGCTTGTTGGTGGAAAATGTTCTTCAACTCAACGACTCCAAAATCCTTAATCTTTATGAGGTAATTTTTGACCCCACACTCAAACTTGATAACAGATAAATTTTGCTGTCGAATCAGCATTTTTTTTCAGCTTAGGATTGCCAAAATAAACCCTTTCCTCCCACAATGACTTAGAAACTATTATTCAAACATTTACTTAATTGAGATTTGACTATTGCAACTCAATACAAAGTTCTGTCATGAAACTCAAGATGGCACAGGCTAATACTGTAGGTCCTCAACCAAACTTGCTTGCAATCACATCATTCTCTACAGGGAACAGCTGATTGGTTCCTGCTGTATCAGTAGTCAATGACCTTCAAATACTTGGTGAGCATTTGCCTTAGCAGTGCAGCATGCTTCCCCAGCTACAACTGTATAGACAAGGGTAATACATGTACGCTGTACTGTAGAGCAGCAGCATGTATTGTGTATGTATTGGCAGTAGCAAGTCCCGTACTAGCTCTAGAGCAGCAGCATAGTAGATCTATCCTGTCAAATATAGACCAAATATATCAAAATCTCAAAACCATTCAAAAACATTACCATGCCAAACACTGAGTCACACTACAGAATTATATTTAGGGGTCTCTCAATCTTGTCTATCCCATCTCCAGTTGGTCCAAAATGCTGCAGCCAGACTTCTAATTGGCACTAGAAAGAGGGAAAGTATTACACCCATTTTTGGCTCCAAAGTCCTTGAATGGTTTGGCATCACACAATTTATCTCTCTTACCATCAGACCAATAGGTACTTAAGGACATCTAATACTCTGTTGCTGTCTGAACAGATGTGCTTAAAACTTAAATGGGATCATGCATTTTTTCGGTGGCAGCACCTCAGTTCTGGAATAGCTTGCCTTTGTACCAAAAATCTTTCTCTTCTAAATGTGTTTTAAATATTTGCTTAAGGTGTGTCTCTTTACAATGGCTTATGATTTAGGGCAGAGGCAAGTTCGGTCCTAGAGAGCCACTATCCTGCAGAGTTTGGCTACAACACTGAAAAAAAAAACTCTCCTGCCTATCCACAAGTTTTCTACGCCCCATGAGGCCTTGCGTCAAAAGTGGGCGCGTCTTCCGGTTTGAAGTAAACAAAGCACGACTTGACATGCTTGACACTCGTTCATTCAACAGTTGACAGTCATTCAAGTTATAGCGATCCAAACTAGCTAATGATGTGGGAAAACACAGTCGTTGGCAGGATCACTCTGATTTCATTTTCGGCTTATGTTCAAAACAATCACGTTTAAGCCACTGAATTAGTTTAGTCCGGTTATACATACAACCGTGAACAGCACATGTTGTCCCTGAGCTCCGTAACGACTTCTCTCATAACGATTTGCGTCTTTAAATAGTAAAATAATTCTCTGAAAAACAGCTAGCCTCTTCGCTAACTTACACACAAAATACCATTGGAATGCTACTTCTGCCGCCTTACCGGAAGTTATACCCACTTTATTTTTTATCCTGTAATCCAGTAATCCTGAACATAGACATCCATAATAAAGGCTAGATGTCTCGTCTGCACTGCAGGCCAATGAAGGTTCGACGTCTGCACCTGGTGGCCATCTTGTCACAGGCAGCTCGCTCACTTGTAACATTGTGTTTTAACGGTGCATGTACTTTTTAAAAAACCATAACTTGCTAAATTTTCTACCGATTTTCAAACGGTTTGGTTTGTTATAAACGTCAGAGATTTAGTTATGATACTTATGAATAATAAGTGCATATTATTATAGCCACGTGAATAACGTTTGTAAGAAACCAAACCGTTTGTAAATCCATCAAGATTTCAACGAGATAAGAGTATTTGTGTTTGTGCTGACCACTCATTTTACATCAGGTACCATAGAGCTCGCCAGAAAGCTTGCCTGTGACAAGATGGCCGACAGTGATGACGACAGAAACTCCGCCGTAAGACATCTAGCCTTTATTATGGATATCTATGATCCTGAAGACATTGATTAGCTTGTTCAGGTGTGTTTGATTAGAGTTGGAACTAAATTCTGCAGGACAGCGGCTCTCTAGGACTGAAAATGCCTACCCCTGAGTTAGGGTTACCAGTTCTGGCACTGTTGAGAGGGGATTGTTTGTATAGTTTACCATTATCTGTAATTTTGTTACTGTCTTGTTTTGTGTAATATTGTATTGCAATGTATTACTATTATTGTAATTTACTTGTCTGTGCAGCTCTTCAATCAGTTTTGTCGTTATTCTAAATTAAACTGCACTAAAATCATTTTGCATGATAACTATCCCCTATGTGTACAATGACAGTTAGCATAGAAAAACACACATATAAGAATAAAGATGGATTATCTAGGGAGAAACAGATAAAGAAACCTCTGTTGAGATTTCTCTCTCTGGATAGAGATAGGAGAGATGATGGATGGAGGTTGGAAAGAGTAAAGTGGGAGGGATTCAAATGGGACAGAGAGAAAGATTGCGAGAGAAAGATAGAGGGAAATTATTTATCAGTGTGGCAGGAAAAAAGTTACTCTCTCTCATTCAATGTCAAACTCTTTCTAGGGTGGCTTTTAAAGGCATCCATCATTAATATAGTCTGATTCTGTGTCTGCTGCAGATCCTCTCAGTAAACTCACACTGAATGTCACCTACAGAAACCTGACGCAGCTCGCAGTCAGATTATCAATGTAGATTTAATGCACATCCTTCATCATGGTGCTTATATGATGTTAGGGATTACAGACAGATAAGAGATTACACATTTCTGATCTGGAGCTAAATACAGAAATGAGACCTTTTTCAGATTATTATTTATTTTATTTTTTGAAATGTCGGTGGTTTACTTGAAGTAAGGTATTAATCCAATTCACATGAGATAAATTTGAATAAATTATAATAAATTTGGCAAATACTAATAACTAATGGTGCTTCACATTCTAGACAGTGACGGTTATTATACTGTAAAAAAAATATTGATGGTTTAACTTAAAAAAGTAAGTAACCTGGTTGCCTTAAAATTTTAAGTGCATTGAAATGGTAAAAGTTAAAGCTCCAATATGTAAGGATTTTGCTAATAAAAATATCCAAAAAATCACTTGCACGATGTGATATATTTCCTGCCAGTTGTGCTACTACAATATCCCAAAGTCTCCAAAGTTATTTTATTTCAGAGAAATTCCAATTTTAAAAAGTGTTCATCCCGGAAAAAATGTTCGCCTGTAAATAACGCAATATCAGCGCTTTCCTCGGCTATTTCTCGGGCTGTCCTCGTTTTCGACTCGGTACTGCCATAGCCATGACGTAAACATAGCGACAGACGCCGGACAACTGCATAGTGAGTAACATCTAGCGGCACCCAGTTCTTGTTTTGTTCAAACACAGACCATGGCAAGCAGACTAGAATGAGGATCAATATCAGCGTGATGTTTTTAGAGATGCCCGATAGCTCAGCGTCCGAGACTGACTTCCACTCGAGAAAGCTACGTGAGCGTCCGATGACTCTAATTTGGACTTGACAAACTGCAAGTCACAGACATTACAGCTTCATTGGACAGGTAGAGCAAAATTATAAACAAATCAGATGTTATAACGTCAGCTTGACATGATGAAATGTTAGAATATGGTCAGTATGTTATTCTTATGTTGATCTAGCTGCTAGTTCGTATAGCAAACCAACTACAGTAACACGTAGAATAACATTATGACTTTCAACACACATTTAAATGCTGTTTAGTGTGATAGTGTAGCATTATTCCAAGTGGAACAGCGCTGACTTTTCCCTCACAAGTTTAATTAATCTAATAAACTGACCTGTGTGAGTAATCCAGCACTTGCGTGTAGTTCAGTAGGATGAAATTTCCTTATTCCTTTATATCCGCGGGACTCGCATGTGATATATGTATCTTATTAGCTAATCGCGACCTGCTTCATACCACTATAATGTTAAAAACATGAGTGTTTCACTAATCCTTAAACGTTATTAGATTCCATCAGCTTGACAGCAAGTCCCATTATTCAGCTCGTTACTGCGTCATATACATTCGCCCTTTGTTATATTGTTGGAAACGGCGGCCTCTTGTGCCCAACTAAAGTTACATATTGGAGCTTTAATACAACGAAGGAGATTAATTTAACCATCAGAAACTCAAAATTATATGTTATCTGAACTAAATAAATTATTTAAGTTGATTTGACAAAAGAAAATGTTGTGATTACTACACTGTAAAAAATATTGTTGGTTTAACTTAAAAAAGTAAGTAACCTGGGTTGCCTTAAAATTTTAAGTTGATTGAACTGGAAAAAGTGAGTTAATACAATGAAGGAGATTAATTTAATCATCAGAAACTCAAAATAATAAGTTATCTCAACTAAATAAATTATTATAAAGTTGATTTGACAAAAGAAAATATGTTGTGATAACAAATCTTGAAAAAATTGTTAACAAGTACTGTTTTAAAGGTCTAAAATCTTTTCTAATAAAAATAAGTGAAAATGATAAAAACATATTTTTAACATGCTTTAAATAAAACATGATGTTGTATGTTCGAAAATATAGATAACTGAATGAAATACTTTCAACATTCAATGTTAAACATTTGAAAACAAAACATAAGAAAAAAAATCAGAAGCAAAGCAAAAGAAAACAAAACATGGAAACACCATCTTACTAAAAATCAAAATTCCTTTAAAAACATACTTCAATCTTTGTTTTATAGAAATATGTGTGTGTGTGTGTGTGTGTGTGTGTGTGTGTGTGTGTGTGTGTGTGTGTGTGTGTGTGTGTGTGTGTGTGTGTGTGTGTGTGTGTGTGTGTGTGTGTGTGTGTGTGTGTGAGATATACAAGCCACGCACATGCAGACAGAAAATTTTAAAAAATTGTGGCCACTTTACAAATTTGTTCACTCGTGCGTTTATCAGTTAAATCATGGCCACTAATTAAGAATTTGTTCGAACGACTTATTAATTTGTTTTCCTCGTTTAAGTGTGAATCGCGGCCATGTTTAACTCATCTGTTCCCTCATTTTGATTGAACTAAAACAAGGGAACAACATGCATGCTTTAGTAAAACAAGGGAATGAATGATTAAAATGAGGGAACAAATTAGTAAAACATGCTAGCCAGTGTTGGGAAAGTTCACTTTCTACATGAACGAGTCCAAAGTTTCAGTCACGCATTTTAAAATGAGAGTAGCTTCAGGGGCCGTATTCACAAAGAATTTTAAGGCTAAAAGTAGCTCCTAACTGGCGAATTTAGGAGCAACTCCTAAAAATAATAGGCGTGTCACTCCTAACTTTAGGACTCCTAATTTTTTTCACTAAGAGTAATTCACAAAGCATTTTAGCCCTAAAAGTAGCACCTAAGTCTGGGACTGCTTAAAAGAAGTCGAGAGGACTCCTAACTCACTAAGACCTATTCACAAAGGATTGTAGCTTCTCTCGCAGTCGCCCGGGGTCCGCGACACAAGCGGGAATGCTGCATTCATCTGCACACAACCTCTCCCATGTCTCACGCTTAGTTTAGCTTGATATCCCAGTGCCGAATTTCACTGTTATAATGTTTTTTGTTTTGTTTTGTTTTTTAAGCACCAACTGGGCCAGCAGCAGTAACTGATCCTGCATCCAGTTGGGCTTTCTTTTCCATTTTGGCGAGTTCATAATCCACCGTTATTCAAATATTACATTACTTCATTAGGAGCAACATTTCCTTGCTTTAAGTAGTCTAGTTAGGCTAATAGAATGTCAGTTAACCAAGCAAGTGTTAATGCAAGTGTCGTTTTTTCATTATTAGGCACCATTCACATATAGCGCCTGCCGCCTAAAAATGCAAGGTGCGCCGCATTCTCCTTTTCCAAAGCGCTAGGACGGTTCGTTCTTGTTGGCTCCGGTTGGTTCTAGTTACGTGACCTGCGGCGCGCTCCATACGGACGCGATTGGAAAGAACGGGTGCCTTCATTTAAAATAACGAACTTTTAAAATAAGCGCGCAAAAGACGCGATATAGTGAACACTGCATGCCCTTAGGCTACCTTGAATAATTTCATTCATGACTTTTCTCTCTCTGCCTTTTTAGAATTACACTTCACTGGGGCCTGCACAAACATGTCATTAGGCTATAGCCTATGCATTTCGATGACATTACTTTTTTCTTATTATTATTTTGTGTAGGACACAGACATATTTAGATGTCGTAATGTCCATGATTTGTTGCTGTGTTATGTTCCGCATGATGGCCCTGTCATCTAACAACCAATCACCGTGATCATTGCGAGGAAGCTCGTGCATGAGAATTGACGTCATTCATAGCAACGAAGACTCACTCTTAGTTTAGGAGTTGTAATTTTTCCTTACTAAGAGTAGGTCTGAAAGGCGTTGTGAATAACTTTTAAGAGAAAACTCCTAGCTAAAATATTTTAGTGCGATTTAGGAGTACTCCTAGTGGTAAGATAAAATTCTTTGTGAATACGGCCCCAGTTCAGTAGTTCATACTTCAAAAAATGAAGTAGTTCATAGTTATTTTTTTTCCATATGTTGCGAGCTTCTTTTATTATTATTATTATTATTATTATTATTATTATTGCCACAGCCCATATACAACCACAGACAACAATTATTTTATCGAAGGGCAAAGTTTGCACAGAAATGTACGATTTTTCCCATCCTCACCGACCTTGTCATAAAACCCGTTTAAATGATCATACGACGCCTTCTCGCTTGATGCCTTGTCGACGGCGGCCGCGGCGCAACACTGGTGGCTTGTGTTGCCAGATTGGGTGTTTTATGGCTACATATTATGGCCTGTTTATGTGTGTTTAGCCGGCTTTTTGCCTGGAAGGCTCTATAGAAATCTCGCACCCTATTGTACGAAGTTAAACTGAGTGACCTTACGTTCACAGACACCAGAATGAACGAGTTCACAGTAACGTTCATCAGGCAATAATACAGAGTTCAGTTCACGTTCGCCCAAAATATGAACAAGCTCATTGAACACGTTCAGGCACAACACTGATGCTCAGCGTATTGGTAAGTTGCGGCAACACATTTTTAATTTGAGCTATTCATGAGGTGCATCATAGGGATACTATTAAACACTATTTTACATGTATGTGCTTTCCCTTAACCATCTGGTCCAGACTCATCCAATAAATAAATAGTCAAATATTCTGACGATCACTGTATCTAAACCCTATGCACTGACATTTGTTACAGTTGTTAGTTTGCTGAATATGTTCTCTGATTAAAACCAGCTGTTGAGTCTAAACTAGAAGTTTCTTAAATCAATTATTAAGGGTAATGTCTGTGTACACATAGATAGAGCAATACTAATCCAAAAGTCACATGCAGACACTAAAGGGAAATGACCTTGTAAGTCCACATCTTTGTCCCTAAAGTCAATCTGCCCGTCTCCATTAGCGTACGCCATTACCAAGAACAGAAACTTGTCCTGTGCCGACCTACTTAGAAACACACACTCACACACACACTGTTGGGAGGCACAAATATTCACATGCCCACACACATCTCTCTTTCTGTTCTGCCTCTGTAAGCAGAGAGCTGAGAAACAGAAATCTTCAGTAATGTTTAATGCTTGCTCGCTTTAGCTCAAAGGGAAAAATTCATGCTTAGCCTTTTGATTTTCCCTCCATTCTCCCCAGCCTGAGGGAATATCTGTAAGAACTAGCATTAGCGTCTTGGATTAACATGACTTTCTATTATGTTTCTGGGCCGATGCCAGTGTAAGATCTGCCTAGGAGGTGTTCCGCATTACAGATTCTGCTTTTACTCAAGAAAATTAATTGACTGAGACCATCATTTTAATGACAATCCAAGTACCATTTGACTTTTAATGTTGCCTGATTGGCATGAATTTCATGTTAAGTGTCTATGATGAAGTCCATATTCTACATATTATAATGTGACAAACACATACTGTACAAAAGCAGTTGTAATTGGCTCTTATGTGAATCTTTGTGTGCTGTACATTAAAGATGTATACGTTAATGATATGGGCTTGTCATATGTGGATTTACTGTGGATAAATGTGTTTGCTAAATTATGTTTATGTAATTATGGTTGCCCAAGTTCAATAATTAATCAATTTGATCTGGCTTTTTGAGGGTTGGCAGGCATTTTAGTGGTTAAATGTCTGGGCTGGTAAACCCAAAGGCTCAAATCCCATAATGGGAAATATAAGAAGAGAAAGTGCTCAGAGTTCCCATCACTAATCTGCTTGTGAGTAAAGCACTTACTCCTGATTCCTCTGGAGGACTGTTCCTGTAATAAAAATAAGTCACTCTGGATAAGATGGCAGCAGTATGTTACGTAGACGGCCTATATGTTATGCACTTATGCCTTATAATAAAGCTTACAATCAGATGTTTGAATAATAATCACAAATATTATCAAATAAATTATAATACTTATCAAATATGTGTATAGTACCATCCAAAAGTTTGGAGTCAGTACAATTTTTCGGAAAGAAATTGATACATGTATTCAGTGTGGGTACGTTAAATTTAACAAAGTGATAGTAAAGACATTTATAATGTTATACAATGTTGTTTTAAACTTTCTAATCATTATAGAATCCAGAAGAACATTTATAACTGTTAAAAATATTTAGCAAGCACAACTGTTTTCATTATTGATTGTCGGAAATGTTTCTTGAGAAGTAAATCAGATTTTGAATCGTGAGACTATAGACTGGAGTAATGATGCTGAAAATTCATCAGGAATAAAGTGACGTAAAAAAATAAAATAAAAAAATTGAAAACATGCAGTTATTACCAAATCAAATCGTTTTATAAATAGTAATACTATTTCACAATATTACAGTTTTTACTATATTTTTGATCAAATAAATAGTATAAAAGTATTTTTTTCAACAACAATAAACTTTTAAATATTTCCTACTGTAATAAAAATATTGCCCATTGTAATTTTAAATCTCATATTTTAATTTTTTGGGGGCATAATGCTAGGAATATTCCAAAAATGTATTCAAGAGGAAAAAAATATCATGTGATTGTAAATATAGAATTGACTTGACGCGGCACGTTACTTTTTATTAGTGAGATTCAGGCAATTGCTCTTTCAACTCATTAATCAAATCAAGAATTGAAGAGTTCAGATGCAAAAGCCTCTAAATGCCATTTGAAATTTTCTTCTAAAATGACCATTTTTATCAAGCTTGTATATTTAAGAAAATTTCAAATGGCATTTAGAGGCTTTTGCATCTGAACTCTTCAATTATGTTATGGTCAAAAAAATTGTTAATCTTCAAAGATTCAGGTACTGTAGAATGACTAGAATAAATGATCGTTATTTTCTAATGCGATATTAATAAGACTTTAGTTGTTGCAAACTGCATTGTAAATATATTTTGATATTTTACCACAAAACGCATGCATTTTTGTTGCAGAGAAAGTACAAATCTGAGCTACTGGTCTGACCAGCCAGCAGAGTTCAGTTGTGTTCTCACTAGACAGGATTCAACTGTTACTAAAACATCAGTTATGACAAATCACTAAATTAATAAATAACAACATAAGTCCTTTCAATGCAAGAAAGTGTAAAGCTGAGAAAAACAGACAAGCAGAGTTATGAGTGGAGTGGAGGAGAATCGTAATCACGGCTGTCACTGAAAATCATTCGTTTTCACACAATGCAGCATCCAGTGTGAGTCATACAGATTCAGCCTCCGGAAACACTTGAGCACTGAATGAGAGAGCTGACGACTGACGTGTGTGAGTGTGTTTAAAGAGCAGACCACATTTACATTTGTTCAGGAATCATTGTTGCCAAGACAACGTTCCTGAAACATAAGCCACCTTTAACCTCTTAAAACTTTTCATCTTTCATCTGTTCGACCTCTCCTGCATCTTTTTCTTGCCCTTCATCTTCTTCCCTCTCATATCAGCTCTCATTTCTTTACATTACCACCTCCATCCCCCATCCTTTGCTACTCTTTCAGTGAAGCAGCTGTTTTGTTGAGTCAGAATCATTATATAGGGCATCAGACCCAGAAAACACAACCTGCATGTAGAGCACAAACTCGTTCAGCTGTAAACAAATTACAGTCAGGGTTCAAACATTTACTTTTTGATGTCAATGCCAATGGAGAGTGAATTGGGAACATTTAACAATTATAAATGTTTCTAACCAGCCATTAAACTAAGTTTTTAAGTATCTTAATTAACACAAAGGCTACATTCTGTGTCCTCGTGACAATCTGTTTATTTAGCGTTTTTTCAGTAAATATGCTAAATTTACATTTACATTTATTCATTTAGCTGATGCTTTTATCCAAAGCGACTTACAGTTGCTATATATGTCAGAGGTCACACACCTCTGGAGCAACTAGGGGTTAAGTGTCTTGCTCAGGGACACATTACTCTCGCATAAATAGCGCAAGTCGTCGTCTCTCAGCAAAATGACACCAGCCACAAAAACATCAAGACTCATTGTTACTCATTGTCATTGTAACTGATTCATTGATACTCATATTTGGTAAAAATATTTAAAAAATAGTTAAAATTAGGTAAAATCATCAGATGATGCACAAATTGCAACATATGTTTTCTTAAGTAGATTTAAATTGTACACATTTGCATCTGTGAGGTCAAACTATCATTCATTTACATTACAGTAATTAAATTTAAATCATGTATTATGTTGCATTTATGAATAATAAATACGCATGCATCAGGTAATTGTTGGTTGTATAACATTTTAAAGGTGAAGGGTGTATTTGTTATGATGAGACATCTTGACTGAAGGGTAAGAGTGTAATTTCTGAATTGCAAACATAACTGCTTTCAAACAGACTTTCTCAAACACCCCTGCCATTACTCGTACAAACAGACTGTCCTGTCACAAACCAAAATTAAATCATCCTACAAACTGCTTACTTATACATGACTTAGCACATTAAGCTTAGATAGGAGAAACATTTATCATTGAAGACATTACACAGTTCAGCTTAAAGAGACTATTAAATTAAAATTCTTAAACAAATCATTTACTCACCCTCATGTCAAATCTATATGACTTTCTTTATATGTGTTCTGTGGAATATATTTTTAAAAATGTATCTCTTATTTGTCAACACAAAGGTAGTCAATACATAAAAAACTGTTTGATCGGCAACATTCTTCAAATATATTATTTTATGAAGAAAAAAAGCCATACAGGTTTGAAATGGTATAATGTTAAGTAAATGGTGACAATTATATTTTGGGTGAAATAAGAATGATGCTCTGACAAGATATGCTTTGATAACTGGAAACTGTGTAACAATATTGGGCTGGAAGTAATGTTCCCGTCATATGCTTTCCCATACTAATGCAGACAAATGGGACACAATGTACATAGACATGTGCACTTAGTCTTGATATCCTGGAAAACACTGGACCACCTTCAAACAGGCAGTAAGTTATGGAGTTAAGCTGAACCATGTGAACAGCACAAGACACTTCTTATTCACATACACACATCATTTTATAACAGACCTGACTGTAAGCTTTGAAGCCATCTGCATATATGCTTCTGCATCTGATGTACTTCAAAACAGAGAAAATTCACGTTTAGCAACTATACAAATCATATAATGTTCCAGAAAAATAGAGCAAACATATTGATTACTCTTTCTGCACTACACAGATTTCTGTCAAATCAAATGCTTGATTTGGCTGTAGACACAAAGCCGTAGGCAATCACAGCCATGCTGAAATTCAGACCAACAGCATGATTGTTAATGTGCTTTTAGACACAGTAAAGCAACAAAATTTAATATTGAGTATCACAATATTTAAGTAACTGTAGACACAATTTAGATACAGCTATACCCTAGAGAGAAGAAACCTATACCAAAATACATTTAAAATACATTTATTTCATAATAAGCTAAACTTTTTCTGGAGTATTTCCCAAAGTGTGTTTAATATCCCTATTAGTAAGGATAGTATTATTTCTGTACAATATAATTTTAAATGAAATATATTTAAAGTGTACTTGCATTACTAAGTATATTTTTAGCACTACTTTCGGATAACTAAAGAGGATTGAGAACAAAATATAGTTCAAGTACACCAATTTAGTATATTAAAAGTACAATTGCAGGGTATTATTATTAAGTACATGGATATGTAAATGTAATTTTTTTTAGTATACTTAGCATTAGGGATGGGCATGATTAATCGATGATCGATTATTGATCATTAAGAATTTCGTCGATCACGTTAATTTGTTATCGATTATCATTAAACTAATGCTGCTGCGTTGCGTAGTGTGAGTGGAAAGTGAACGTGTTCCCCGGGCTGGTCATGTTAGCGCGGAGGTACCTGTGCATCCAGCCGGCAACGTCAGTCCCCTCATCAGAGCGGTGTTTTCAGCGGCTGGACTGAAGCATTTGTTTACACTCAACGCGTCCGCACGAGGGAGGTGCGCGCGCAGTCTGCAGAGACTCGCGCTGAAGTACAAGGCCAAAGTGTAAACAAGGCTTGACGGTCACCATGCAGGTTGCGGTCGCGTCTGACCCCAGATCATGTCATCAACATGCTTATCTTTCGCAACAAAAATCAGTAGACTGGAGCAGAAGTTGTATGCGAGTTATTTTTTATGAAGCTTTAAGTAGCCTAGCCTAATTGATTGTTAGGTAGGCTAATCTCTCTCACCCTTTCTCGACTCCGTGCCTTGATTGAGTTACATTTTGACAAAACCTGCTGTCAGATAAATGTTATTATGTTTTTGGTTAAGTTATTTTTATTATTATTTATTATTTTGTAACAAACGAGGGTCTCAAGAGGGCCAACTCGCAGCTACAGGTTCAGTTGCGTTGGTTAGAGCACCGCCGCGCATATCTTCAAATTTAGCCTAACAGTACCGAATGCCCAGTTTAACTGATCATCTTGTAATAAAGATCTAATCGAGGAAAAACACGCTGTATTTTTGTATTTTCATTACATTTTTAATTTATAAAAAGTTAAATAATAAATTTGAATTTAAAAATATTAATGATTAATCGATAGTCGATCGTTAATTCTTCCGACGATCGACTAAGAAAATTTAATCGAATGCCCATCCCTACTTAGCATAAAATCAACGTATTTCAAATTAATTAAAGGATATTTATCTTTAGGTACCTTGCACCTAAATAGTTTCAAACTCAAAACAGAATGAACCGTTGAGTCGAACAAGTAATAAACAGTAGTGGACTTTCATTACTGAGTGAATTTGTGTTTTTCAAACAAATCGACTGAGTGAATAATTCAATAGCCCCTTTCACACATACAGTCTTTACTGGTAAAATTACAGGTAAATCACTGATAAGAGATCACGTGTGAACAAGGCATTTTAAAAAATACCAATAAGTTCGAGCATTTTATAGTATGAGAAGTTGTGACCGTTTTAAGTTTTAAGTACCGGCGGTATGATGCAGTGTGTGAATAAAGAAAGAAGAATACCGATATGAGCATGTACAAAAATAGGAATGATGACGTAAGAAGTCTCCTTTGGACAAATCATACAGTTCTAATGGAAATGACACAATTACTCTGCGCTGTTTACAGTAAGCTCCGCCTCTTTTTAATAGTTTTTCTATGTAAATATGCACTAGATGAACATCTTTGAGCAGCGTTGTGCTGTGTTTTGCAGCTTTTTCAGTGTCACACACAAGACAAAGTCTTCTTTTCCATTCATCGTTGAATACTATTATGTGTGTCTCATGTTTTTAAGAGTAAAAAAAACACATTCTGTGTGACCATTTCCTTACACCTGTCACTGAGATGTTGAAAAAATGTTGTCAAATTGAACAGATAGTGAAACTAAAGAGCTTCTCCTCATACGGGCAGATAAAGCCAATGACTATGTTTACATGCAGCCAATAACCCGTTCAAAACCGGGATAATAGCAATAACCCGGTCACGAACAGCCATGTAAACACCGGCAAAACCCGAATATGCTCATATCCCGGATTTTCATAACTGGGATGTTATAACCTAGCCTGGATGCCAGCCCGAACTCCGCCCACAACATTTTTTGGACGGGAAGTTCGGTCTTGAACTCGAATCCATTGAGGAGTAATTATGATCAGGCAAACAATGTTCACGCCAATCAAATTGCCAGGGCGGGCTTTATACGATGATGGACAGATCGATCTGCAAGTAATCATCACGCTGATCGTTCCGCATTGTTCCGCTGTCGCGTCTGTTGTAAAAATAAATCGACAGCGCATTAATTGTAATAGGCAAACAGAGAACTGCAATCAAGGCATTTGTCGATCGGAAAGATATTGTCCGTCCTTTCCACATGATTCGGGAAAAGTGTAACTTATCAGCTGGCTCCGATGGTCACTAAGAAGATGTGTAATGAAAAGCCTGTGGTCGTTGTGGTTTCTGCTTTGGTCGTACTCGTCGAGAAGTAAGTAAAAGAAGCAACACTCGTTATTTAACTTCTAAAATAAGTAAGTTCTGTAGTTGAAAACTGCGCTATGCAAAGGAGTTGACTAACTGCGTTGCTCTGATTGGTTGTAGGTCTACCGACTATCCAATTGAGTGCAGAGTTGTTGTTTTTTCCTGGTTCGGTTACGACACGCCTCATAATCAAAGCTTAATGGAGCGGTCTCAGACTCATATTCTCAATAGAATATGAGTATGACGAAGTCAGGCTAGTTATAACCCTTTTCTAACCCAAATTTTTGGTAATTTAAATGCGTATCGGCATATCCCCATAGTGATTTGTGTTCTGCTCATGTTCTATTCGCAAGGAATCTTGGTCTTTTAGTAGAAACTTCTCTGCGCATACAAAAATCCACGTGCAGTATACCGGAGGTAAACATGGCGAGACCAGGCAAGACACAGCACAGCATAGTTTTGGAGCGAGGTCAGTAACATTACCAGCATCAAAGCGCAAACAAAGGCGATTGCTATCTGCCCCGAACTATTCATTATCCGTGTGCTGCTGTTGTTGTCTTTGGATACAGGAAGAAGAATCGGAAATGACGCATTTTGCATCTAAAGCCGCCTTTCCACTGCACACGACATTCGCATACAATTGCCATCATAGGTATTTCGCCCCCTAGTGTCAGTCGCACAGAACTTTGAAATTGGTCGTGAAGCAACCGTTACCCTCGGATATTCATAATGGTAAAATAATGATTTTAATGAATGTAATGCATGCATAAATATATCTACACAAAACAAATGACCCTCAATACATCTCAAATAAAAACATAGTAGATTTTATAGAGCTAATCAATATAAATATTTATTTAATAATTATATAGCTGCTATAGTTAATTATAACCAATATTTTACCAGAAAGAGCGTTTACAGAAAAACATTAAAGACTTACAATATTTGTAATTCTAGCCTAGCGCTCATAGTTTTTATTAGAGTACATCACATTCCGGTTGCCCAGTCGCATACGGTCTAGCCACAGCAGTTCAGATATTTCAACGGATCCAAAGCTCAAATCGGATCTGAATTTTCTGCATACGCATATGATCGGAACTCCCCGCACCTCCCGTACGACTCTCCATTGGGAATGAATGACTTCCAGTATGACGGCGGTCGTTTGTCGTGTGCAGTGGAAAGGCGGCTTTAAGGTTGTCCATACGTCTAGACGCTGAACTGCGCGTCGCGTTTACATCGGGATATTGCAATTCCATGTATACAAGAGAAACTCTCTCTGCTCACACATGTAAACGGGTTATTCCTAATGTTTCAGAAACCCGAATAGTGACCTTTACCCGACCATAACCCGAAAATTGGCTGCATGTAAACATAGTCAATGGTGCAGCGTTTAAAGATCATTTCTGATCTGACATCACTGAATTTAGTTACCGGTATTCTGGTGCTGATGTGTAAATGGTCACTTAACTGTAAAAAGCCTGAATACTTGGTAATTTTAATTTACTGGTATTACTGTGTGAAAGGGGCTAATGACTCACTCATAATACAGTTACTTATTTCCTGAATGAACTAGTGTTTCAAATGAGTCAGTTGAATGAATGATTCAGTGGCTCACTTACTCATAAAGACAGTCTTGTTGCCACCTACTGGCATAATGATATATAGAAAAAATGGCTTTAAAATCCACAGACTGACAGTCTGAGATAGAACAAACAGATGAGCACAGTGATGCAAACAGTGCGTCTTTTAAGTGACATGATGATGAAAGTTTGTCATATAATAGCAGTCTTTGTACAGTCTTCATCTCAATAATAAAAGTGCTCCACAGCTGCTGAAATGCACTGGCTGGCACTGTAACACCATTCACTTCAGAAGACCAGCGCTGCATACTAAAATACAAAAATACAAGAGAGAGACTGAGCGGTACAAGTGAGAGACACAGAAAGAGTGTGTGATGCTCATTATGAACCTGTGTTGCACTGCAACAATATATAGCTTTTCCCAGTACAGTATCAAATATAGTTATGACTGTATAAATAGTGACAACTGTTAATAAAAATAAGTAACAATCCTGTAAACAGCTATGGGTGTTTTCGATGGCATACAACACTATTTTACTCATTCATTTTACTAATTCATTAATTTAACAACCCCTAAAGCGCTAAAAATCTAATAGACTATGTGCACAAGTTGTAAGAACACACAAGCACTTCTGACGTCTGAGTTAGCAAACAGCAGCTTCAACTGATTGGAAAAAAGTCTGTCAAGAAAATACATTACTCATCAAATTCATACGAGGAATGAGACAATAATTACAAAACGTAATTAAAGATGACAAGCCTCAGCATTCAGTTACTAAAATGAAATTGAAGCAGATGTGAATATGAACCGGTATAAATGAGATGAAGATAATATCTCACTTATCTTGCTATTTAATGAGAAAATGTTCTGCAGATGTGCAATTGATTTAGGTACAATGCAGTACTGCTGTATCTGAAGCAAGAGCAAGAGAATGCAGTGGGCTTTTGCACTGTCACAATAATAGGTGTGTGTGTGTGTGGTCCAGGTAAAGCCTACAATATGATGAAAAAATGTCCCCACAAGGATGGCAATATTCAATATCGTTGTACATTTTCGGTCCCCAGGACGAAAACAGCTTATAAAGCATACTAAATGATGTTTTGAAAAAGCTAAAGTTTTAGGTTTAGGGGGTAGAATAATCATTGTGTACAGTATAAAAATCATGATGTATATGGGCTGTCCCCATAAAACCTCAACGTGTGTTTTTTGTGTGTGTTGTTTGATATTGTGTGTGTGATGATGTTGTTATGTGTGATGTTTTTTTGAAAATCTAAAAAACAAACAAAAAAAGCAATAGTTAGGGTAGATTTATGAGGTAGTAGAACATACAGTTTGTACAGTGTAAAAATTATTATGTCTATGAAATGACCCATACAACCCCAATGTGCGTGTGTGTATTTTGTGGTCTAGAGGAATGTGTTTTTTTTGTTGTTTTTTTTTAAAGCCCCCCAAACTAATTTTGACAGGTCAAAAACGTTACAAAACAGCAATAAAATATTTTGTGTAATTAGTTTCTATGCATAAAGATCAGATTTTTACAGACACAAAATACACACAACACTTTGTTTTTATATTGTTTATGTTTTATATCGTGGTTTCCAATTATTTTAATTGTGTTTAGTGAGCGAAAGTTATTTGTATACAGTGAAACTGTATAAATTATTCCTCAACATCTGCATATCTATACCAAAACATATTTAAACGCACTGCAGATATAACCTGTCATAACAATTCAAATTAGCAGGCCAGAGCCAATTAAACCCCATAATAGTAAAGCACTACATATCTCTCCCATTTAAAACACTGCATTAGCACGGATATTCTCCCAACAGTAATATGACAGCTTGTTTTTTAAGAAAAAGGGATGAAATTAAGTAAGAGAAAAAAAATATTTACGTTTGGAGTCCTTCACACTTTTCAAGGCAGACTGCAGTCTCTCCAGCATGGCTTGGTTTGTGAGTGTGTGTGTGTGTGTGTTAGTGTGTATGTGGAGGCAGGGTCCCGATCCCAGATCACACTCCGTTTAAATCCCCACACATGTGAGAGCGATCACGCGGAAGGGTCATAATGAGAAAACTAATGGAGGGCATAAACAAACAACTGAAGAGAACAAAACAGAACGAGCCTCTGTATCGCTGTGCGAGCGAACTGCTTACTGTAGCGGGTTCATTTTCCTTTCGCATCTGAAATCGGTGAATGAGATGAGCGGGAGGGAGGGAGGTGGACAGGCAGAGAAAAGGAGGGAATAAAGAGCAGAGAGATGGAGATAAGAGGAGGGGCGATAAGAGAGCGAACGAGATGAACGATTTAATCCTTGGACCACTGCAGAGCGGGGGTGCCGATCAGGGGAATGGAATGGAAGGGAGAGAAGAGAGAGAGAGAGAGAGAGAGAGAGAGAGAGAGAGAGAGAGAGAGAGAGAGAGAGAGAGAGAGAGAGAGAGAGAGAGACCTACATGCACATACAGTATGTGTGTAATCTGACTTTGGGATTGCTGATGCATGCTGGTCATGCCAATAAAGTCATGCCAATAAAAAGCATTTGAGGGATTGAAATTAACGCTGTATCAGTGAAATAAGCATAATGGCAACACTGGTGCAACATAAAATAGAAAATAGTTCATGTAATTATAGGGATAAATCAAATAAAAACAATTTCCATCCTTGTGTCATTTCAAACCTGCATGACTTTTTTCTTTTGTGGAACACAAAAGGTGAATTTTTGCAAAAATAAGTAAATAAAATTATGGGAACATATATATATACAGTATATATATATGGGAACTACAGGAGGTTCATGAATTGCTAGAAAGCTAATAATTAATTATACCTAATGTAAAATTAAAATAAATAAATGGGTCTGCATGATAATCGTGATACAGCATACTGTATACAGTGAGATTATCAAATGAAAAGATGAAATTTAATGAAATAACTGTATAGTCTGCAGCGCTGGGTTGTAAACTGGTTACATGAAAAAAAAGAAATTAAGTAGCCTATTTCTAATTAGATTATATTAAATTTTTTTAAATTCTCGTAATCAGATTACAGTTACTTTTTTATTAAAAAATGACTTTTTTAAAAGTAAGGCACCTTTATTTATATAGGGCTTTTTACAATACAGATTGTATCAAAGCAGCTTCACAGTGATAGCATTAAAAATAATACAACAAGTTTGTTTCTAAAAGAAAATTGCGTCAATGTCCACCTTAAGTAAACCAGATCAATAATATTGTTGAATATTAAATGCTCAGTAAGGAACTAAGGATTTCGGCTGACAATTTACGGTAAACAGAAGCCCCTGTGTGAAATGATACATATGATTTTTTTTTTTTTCAAATTTTGGTTATCAGTAATGTATATTAGAGAGTTTTGTGTTACATTTGTTAAATTAGTGTGTGTTTAATGCATAATTATAGTATGGTGTTGTACCTTTGTGTATATGTGCACCTGTATTTATTATAGTGGTTACCTTTCGAAAGGGAACTCGCACTGCATCGATTGATGCTTTGTGGGAATGCCTCAGGCGTGACAGGTGTCTGAGATCACAATCAAATCATGGCAATCATAGGGTGTTTCTCAAAACCAAGAAGAGGAATCTGAGGTAGGGGATCCAGCACAAACACAAGAATGCAGCCCTCTCTTCGCCGACTCCCAGGCGCTTCTTACATCAGGCCTGAGGTTGAGCCCATGATGAGAACAATAATATTGTTGCAAATATTGACTTGCAAGCAAAGTCAACCACTCTCTCTCAGCACTGTATCTTTCCATCTCACACCACTATGGCTTGGGTTGAGAGGGAATTTCTAACCTTCACTTTGTTTTGGTCTACGAAAAGTCTCCCTTGAAGCCAGAATACTTCCCTGAGCTGACGCCCATGTGTATAGATGGTAGGCCCCTGAACCTGGGGTCTCCATTGAGGCAGAGTGACATGTTTTACTCCTGTGGGTGGCCTCAATATTTGTGTTGGTGTAGTATTATTCCCAATGGTATATGTTTGCAGCAGAATAGACTGGCTATTAGCTAGTAGGCCCTATTAAGCCTCCCTGGAGATCGAGTCCCCGGCAGTATGGGTAAATTGGCTGACCACACTGCCTCTCAGGCCTAGTAGCCCTCTCATCCTTGAATTGGGTTTCAAATGTCGGGGTACACAGCCAGCAGTGCTATTGGCCTGGCCTCCCTGACCCTGAGTAACTCAACATGGGGTGCTCGGCTGTTAAATCTCACTGGCCAATCAGACAGTTGGCTTCAGTGGGCCTCTCTGCTCTCAGCTGTATTTGCCACATTGGCCATTTTAGGCCTCCCTAGAAGGCAAACCCCCAACAGCGTCAGATAATTTTTGTCAGCCAGCAAGACCACTGTCAGGTGGTTGGCCTTGAAATTAGGCCACCATGAAAGCTCAGTCTTTAAGCAACTGGACAGCTAGCCTGACCGGCTATCAGGTTGTAGGCCTCACCCGGCCTTCCTGAGGGCAAGTTCCCAAGGATGGGCAACTGTACAGCTAACCTGACTGGCTATCAGGTAGTAGGCCTCACCAGGCCCCCCAGAGGGCTTGGTAACCAACATTCTGGTTATCGGGAAACAGGCCTCACCAGGCCTCCCTTGGGCGAGCTCCCAAGAATGGACTCTAGATAGCCAACATTCCGTTATCAGGTAGCAAGCCTATCCAGGCTTCCCTGAGGGCGAGCTCCAATGTATGGGCACTAGGTAGCCAGTCCTATGGTTATTAGGTAGTAGGCTTTACCAGGCCTCCCTGTGAGTGGTTTCACAGTGATACTGGGTTCTGGCAACTGTGGACGCTCTGTTATCAGTTCAGATGGTCTTAGCAGGCAGTTTCTGAAGGTGAGCTTGCGCCCTAGCATGACTTAAGTGTTCACTTTCTGCTACTGGTTCCCTCCTGCAACCTCTCTATCTAGCCTACAGCCTGGTTTGCCTACCAGGCAGGTTGTAAGCACTATGCTGAGTCATGCTCTCCGGTATACCCTGTCTCTGAGATGCGGGCGGATTTGGTTCACTGCCAGCTTCGCAATCCCTCGGGTTGGATGCCTTATTTAAAGACAAATGTCCAGAGGCTTAGTCTCCGGACAGACAGGAAGTGGCCAGACTAAAGTGTACAATGTTAGCGACACCAGGTCAGGCCTACCTGGTGGCATTTTGGTTGAGTACATTACCCTGGATATTCAAGCCACATTCCCTAGAAAAGACCACTTATAAATTTGAAGCTGTGGTCCTAGGCCCTTGAGCAGGCCCAGGTAGGCCTCTCATCAAATAATATATATACAATGGGGTAATCCATCAGCCGGAAGTTGAAGCCTCGTGGGAGCCGCCATTGTAGCAGAACTTTACCTGCTGTTAGCATCCCATTGAATCCCATTCATTTTGGTGTCACTTTGACAGCGAATAACTTTACATCTGAGATGTCCAAAGACTTCTGTCCATTATTTATTTCTAAAGAAACATGACAAAGTATAACATGCTCCATTACTTTGTATCTTATGTTATGGCCCCGTAGATGCCGTTTTTATAAAAAATAGGCTAACAATTGCGTCATTCGCTACGCAACTTTCTGTCACACAATAGAGACATTACCGTATAGACAGGAGGAGAAGCTCGCAGGCAATCTTTTACAGTCTATGAGGCAATCGGGGGACATGGAGGCATAAAGTCAAGGGAGAAGCCTCTTACTGTCTATGGGAGAAGCTCATAGATAGAGAGTCAATAAAAGCAACGGGACAAAATATTTCAACAACGTTTTGGCTTGGCACAGCTACTAGAAGATTTACAACTGTCAGACTGTCGTCACACTCAGTTTGAGCCTGTGCAGTCGCTCAGACATCAGACAGGAAGTGCAAAAATCGGGCTTCAGTCTTCTTCGTTGAAATCAATGGGGTCGCTCCGTCCATTTATTTTACTGCCTATGTGTTTATGGAGGTTTTCCTGAGTGGTTCAGGCATTTAATTTGAACTTGCTGGTTCTGACAGTTGTCACTGCCATTGGGCATGCTCTCCCCTTAGCATGATGGCATTGTTATATCATTTGCCAAATCATCATTCCGATGCAGCACAAGTTCCCTTTCGAAAGGGAATGTCTAGGTTACGACTGTAACCTTGTTTCCTGAGAACAGGGAACGAGACACTGCGTCTTTCACCATGCCTTGGAGCCTGCCTGCCAAACAGTCCCTTCAGATGAAAAGGTGTTTGTCATTTGTGTAAAGCACCCTTATAGACTTCCAGGTTGCATGTTAATGATGTCAGTAGCTGTCGCCCATCATTATGATTGCCGTGATTTGATTGTGATTTCAGAAAGCATCAATCGACGCAGTGCGAGTTCCCTGTTCTCAGGAAACAGAGGTTACAGTCGTAACCTAGACTTTATCAGTACATTTCATGCAGTAGATTAAATTGTCATATCATTTAATGAAATATACTGTTAAAAATTGTAGTATACAGGTACCAATATATCCCATATACAGTGAGGAAAATAAGTTCTCCCACTTAGAAATCATGGAAGGGTCTGAAATTGTCATCATAGGTGCATGTCCACTCTGAGAGATATAATCTAAAAAAAAATCCAGAAATAACAATGTATGATTTTTTAACTATTTGTGATGTGATCTGGGAAAACCCACCACATGGTGAAATTTGACATATTACATATTTGAACACCTGAGAAAATCAATGTTAATATGTGGTACAGTAGCCTTTGTTTGCAATTACAGAGGTCAAACCTTTCCTGTAGTTTTTCACCAGGTTTGTACACACTGCAGGAGGGATTTTGGCCCACTCCTCCACACAGATCTTCTCTAGATCAGTCAAGTTTCTGGGCTGTCGCTGTGAAACACGAATCTCCAAAGATTATCTATTGGGTTTAGGTCTGGAGACTGGCTAGGCCACGCCAGAACCTTGATATGCTTCTTACTGAGCCACACATTGGTTATCCTGGCTGTGTGCTTCTGGTCATTGTCATGTTGGAAGACCCAGCCTCGACCCATCTTCAATTCTCTAACTGAGGGAAGGTGGTTGTTCCCCAAAATCCAGTAAGACATGGCCCCGGTCATCCTCTCCTTAATACAGCGCAGTCACCCTGACCCATGTACAGAAAAACACCCCCAGAGCATGATGCTACCACCCCCATGCTTCACAATAGGGATGGTGTTCTTGGGATGATACTCGTCATTCTTCTACCTTCCAACACGGTTAGTGGAATTATGACCAAAAAGTTCTATTTTGGTCTCATCTGACCACATGACTTTCTCCCATGCTGCTTGGCAATTTCCCCGTAGCCCTTTCCAGCCTTGTGGTGTCTTTGGACAGCTCTTTGGTCTTAGTCATGCTAGTAGTTGGATTCTTACTGATTATATAGGGTGGACAGGTGTCTTTATGCAGCTAACGACCTCAAACAGGTGTATCTAATTTAGGATAATAAATGGAGTGGAGGTGGACATTTTAAAGGCAGACTAACAGGTCTTTGAGGGTCGTAGTTCTAGCTGATAGCAGGCGCGGATTCACGGGTGGGCCTGGGTGGGCACGTGCCCACCCAGATTGACAAGTGGCCCACCCAAACAGATTAATAAAAACAATATTTTTTTTAATTTTAATAATAATAATGAGTTAAGTTTGGCCATACGCCCCGCCGAACACTTTATATGATATGACGAGCGCTGAGCGCGTCCCATCTCTGGTCAGCGCCAGCGAACGCAGTTTGAATCTGGCAGTGATGTCATGTCACTGTACATATTTTGTCCAGACTTCGACACACCTTGCAAGGAGAGCGGACGAGGCTCATTTGTTCACATGAACACATCTTGGAAAGACAAAGAATAGGGCCCGTTCACAGATCGCCCTCTTTTGCGCGCTGTCATTTGCAAATATACTGTATGCTCTCATTATGGAAGCAACGTTGCTCGCGACAGACGTGGTCAGGCGTCCGATTGACTCTGTCGAACGCGTGCGTTTCGACAGCCAAGGGTCCATAAATATAGCCTATCTAGTAGTAAAACTACAAAATCTAGAAACCCTCGAGTTCTGGCCCACCTCGACTTAATCCAGGCCCACCCATCTGTCACGGTCTGCATCCGCCACTGGCTGATAGACAGGTTTTCAAATACTTATTTGCAGCTGTATCATACAAATAAATAGTTAAAAATCATATGTTGTGATTTCTGGATTTTTATTTATTTATTTTTTTTTTTTAGATTATGTCTCTCAGGCCCCGTCCACACGAAGACGCATTTCGCTGGATCCGTATAAAATTTTTATTGTATTGGCGTTTCGTCCACATGGATCTAGCGTTTTGGGAGAGTGAAACCGCTATTTTTTGAAACCGGGTCCCAAGGTGGATAAATCTGAAAACGACACCTTGCGTTTTTGTGTGTACGGCCAATCCGTATATTTTGTGAAACGATGCTGTCATCACCCCATGTGTCGACTGGTCAGACAACAACAACTGCCGAACTGCTGAACTGCTATAATAATAATATAATATAAATGCGGCAGAAACTTCTGAGCCTCTTGTATTCCTTTATTTATTATTTACTTGAATGCTATTTTTTTTAGGCCTATACTTTCTTTCGTATGCTCCTTGTCTGTTGTCTGGTAAAGACATTTCGTATTTTATAGGGATGGGGATTTAAAGCAAAAATAATATTCGACGATCGATGGGAATTATTTGATTATTTTGGCTATTCAAAAAACGCACCCCTATGTTCCAGGGAAAAAAAATCGGATAGGGGAAGCTCTGGCTTCGTGTGGACGAGGCCTCAGAGTGGACATGCACCTACGATGACAATTTCAGACCCCTCCATGATTTCTAAGTGGGAGAACTTGCAAAATAGCAGGTGTTCAAATACTTATTTTCTTCACTGTACCTGAAGAACTGTCACTGTAGTTTTTTTTACGTGGAGTTTTTGGCAACCACAGGTGCCGGTTTTTAGTGTAAACACGATCTTGACAGAGTACTCCATATTGCAAATCTTCCGAAGCCATATTATAATTTATGTGACAAATACAACAAAATTGTATTTTGTTATTCACTCACGAATAGAGATTCAGCTAAGGGAAACACATAATGAATCACTAAACTTCAAAGTCTATCCCTCTGTCAACGTTTTTGAATGGCCACAACACTTGATCTTTTTGTGTTTCACCTCAGAAACAAGTCAATTGGGTTTGGAAAAATCATAAAAGTGAATAACAATTTTTGGGTGAACTGTCTCTTTAAGGGATCCACTGGCAGTGGCAAAACTAGTATTGATTCATTGATCTGTAACTTCCATGGTTTGCTTGCTGACATCATTCATTCTCTCTTTATAATTCGCAGTGTCTTCCCAGACATATCTTGTATCGACACCATGCCTGAATTTTATATAGCTCTACAGTCATCAGCTGTACACACAAACACACACACCAGTGTTTCATCAAGTATCACAGTCTCAAGGCAAACTCTCTTTTATCCCCATACTGAGCCTTTAATTGCCAGCCATTAATGTACGGTACATGTGTAGGAACTCAATTTATTTTTAGTTTAGGCTATTTCCCAAATGCCTAGGAGAAGGAACAGGATCAGTTAGATGAGCCAGACTTGATCTAGCATTGCCAATTTGAGAACAATAGCTTAACATAACTACAAACACAAACTAACCAATAGGCTAGTCAATGTGAATGCCACTACAATCAAACTATATAATTATAAAATGTAAAACATTGTCATGTATATTATCACACTGTATATAATCTCATTCATAATACTGTCATAATCTCACATTTGGACTGTGACTCTACTTGAGTCTCCGAGGTTGTGTAAAACATCAAAACAACACATTCATCTAAAAGAGATTATGAAATCAAGTCATACAGAAGAGAAGGATCTAAGATATTGATATACATGGAAACAGCTGTGACATTGGGGACAGGCACTTTTTTAGATGCTCATGCTTTAGTGATGCCATGGCCTCAATAAAAAGCAAAGGAACACTGAGCAAAATGAGGTCATTGTGGGCTTAGGTAGGGGAGAGTGGGAGGGTGAAAGAGGGGTGCGTGTATCTGGGCCTGACTGTTGGCAGGCCTCAATGTTGGCAGGCCTCTGTCTCACTGTCAGTCATTCAACTTAATACAGCTGCCACTAAATAAGCACAATTATGCACAAAACACAGTTTGTGGCTGCTTTAAATGAATAACATACGTACTTTAAGTAGTTTTAGCCAAAAACAATAAATAGCATGAAACTGTGGAGCTAATATAGAACTTTTTTGAATTCCCAATTACAAATACTGTTCAATAGATATTTTGAACATATTATTACAATTTAAAATAGCTTTTTTTCTGTTTACATTTTAAAATGTAATTTATTCCTGTGATGGCAAAGCTACATTTTTTAGTCTTCAGCGTCACAGGATCCTTCAGAAACCATTCAAATGTGCTTATTTGGTGCTCAAGAAATATTTCTTATTATTATCCATGTTGAAAATAGTTATGCTCCTAAATAATTTTTAATTATATTTGAAATAGAAATATTAGGGTGGGAGCTTTCAAAGCAAGCTTCCTAAATTGTTAGGTTCTATGAAGATGCACACTCTAGCTTTAACGTCTTTGTTAATTATTATTGAACATGTTAACACTTTGAGGGGGGACAAATTACAGCATCTGGACCCCCAACACCACATCACTTCCTGCACTGGCTGAAAGAGCAAGTCTCCCCCACCCATCCCCACCACATCCTACAGGGTCACCATTCAGATGCACCATTTTGCTGACCAGCTGCATCACTGTCTTCTTTATGATGTAGAAATTGCTAAAACATGCCATAATGGCTTAATGGATAATGGCATTTTGATGAGGATGTTTATGATTGGGAGATTGTTTTCATTTTGATCATTAACCTTCAATTAGTATGATATATTGAGTGGAACTTGTCAGCTGTTTTCAATTTTCTTTTTATAAGTAACTCGGTATGGGGATATTTTCTGTTGCTTGTGCAGTGTTTCGTCAACAGAACAATCCAAAAACACATTAAATAACAGTACAACCCAATGAAGAGACGAATGTCTATTACTCACAGCCTGAATTTCATTCCCGTTAAAAATCAAAGATGGTGCTGCCACATATAAGGTCTATAGTGAGTGTACGAGTAGGCGTTACAAACCATCCACCTGTGGTAAAACTCTCCCGTTTCTCCTCGCCTGGGCACTTTAACATCCTCACTGCTACCCAGACTCACCATAATACATAATGTCTACATACACTATAGACTCACCTTGCACTGTCTCCAAGTTGCGCTGTTTACCCTGAATGTCTCTTTTTGCACCACAGCACTGTTGTAAGTGAAATTCAAATGATATACCCAGGGTATTTGTACAATTTATGTTAAGTATTTGTATAATTTTTATTATGTATATGTATAGTTAGAGTAAGTATATGTGTAGTTAATATTTGTATAGGTATAGTTAGATTATTTATAGTAAAATTACATTTTTCAATAGATTATCTTTGTGTAGGTTTATACTTTTAAACTTTTTATATGTTTATATTTATGTTAAATATTTCGTTCCACTGTTAGTGTTTACATATAGCAGAAAGACAATAAGGGCCCTATTTTAACGATCTAAGCATACGGTCTAAAGCGCAAGGGGCAAGTGCACTTAGGGCATGTCCTAATCCACTATTGCTAGTTTAACGACGGGAAAAATGGTCGGCCTGCGGAGCATGGTCTAAAAGGGTTGTGTCTTAAAGGGGCACTTGGCAACTCTAGTAATTGCTTCGCTAATTTTCAATTTTGTTGTCACATGTTGTCTTATTGAGCTCCCCCTACAGCTGTGTGGCGTATATTTTCACAACACTGTCATAAACAAAACTCACTTGCGGCGCCTTCCTCCCACCTTCTACCGCTGCCCATCTGCATTTGTTATTATCAGAGCCGGACAAATCTATCGTTTGGCGCTATGTCTACCGAGGTGGGTAATACATCATGCACAGTATCATAGAATTATGTCGAATTGCCATTAAAGCAGTTTGTGTTTCTCGCTCCTTCTCGCTTCTCACGAGACTTCCTATTTCCAACTTACCGGGACGTTAGTCCTCATGCTGCAAGTTTGGTTTTCCATCTGGGGTAGAACCAGGTTATTGAAACATTCGAATGATTTTTTTAATGGTTTTATTGAGTTGAAATAGTTGCCAAGTGTCCCTTTAATGAGTAATGGGTGTGCTTTGGGCGTAACTTGAAATAAACCAATGAGAGTCTTACTGTATCTCCAATTCCCTTTAAAAACCTAACATTTTCCGACCAGCACGCCCATGGGCGAACAAATAGGCGCAAATGCATTTGCTATTTAATCACCGTGGTGCAGGACGTGAAAATGATAACTACATTGGGCTGAAACTAGCAAAAAAAGCAGGATATTGCATGGTGTTGGTGCATTATAAATACTCACCTTTGACATTTTCCACATCCTGAGAAGCGATAACAAATCCAAAGCCTTCACCTGGCTTTCTCTTCAGCTCTACCTCATACCCCCGTAGCACAGGCTGTTCTTTCTGCTCTGTTCTTAATCTGGGACTGAGCACCGTCCCTCCTTCTTCCAAACTCATCCAATCACGTGGCTCAAGCGTGAGAGTGACAGGTACAGAATCCAGGAAGCTGGTGCTCTGGACCAATGAGGAGCGCACCAGTGCTGGAGAGGGTGGAGTGAGAGAGCTACGCGATAATGGCACAGAGTCGATAAGAGGGACTTCAGAATCAGAGGCGGACCGAGGAGGGGAGGAGTTAATCGCCGCACAGAATTAGGGGAATTGGAGAAATGTGAGGTCCCTACAGACGAAAGGACAGAATTATTAATACTTGATGAACAGGAATGAAGACTACACAATTGTTATTATATTGGATTTTCAGCAATCTAAAAATGCCACTTTATTAAAAAAATAAATAAAAAATAAAAAATAGGACATACAGAAGGTTCAAAGTCTGAAGGTTGAATTGAAAAATTAACATGAATATCTGAATGTCTATTTATTTGGTTTGCATCCTGACAGCATGCTCGAGCTGCATGAAATCCAAAAGTTTGAGCAAAACCTGATGATCAGGTATGCATGATATATCAGTATTGTCAGTGTTGGGGAGTAGTTAACTACAAGTAGCGACGCTACTAACTTAACTACATTTTTCAGTAGCTTGGCAGTGTAGCTTTTCCAGTAGCTAACTACTTTTAGCAGCAGGTAGCGGTGTAGCGTGAGCATAAGCTACATTGCGTTTGTCGAGCCTGCGCGAATCAGAGCGATGCAAGGATATTCTTCTTCTTGTTAGATTACAAACTCATTTTTGCCATTACCGCCACCTGTTGTTTAATCACGCATCTTGCGGCTAACGGTTCACTGACGTACAGAAGTGTGTTGATACACCCATATTATGATTATCCATGATGGAGCAAGACGCAACGGCAGATTTGGAGGATGGAGAAACAACTAACGTTAATTACCCATGGCCTTATTTGTCCAAGTTCAATCGGTATTTTTGAGAAAATGTTCTACATGCAATTTACGTTGGATGTATATTTTGTTCTTGCAGTGTTGTAGGCTATTTGTTGCAATTTTGCAATAAACAGTCAGAGATATTTTAGTGTTGTGTGTAATAAAACAATACTCTTTAAAATCATAATTGTATTGCATTGTTTTAAACACTAAATATTTTACTTAAAACATTCCTTAGACAATTATTCAGTTATTTATAAAATACGTTGTTCAAAAAAGCAAAAGTAGTTTCAGTGTAGCTAGCTACTTTTTGATAGTAACTTGTAGTGTAGCTAACTACTTTTCCAAAAGGGTAGTTTGACTGTAGTTTAACTACTTTAACTTACTAGTAGCTTGTAGTTTGTCAAACTACAGTTTCAGAGTAGCTTACCCAACACTGAGTATTGGCCGATAAATGTGTCTCTAAAATAAAATAAAGGTAAAAGTATTTTATATTGCAAACAAACTTTGTATTTTTTAATTACAAAAAAGAATAATAAAATAAAATATATATATATATATATATATATATATATATATATATATATATATATAAATATAGCTGCGAGCAGCGATTGCGGGGCCCAAGCCGGTGGCACCGCAACCCCGGTGCCTAAAGGCACCGGGATGGCAGGTCCCGCCGGCTTTGGCCCTCCATCGGCTGCTCGCAGTTGTGTGTGTGTGTGTGTGTGTGTGTGTGTGTGTGTGTGTGTGTGTGTGTGTGTGTGTGTGTGTGTGTATATATATATATAAAGCCGGTGGCACCGCCACCTTGGTGCCTTTAGGGTTATTCTGCACGACGTGCAAAGACGTAACCCCTGCTTTTGGAATACATACTAGTATGTATTCCACAATTGGAATACATACTAACATACTAGTCAGAACTGAATAGTTGATATCTGAATGACAGATCACCATAGAAGTCACTGGAAAAAATGTGACTAGTAACAAAAGAATAGTTACTAGTCACCATTGAAATAAGTACTAGTGTCTAATGAATAAGTACTAGTATCTATTTAATAGGTACTAGCATCTAATGAATAAGTACTAGTAACTAATTAATAAGCATTGGTATGTAATGAATAAGGACTAGCATCTAATGAATAAGTACTAGTATCTAATAAATAAGGACTAGTGTCTAATGAATAAGTACTAGTATCTTTAAAAAGGTACTAGTACCTAAAGAATAAACACTAGTATCTAAAGAAAAGGCACTAGTATCTAAAGAATAAGCACTAGTAGCTAATGAATAAGTACTAGTACTTAATGGAATAGATACTAGTATCTAAAAAATAAGTACTAGTAGCATGAAAATAGAGACTAGTAGGTTAAAATGATTAAATGTTAAAACGGCTTGCCATACTCTATCTGTCGTTTCGACTAGTCACAATTACGTTACAGATATCTTAAATGATAATACAAACTATCCAAAATGTAATTACGACTAGAAAGACGTTGTTGATATCTACAATGTTAATTACGAATAGTCAAACTTAGCTTTTAAATGTTAAAAGGGCTTGCCATACAGAAGTGTAGGCTCAGAGAGACACTCAACATTTTCAAACCAAAATATCTGACTTTCTGTGGGTCCTAGCTCATGAGTGTAAATTAGAAAGTTGTCCGGCTTGAGGAGAATATATGAATATATGAAACGATGAGATCAACATGTGTACTGAGTTTCATATTATTACATGCAAGCGTGTTTGATTTATGGACCAAGTTTTTGGACCCCGTTCCAGGGGGCGCTGTCTAGCCCCCTTGCCACACCCGGGTACCATCTTCCCAGGCTCTGATGGCTGTGGGATCTGACCTGTGTGCAAAGTTTCAAGAGTTTTCAAACCCATTAAGGGCCCCAAAAGCCGCTAAGAGACTCAAAATCATCAGAAAAAAGGAATGTTAAAGTTTGATGCGTTGCTATGGCAACATTATCTTAGATATTGAATAATGCTTTCACAGCTCTTCATCTGGCGTGTGTTTACATTATACAGATGAAGTTTGAAGCAAATCGGGTAAAAGTAAGAGTGTGATTTCAAAGCATTTTGCAAGTGAAACACTTTCTGCTGCCAGTTGGTGGCGCTATATATTTGACTCACAATAGTCACATCCATGTGATCGGCCTCTTACAGACGAACACACTGCTGAAGTTTCATCAAGATCAGTTAATGTATGCAGAAGTTTTAACACACTTCCTTTTTGATTTATGGACCAAGTTAATTTAATTAATACACTAATTATATAAAACTATTGTCAATGCACTACAATTAAACAGGTTATATGTCTTTACTTATAAAAAAATAAAAACAAAAACTTATTTAAAAAATACCAGGCTTAAGAAATGTATTTACTTTAGCAGGCCAGACACACAGTGAAATTATTAAGCCCCCTCCCCCTACACACACACACAGAGACTGTGTGTGGAAAGACTCAATCACACACACACACAGACTGTGTGACAGGCCTAGGCTCAGAAAGAGCATGATCATATTCAAACTACAATATCTGACTTTCTGTGGGTTTGAGCTTATTATTGTTAATTAGAAAGTTGTTTGGCTTGAATAGAACAATATACACGGCAAGTTTTGTAACTGTCAGTAAAACTAACCAAGTTATAACACACTTTATGTGTCCTTTTTTAGTCAAAAAAATCCGCCACGGCCAAACCGTTCGAGATATCAAAAATCCGTCCGGAATATAGCATCCTCAATGTCTTGACTTCATGCACACCGAGTTTGGTGGTGATTGGTAACAGCATGGGTTGTAATTTGATGTTTTTCTAGGACAATTATTAAAAAAAAAAACATAATTCCCGACTTCCGTTTGAACTGTCGTAAAACTTAAGAGCACGAAAGTTGTTTGGCCTGATGTGATCTATGAGTGTACCGAGTTTCATATTAATCCATGCACGTGTGTTTGATTTATGGACAAATGTTCGAATCCCTAAAAGAATGCATCCTAAAAGAATGGTAAAGTTTGATGCGTCGCCACGGCAACAGTTTCAAAGATATCAAGAATCCATTCATAGGTCTTCATCTGCCGTGTATGTACATTATACAGATGAAGTTTGAAGCAAATCGGGTAAAAATAAGAGGGTGATTTCAAAGCATTTTGAAAGTGACACACTTCCTGCTGCCAGTTGGTGGCGCTATAACTTTGACTCACAATAGTCACATCCATGTGATCGTCCTCTTACAGCGAACGCACTGCTGAAGTTTCATCCAGATCAGTTAATGTATGCTGAAGTTATGACACACTTCCTGTTTCACGTTTCTCGCCATAGTTTCGTTTCCTCGCCACGGCCAAACCGTTCGAGATATCAAAAATCCCCACACAAACTTTCATCCTCAATGTCTTGACTTCACGCTGACCGAGTTTTCGTCGAATTTGGATCAGAGCTCTCAGGAGGAGTATTAAAAGTTCATTGCGTGTGTTTTACAAAAAAACCTCAATAGCCGACTTCCTGTTGGGCTGGGGTAAAAAGTAAGAACGCAGAGGTATAGATGAAATTCTGCTATCGACATGTGTACCGAGTTTCATATTATTACATGCAAGTGTGTTTGAGTTATGGACCAGGTGTTCGGACCCCATTCCAGGGGGCGCTGACGAGCCGCCCTGCCACGCCCGGGTACCAGCTTCAGCCCGGCTCTGATGGCCGCGGGTTCTGACCCGTGTGCAAAGTTTCAAGAGTTTTCGAGCATGTTAAGGGCCTCAAAAGTGCCCGAATAGTCGCTAAAAAGAAAAAAAAAAAAAAAAAAAAAAAAAAAAAAAAAAAATAATCGGAAGGAAAACAATAGGGCTCTGCGCCCTTTCAGGGCTTGGGCCCTAAAATAGCCTGTAAGGTGTTTATCCAGCCAATATATATTCAAATCTGTGGTAGTGGCCACAATTTCTATATCAAACCTACTGAGGATAATGTTATGGAGAATTATTTGAAAATATTCAAAATTATCACATGATTAGTGAGCTATAAATAGTGCAGAATCAAAAGATTTTCTTAGACATTTTACATCATTCTAAATCCTAAAGCTTTGTTTATTCGAAAGTATAAATCAGGGAAAATGTATATTTTCAATGTGAACACTGTAATGTAATGAGTGAACATATAACTTAACTACCCCTCTGTAAACCAGGAGAATAACCTCCCCTTTTTTAGTGTGTTCTTGCAAAATCCTTTGGACCTTCAATAATACACAAAAATAATATAATATATTATTGTACACCATAAAAAAAAAACCCTGAATATTATCAGGTCTTTTTCTACCTGTGCAAAGCTGAGACTTTGTACATCTGCTCCATTGATCTTCACAATGGCATCTCCAGACTGCAGCCCATTACACTGTCTGTGGTCCCAGACTTTCTTCACAAGGGTCTGTCTGCCTCCATGACCTCCTGCCGTCACACTGAACCCCATATTGCTGCCTCTTTCGCATTTTGCCAAGGCAACAGGGACTAATTCCCCACTTCCCGCTATTCCTCCAACTCCACTTCCAATCACAGCGCTCATGGCACCAGGTGAAGGAATGCTGTTTGGGCTGCCGCTGCTGGCACTGGCTGTGCCGTTGAAGGTGAAGTAAGGCCCGTCTGAATGGGCACTGCTAGGTGGGGTTAGCAGTGTATTTTGTGGTTTACGGAGATGGGAGTAGCGCCTTCCTCCTCCTGGAGAGTAAGGGACGGGACCCGGGCTTAGTTCAGTGTGGGCTAGGGCAATCGGAGATATGGGCGGTGGAGTACTTGAGGAAAGGTCACTCTCAGAAGATTTGAAGGAGTTCAGGCGGAGAGGTGGTGGAGTGGAGAGAGAGTTGTTGTTGTGGTTACGGATAAACGAGGCCCTGTGAAGATGAAAAGAGAAAGACCATGTGGTCAGGCAAAGCAAATCACTGAAGACATAATTTATCAGGGTTGGTAGGAACAGAATACATGTACGTTCCAACTTAAATGATGGTAATAAAAGTTAGATTCAAACAGAATTTAGATTTAACAGCATTGAAACACTCTTATGATGTGTGTTTCATTCCTCCGAGTAGACAGTTGACCGAGTTGTCAAGAACAAAAACTGAAAACATTGAGGAACTTCATTTTTGGGAATTTAATATCATTCTGCTCATGACAAACAGGCTTTGACAGATGAAACAAGATTACAGCAATATTTGGTTTGCCTGTGAGAGAAAATAGAAATATAAGAAATGATTTAGCATTTAGCATTGCAAAGACAGCTACAAATAATGTATTTTCTACCTCATTCCATGAAAAGAATCCACCTATGATCAGTAAAAAAATAAGTTGGGGTGAAAGTTGGGAACTCATTGGGGTTTTGAGTAAATTTTGAGAAGCAGAAAAAAGTTAAACTAGTGTAAATTATCATGTTATCATTTAGCTTTATGCTAAACTAAAGTGCTATTTCTAGTCTTTACATGTACCTGATACCAGGCGCTATTACATGATACAAACTGTCAAGAAAAAAATCTATTTCAGATCATAGATAGATTGGTAATGAAAAATTGTTTCCTGAGACCCAAATCAGCATATTAGAAAGTTCTCTGAAGTATTCAGTTAAAGGAGTAGTTCACTTTTAAAAAAACCTTTGCTGATAATTTACTTGTTATCAAAATGACCGAATCTTTTTCCGAGTCAATTCATTAATTTCGTTCGTTGAATGAACCAAATGTCTCGAAAAAGATTTGTTCATTTTGATGAAATAAGTTTGAACCAGAGAGTCATGAACGCCCTTCACAGAACAGAGCAAGGCGACCATTTGAGCTTATAAAACTTAAACTTTTTTTTTTTTTTAAATGAGCGATCATTTAACTTGATAAGACCCTTATTCATCATCTGGAATCATTTAAAGCCCTTTGAACAGTTTGCAATTTGCACTGAAACTATTTTTTGGACCTTGAACCGTTTGGTTCCCAATGTCCATTATATGGAGAAAATCCTGGAATGTTTTCATCAAAAACCTTAATTTCTTTTCGACTGAAGAAAAAAAGCATGGACATCTTGGATGACATTGGGGTGAGTGAATTATCAGCAAAAGTTTTTTTTTTTTTTTAAGTGAACTACTCCTTTAAGAAACAGTGGCAGATCTTTTTTCACTTCTTTATACTTAAAATAAGTCAAATAAGCAATCTAACAAAATATGTTACAAATTACATTTTACAGCATGCGTTATATAATCTAACCCTGATCATAGCAGTGACAATATAACATATAAAATCCTTTCACCTATGTGATCCGATCGCGGACACCACCTCACTGTCACTCTGGCTGGCCAGTTCTGCACTCTGTAACCTCCTTATGCTTCTTGCAGTGCGTGGCGGTCTCAGGAATCCACTCCCATACCCGTTAGAGTACTGGTATGATGATGGAGGTCTTTGAGGTGAAGCGATCGGAGGTGAATTACCATTAGCATCCAGACTGAACCTTGATGCCTGTACTCTGAGATTCCTTGAGGATCCCTCTCAAATTCAGACCACATGGGACCGTTGTGGTTGAGGTGTAGCTGTGCATATGGGAGAGGAGCCTGGGCCTGGGGTTGGGTGGTGGTTGGTGGAGGTAGATGTAGTGACTGGTCTTGGGAAGCCATTAGCCTAGAATTGGGCATCTTCGGGCAGCCATCAGAGTTATAGAGCATTGGGTAGCCCCTACGGACTACAACATCCACGGTATGACCCACCGGTATGGCTTTCAACATTTCCACTACCTCTTTGTGAAAGAAGCCGAGCACACAGGTATCATTGATGTACACCAGAATGTCCGCTGGAAAAAAAGGCAAGAGATGGACTGTGTTAAATTACATGCAATTCATAATATGAAAGTTCAACCTAAGTTCAAAACTATTTAAAGGGTTAGTTCACCCAAAAATGAAAATTAAGTCATTAATTACTCACCCCATGCTTTACCAACCCGTAAGACCTTCGTTCATCTTCGAAACACAAATGAAGATATTTTTGATTAAATCTGAGAGCTGGATCACTCCTACATAGACTGCCTAAGGGACGGACACTTGACGGCTCATAAAGTCATTAAAGAAAATGTTTAAATATTCCATGTGCCTACAGCGGCTCAATTATAAGTTTATCAAGCGACGAGACGACCTTTTGTGCGAAAAACATAAATAATGACTTTATTCGACTATTCCATTACTTCCTTATGGGCCTTGAGACGAGAGTTGAAGAGATTTCCAGAACGCATGCGCGAGAACTGAGATGAGGACGTTCTTCTTCGAGTACTTTGTTACCAATCTGCCCTGTACATACGCTTTTCAATTACCGTATTTTCCGCACTATAAGGTGCACTTAAAAGCCTTTAATCTTCTCAAAAAACGACAATGTGCCTTATAATCCGGAGCGCCTATATATGGATCATCATCTTATACGGTAGGTGGCGATAATACTCCTAAGCGGTGAGCAGCCGGTAACAGAGAAGTAGTCGAAGAAGACGTCGTCATCTCAGTTCTTGCGCATGCGCCCATAAGGAAGTAATGGAATAGTCGAATAAAGTCATTATTTATGTTGTTTTTTTTTGCATAAAAAGTAGTCTCGTCGCTTGATAAACTTATAATTGAGCCACTGTAGGCACATGGAATATTTAATCATTTTCTTTAATGACTTTATAGGCCGTCAAGAGCCAGTCCCTTAGGCAGTCTATGGAGGAGTGATCCAGCTCTCAGATTTAATCAAAAATATCTTTATTTGTGTTCCGAAGATGAACAAAGGTCTTACGAGTTTGGTACAGCATGGGGGTGAGTAATTAATTACTTAATTTTATTTTTGGGTGAACTAACCCTTTAACTAAACTAGACAGAGAGTTGGGAGCCCACGGCTCATTCGAATGCAAAAGGGTAACAGACAGGCTATCCTGTCTGGTCCAAGCCAACAAAAAGGTCTACTTTGGCAAAAATGTTCATGATGGTTATGGGACAAATGTGTCACAACACTCTGCTGCATATATGAAAGACCAATCAGAGTGCCTATGATGACTCCTGTCCACCAACAAAAGTATCTACAATCCCAAGCCTCGTAACTGGACCTTGGAGAAGTGGAAGAAGGTTGCCTGGTCTGTTAAGTCCCATTTTCTTTTACATCAGGTGGACGACCATGTGCGCACGGCACGGGCGCTATGGCAGATGTCACAGTAGGAGACATTTCACAGCAGGCAATTGGTGATTTTGGAGACAGAAAAATTATATATCATCTTGAAGTCACCTAAAGGGCATTAACTATGCATTGGAGGGTTATATTAATAATTTTATTGTTGAGAAGGTCGATGAAAAGCTTCAGCTCCAGCAGGCAGAGATGTACAGGTCACAGTGTAAGCATGATAACTTGCATTTCGTTGCCATCACCGTTTGGTGCTACAGTATTTAAATGAATCATTCAGCACAACATTGTTAACATTTGTTATCTCGGTTATTTACAGATACGTTAATGAAGCAAATTGACATGATGTACAACGCAGCTAGAAGCTAACGTTAACGTTTTCTAATGTAAGTTACGTCTAACGTTAGACCAACATTACGTTAGAGATTTTAAAGATAACGTCAAATACGTTGTTGACTTAACTTAGATCAGATGTAGACATCCTTGTTTAATTTATCCGTGTTTAGTTGGTGTTGTGGTCTAGCTACCGCATAACTTTATCCAGAGCAGACACTTATCTCGGTTGAGATGTGGCTTGGGAAAGGGTAAAAAAATACACACCGTTGCCCAGCCTCTCGGGAACCTAGTGTCAGAGTTGCATGTACCCCATGCAGACCTTTTGACCATTTTAAACTTAAAATAACAAGAAAAAAAACGAATGAAAACTGACTAACTCCAATGCATTTCAATGGAAGTGGAAGCAGAGAATGTCCGAGTGTATTGGGTTAGCTGCGCACTGTGATTGGCTCGCATTTGAGGGCGTGGCTTAGCCATAGGTCAGTTGGTCTTTCTTGGCATTAGGAACAAATAAAGAGTTTAAAGTGTTGTTCTAGCCACCAAATTCCCCAGATCTCAATCCAATTGAGCATCTGTGGAGTGTGCAGGACCAACTTAAGATTGAACATACATTTCTAAGTCTGCGTGTAATAGCAAAGTGAGAGCGTGTTCATAATTTCACATTTTACTTGTAAATGTGTGTGTTGGCAGTGAGTGATAGCTGGATTACTCCATGCTGGCCATTAGGATTAGAGGGAGATCGAGGCTCTCGTTCTACAGGATCACACAATCACAACACTAATCCACAGTGGGACAGAAAATGTAATATAGAGGAAGAGAAAAAGAGAGCAGCAACCTATAGATAAAACATATTCCTCTACCGCAGTGGGCGGCTGAAGAGAGATGAGGTGTTACCTGTGTTAAGTGTTGAAGGTCCTCCGGGGGTGATGCTGTAAATCTGCAGGAACTCCCTCCGCCTGCTGCCACCCACTATGTTGAAGCCGAAGCCCCGTGGACCCTTCACCAAACGAGTGTGAACCGAGAAGCCTCTCAATTCACCCGGCTGGTCTGTAAACTCTGCCACTACAAAGCACAAAACCAGAGAACGAAGATAGATGTTTAAATTATGATGGTTTAAATTATGGAAATTAACCCATTAACAGTAAAGAAAAGAAGCAATGATAAACATTACAAAAGATGGAAGGTGAAAGGTAAAGTCAAATATGATAGGTAGAGACAAGTGAATCTAAATTCTGTCCCGCTAGCTCAACATGATGCTAGCACTGCTAAGATCATGGAATCAAATCCAAGGGAACACACAAACTGACAAAAATGTATACCTTGAATGCACTGTAAGTAGCTTTGTAAGTCTGTAAGTGTCTGCCAAATGCATGAATTTGAAATGTCTGAAGGAAAAGAGAGGTAGAAGTACAGACAGAGGTAAGCATTTGCATGTTTGAGCACACTGTTCAAGCGTATGTTGAACAGCAGATTCGCATGCAGCACTTTACAGCACAAAATGAAAACACATAACCACCTGAAGAAAACATGGAATTCTAAAGCTGTAATGACATCTTGTTCTTATAACCTAAACTATTTACATTTATACCACCCTCTACAGTTAGCATTGATGTACAGCATCTTATATGCAGACTTTAAAGCAATAACTTTGTACACTTTTAGTAATTATTTTCTTATTAAAGAGTACTAAAGCACTGAAAGGGTTAAGAGTATAATACTGGTATTCCAGATGATTTATGGACATTTTATTTTATTCATTATTATTTTATAAATAGAGTATGTATTTGATATAATTAAATATCTAGTTTATAAAATCAATGTCTAAAATGATTTATCTGGTCAGCAGATTATCATTTGCTTGTCATGACCAGTGTTGGGTGTAACTAATTACTAAGTAATAAGTTACTGTAAATTTAATTACTTTTCCCTTGAACATGTAAAGTAAGGGATTACTCTTCATTTATCTGTAATTTAATTACAGTTACTTCTGATGTAATTGAGGTAAATACTGTGTATAGATCAATCCGATCTCACAGCGATTCGTATGCATTTTATGAGGTGTCTAAATTGTACGACCACACTTGTACAAATTCATATGAATTATTGTAAAATATGTATGACAAAAGTGTGAAATGTCATGAGATCAGACATAAAACAATAGTGGGTTTAACATCAAAATGTTTTGTCTGATGTTAAAAAGTATGTTTTTATAATGTAACCTTCTCCACCTTGGTCAGTTTAAGGATAATTCATGCAATTTTATAGTATTTATTTGAAAGAATTAAAACAGATTCATGTCTATCCTTGTATTATTCAGCTGGTTGAGATTTTGAAAGTAATTAGTAATTAAAAGTAATTAAATACTTTTTAGAGAGAGTAATTAGTACAGTAATCTAATTACACTGTTGAAGAGGTAATTAGTAACTAGTAATTAATTACTTTTTTAGTGTAACTTACCTAACACTGGTCATGACATAAGCATTCAATTAAAGAAAAAACAGTAAACAATGTTACTTATTTTTAATGTTATTTCTAATCCAATCTGAAAAAGAGTTTGTGCCTACAGTTTTTTGAAATTTCATAGAAATAATGACCAGTACATCATTCAAAATCTCATTTGTAATCACTAATCATGTTATAAAAGCATAGATAAACCTGAAATACTTAGAAAAAGATATTTTAGAAAGTTTGCATGTGCGCTTTTTATGTTTGATACATCAAGCCTTTATGACTCATATACTAATAATGATATAGGATATTATTTGGATCTTATACTTGAGAATAAAAAACACATCAATCTTATTCAGTGACCCAAACTGAGCAAAAATATTCAATTTGGTGCATTTGTTGATATTTATATGGCCAAAAATAAGATGAAATTCTGAAAGCTTGTAATGAGATTTTCTGCATAACAGTTTAGCAGATTACTTACATCATTCAATAACTCCTGATAATATGTTTTAGTAAGATTAAATGCTCAGTTTTATCAAAGCTCTTTTGTCTTTTAAATGTTTAGTTTTATCAAAGTTTTTATGTGTGGGGGGTGCAATGCAATGCAATGATGATCAAGAGGTGAACAAATTAACATTCCTCAAAAGCTTGATGCATCATATTTGATATTATATTTTTATATGATATAAAAAAGTTGTATGAATAATCAAGTAAACCTAAATTGCTTCAATCTAGTAAATTATCATCTTGAAATACAGTTATTCTTGCATTTACTTTATAAAACCAGTATTGATTTTACAGCAGAAAGACATGTGTACTACAGCCTAAAGAAGGGCATTTTTAGAAATATTCTAAAAGGCATTTTACTTATTAAAAAGTATTATATCTTGCAAATAGCTGTCAATCAGATGACAGAGGTTTTTAGCTAAATCTTGAAGTCTAAGAAAAAAATTGTGTATCAAATATGATACAGTAGGCTTATTTTTTGGTTAAGAACATGTTAAATCTTCCATTCATGGGTAGTTTTAAAATATACACAAATTGTACTACCTGAATTGATCAACTGAAGAAATAACCAGAATGGGCATACCTTACAAACATTTTCTAATAGCTTTTTTAGAAAGGGAAGATGTTTTGCTCATGGGTGATATTTCATGCATGGTAAACCTTGATGATGAGTAAAAGTGGGAATTTTGTTTTTAAACATTTGGCATAAAAATCACAATGTGACAGCCATATATATATATATGTATATAGAGAGACTTTACATGCCCACCCAAAAGAGTTGTGCCACGTCACTTTTTTTTATCAAACTGTCAAGCAAATATCCTAATGTAGCTGCAGCACCACAGGAAGTAGTGTATTTACAAGATAATACAACTTTTAAACAGAGCATATACTAAATATGTATTCCTATTTACATTTAAAACTGTTACATGACTTACATGACTTAAACCCTACATGGAAACAATGCAATAGAATAGAATAGAATAGAATAGAATAGAATAGAATAGAATAGAATAGAATAGAATAGAATAGAATCTTACATTCTGACATACAGACATTCTCTCTGCTGTGAGTTGGGCGATTATGCCAAGAGGATGGCTTTAGATGATGGCTGCAGGACAAACACATAACACAAGATGTCAGTGTTGTCATTGAAAACACCACTGTGCATGACTGGAAGCATTTCTTCATGATTAAAATATCACACTTAAAATAATTGTATTGCTAATAAATGTTAAATGGACTGCATAATAAAAAAAGCAGCTAATCATGTACTTGTTCATAGTTAAGATAGCAAAAAAGTCTTACATTTATAAATGGGAGGACAAAATATTTCCATATATCTCTTGAAGTCAAAATCCAATCAGACTCTACCATACTGTACTGCAAATTCATCTGTGTCTTGGTTGAAACCAAATTATATAGATGTCAACCAACACAGGTTGTGTGACATTCCCTCATCCTCAAAACCAAGATCAAAGCTATCCATGGTCAATAAAATATGACCCAAACTGCATTAAAACAAACATATTTACATTAAAGAGACGTATAGTAATATCAACAAACATTTGGGTCACACTTTATATTAGGTGTCTTTAACTACTGTATACTTACAGGTAAAGACCGGGACAGGTTTTGTGGTAAGGTTAGGTTTAAAGGTGGTTTAAGAGGTAAGGGAAGGGTCACTAGTGTATTAGCATGTAGAACCCAATTTTGGGGCCACTTGTAAGCAAAAGCCCCATTGTATGGACAAAAACAGAAGAGAAATTCTTCCAAATATCTTCTATGTTGTGCTTTTTAGGACGAACCATTGATATCCATTGATTCTATTATAAAATCAGGGTCCTGAAGTAAAACCAGCTGTTTTTAGTGCTCTAAATATTGTGGTCTATGGGATTAACACAGTATAAATCATTCATAGTGATCATTATCTTCTTACTCTTTGTAATAGGCATTCCCTGAGTCGCTGTACGCCATCTGCCAGTTTTCTGACCCTGTCACCCGTGCTCCTCTACGAGGTCCGAGCCCATTCTCCAAGGCACTGCCGTCTCCTCCACTTGAATTTCGTGATTGGCTGGGGGATGAAGTGGGCACGCGGGCACTGCTCGCCCCAAGCGAACCACCTAAAACACCAATGAAGAGAAAACAAACTGAAACACAAAGACTATTATGTCTGAGAGCTTCCATTTGAACATTCATTGAATTATTATTCATAGTCATTCTCTTTTCTATTTAGTCCTAAATGGGTATATTTCTACTATTGGACACATGAAAGCAAGAACAGCAGAATGAAGCTATTATTGTGCATTACCATTATATAGGTTTCTATTTATAGTTTGCTATTTACATTTTCATTAGGTCACCTGAGTTTGCATATGTGTGTGTGTTTATGTGTGATTCAGGTACACCCTACGTTATGGGGACAAAATGACCCCACAAAGATGGCACAAACAGCCAACACATTCTCATCCCAAGGCGTCAAATACAACACTTTAGCCAATGCGTATACATCCAATCTACATGGCACTCTTTAGCGTCAAACATGCACAGAGTATGGGTAGGTTTAGGTCTGGGGTAGGGTTAGGATTAGACCACTAGGAGGCGCCTTCTGCCCCATATATATCTGTGTCTCATATTGATGCTAAAGGGTGCCATGTGTGATGGATGTCTACGCTTTGGCAAAAGCGTCAGTATATGACGCCTTGGGATGAGAACAGGCTGAAACAGCTTACAGTTTTTTTTTTTAAGAAAAACAGCTTATAAATCATACTAAGTGTCGTTTTCTAAAAATGTAAAAAGATGTAGGTTTAGGGTTAGGTACGGTGGCCAGAGAGCTCACCGTGCTGCAAGCTAAAGAAGACGCATGCAAATTGAAAAACGCTTGCAAATTGAAAAAAACATCCGCAAATTAAGAAAACATCTTCATCAGTTCCACAACACACGTGTTCTCCAAATACTGACAACACCACCAAATACAGAAACGCGCTGCAAACATTCACAACACAACCAAATACAGAAACGTGTTGCAAACGTTCACAACACAACCAAATACAGAAACGCGCTGCAAGTAACAAGGTCCACAACGGAAATGTTTCCGGGGAACCAAATAAGTGATGGACCAGGAGTTTCAATCTGACCCATTGCCACAAGTGTATAAAATGAAGCACCCATCCACACAGTCTGCATTTACAAACATTTGTGGAAATAAGAGTCTTTCTGGAGAGCAGTGAATTCAAGTGTGGTACTGTAGTAGGCTGATACCTATCGCACCTTTGTGATAAGTCAGTTCATGAAATTTTTTGCTAGATATTGCATGGTCAACTGTAAGTGGTATTTTTTGGAAGTGGAAGTGTTTAGGAACAGCAGCCACTCCGCCATGAAGCAGAAGACCACGTAAAGTCACAGAGTAGGGTCACCATGGTGCGTAAACTTCATCAACACTCTGCCGATTCCATAGTTGAAGTTGAGTTATAAAATTCCACTGGCATTAATATTAGCACAAAAACTGTGAGGCGGGAAGCCTTATGGAATGGGTTTACGTGGACAAGCAGCAGCATGCAAGACTCACATCACAAGTACAATGCCAATCAACTGATGAAGTGATGTTAAGAGTGCTGAGGCCAGTCCTAAAATGGTTCCGTTCAGAAGAGGTTATTATTGTGAGTATAGCAGACCATAAGTCTGAGTGGACATCCATGACATGTGGAGTACCTCAAAGCTCAAATCTTGCCACTCCTATTCAACTGACTGCTTCCACTGAGCCAAATGATGAGAAAGAACCAAATCTCTTACCACGGCCATGCAGACGACACACAGATCTACTTAGCCCGATCGCCTAACGACTACAACCCCATTGACTCATTGTGCCAATGCATTGATGAAGTCAACAGTTGGATGTGCCAAAACTTTCTTCAGTTAAACAAAGACAAAACGGAAGTCATTGCGTTTGGAAACAAAGATGAAGTTCTCAAGGTGAATGCATACCTTCAGTCTAGGGTCAAACAACTAAAAATCAAGTCAGGAATCTTGGTGTGTCTCTAGAGTCAGAACTTAGTTTCGGTAGTCATGCGAAAGCAATAACTCAGCATACTATCATCTGAAAAATATTGCAAGAATCAAATGCTTTGTTTCCAGTTAAGACTTAGAGAAACTTGTGCATGCTTTCATCACCAGCAGGGTGGATTACTGTAATGGCCTCCTCACTGGCCTTCCTAAAAGGACCATAAGACAGTTGCAGCTCATACAGAACGCAGCTGCCAGGATCCTGAGCAGGACCAGAAAATATGAACACATCACACCAGTCCTCAGGTCTTTACACTGGCTGCCAGTTACATTTAGGATTGATTTTAAAGTATTATACTGGTATATAATTCAATGGGCTAGGACCTCAATATATTGGAGATATGCTCACTGAATATAAAAGATCTTTCACATCATTAGCATCACATCAACTAGAACCAATACCAAGGGTTCACTCTAAGCACGGCGAGTCCACTTTTAGCTATTATGCCAATAGTAGCTAGAACCAGCTTCCAGAGGAGATCAGATGTGCTCCTACAGTATTCACATTCAAATCCAGACTCAAAACACTTCTGTTTAGCTGTGCAATTACTGAAACTGTTTTAATTATTCTTATTTCTTTTGATCATTTTAATTTCTTCTATGTAAAGCACTTTGAATTACCATTGTGTATGAAATGTGCTACATAAATATACTTGCCTTGCCTAAAGCACGGCACCACTGGACTCTGTGGAAACGTGTTCTGTGGAGTGATGAATCACGCTTCTCTGTTTGGCAGTCTGATGGGAGAGTCTGGGTTTGGCAGATGCCAGGAAAACATTACCTACAGTATCTTGACTGCATTGTCCAAACTGCAAAGTTTGACGGAGGAGGGATAAAGATTTTGGGCTGTTTTTCAGATGTTAGCTCTTGGGCCATTACTTCCGATGAAGGAATCTTAATGCTTCGACATGCCTAGATATTTTGGACAATGCTATGCTTCCAAGTTTGTGCGCACAGTTTGGGGAATGCCCTTTTCAGCATGACTGTTCCCCAGAGCACAAAGTAAGCTCCAAAAAGACATGGTTGGATGAGTTTGGTGTTGAAGAAGTTGACTGGCCCACAGAGAGCCCCTGACCTCAACCCCATCGAGCACCGCTGAGATGAAACCGGAACAGAGATTGCAAAAGCAGGCCTTTCTGTCCAACTTCAGTGTCTGATCTCACAAATGCTCTGCTGGGTGAAAAATCCCACAGAAACAATCTTGTGGAAAGCCTTCCAGAAGAGTGGAAACTGTCATAGCTGCAAAGGAGGACCAACTCTTCGGAATGCAAAGTCCCTGTAGCTGTAATTTTACATCACAGCAATCGACACAGACCCTCAGCAAAGACCATGAGAACCAGACAAGTCCTCTAAACCTACGACCATACTACGTCCATACTGGCGTGATGAATCCTATCTTCAACCAAAGGAACTGGACAAAATATTTGAATACTACCGATACACAATCTAATCATGACTTCTGCGGCCTGAATCATAATCATGTTCATTCATTTGCAATGACACTATGGGATGGCACGGAATCCAAGGCTAGACGATGACATCACTGTTTTCTGCAGGACTGCTTTATAGATGAAATGAACTCATTTAATAATTGATGATCTTCACAACGGAACTAAATCAACACTGAACTGACTTCAGCTGAACAATGACATCAATTTCTTTTAGAGCTGCTGTACAGCTGAAATAAACTGTTTGCATCATTGAATCATTTTCCTGTTATCACTGTAAAGCTACTTTGAAACAATCTAAAAAATGCTATAGAAGTAAAGATGATTTGACTTGACTTAATGGTCAGGTGTCGCAATACTTTTGTCCATAGACACAACACCTTAATGACAACACTAACAGTGGTTTAGTGTATCACTTTAAAAAAATAATGACTTGAAAATACCTCTTCTATAAAGAGAATGCTTTTCCTTTTTGAGTTCAAATGTATTGCTATATCTTTGTTCATAAAATTTAAATATCAGGAATTCAACTGTTCGGATATGATGATGAAGAAAAACAATGAAACTCTAAGTAATATTCTTTTTAAAGGAGTCATAACCTGTAACCTTCACTTTTCCATGGGAATCCATGTATGTTATGATTGCCTAAAGATTAAACATCGGCCGGGAAGCCGATATTCAAAAGTGAAGCGTTTGTTTAACCCAGGGTTCGTAAACCAGCCCACGTGCACGCGCACTCAAATACGAGATTTTAATTTCTCCCTCGACTTGACGTCAAGACGGGGCAGGATATACCATATATGGACACCGCAGACTGCAGGAAGCTCGCGCTGTCCCTCTCCCCTCATATTCTGTCAAGAAAGATGCAGAAATGTAGTGCACACGTGAGTTGTTCTGTGGTTGACTGCCAGAATCAACATTCAAATGTGTTTTCTCTACCAAAAACGGACCACACTACCAGGGACCAGTGGATGAAAATCATTTTTAATGACGCTGTTCCAACAACTGGCTCAACGTTAGGTGTCTGCGCTAAAGATTTAACACAGGAATCCTTTACAACGTTCATTTCGAGTCAGACAATAATGCCTACAGAGTCAGAGTGCTGTATAGAGATGGAACAGGTATAGTTTAGTAGTTTGATTACGGTTATTATAACGTAATTTGCCATCTGCTTGTATGTATCCATTATTTATTAACAGCCTACAGTCTGCTGTTTCGGACCAGGTCCGAATGATGATCAAACATATACTGATGATGAGTTTAATAAAGTTTATTGTACATTACACAAAAGATGAAGCGTCAATTTTACTTCAGAAAATCACTGTAAGAGCTGAGTAAACACAGCTATAAGAAGTGCGTGAACGTGAAACAAGGCAAAAACAACATGATAGCAAACGTTGATCTCTATAACCACTGTAAGCTGATAAAAAAAACATCTACATCTCCGTTAATGTAGGCTAATCTACATTAAATAAAAGGTAAACTTATGTGGGAGAAAATAGCAACAAAGGTTTTAGCTTGTTGCTGATGTACATGTATGTCTCAGTCAAAATGATTGTCTTTACCATTCAGAGAAATGTTGATGTAGACGTCCTTCCATTGACTCTATATCTTCCGTTTCCAGCTCTAGTTCAGAGTCTGGCTCAAACACATATGGTTGAATTCAGTAGGTCGCAGCTTTTTTTGAAATGATATGCTAAAGTTACGCACGGTGTCAAGCCCCCTCCTTCCTGCCACCAATCAACGCGGCCCTCATTTGCATTATTAAAATGACCGTCCACGACAGCCAAAATATCGCATCAGATCTTCGCGAGACAGTAATGCATTCAGAAATAAGGGTCAGAGGAGCTCAGTGTTTGTCTTTTTTAGAAGGGCCTGAAAGACTATAATAGAGCGTGGGTATCCAAGGTAATACTAGGTTATGACTCCTTTAAGTAGTTTTAAAATATATTTTATTTCATAGTTAAGCAGTTTTGTCTTAAAATACAATCTAAAAATGTTATGACATATACAGATTGTTAATGTCATGCCCAAAAACATTAATGATCTTTATGAATTATTAATTAATTTTATATGGGGGGAACACTGCAAAACATCTTACAAAAACATGTTTTAAAAAAAATAATGATTAAGATAAGGAAAACAGTGTTCATCATTATATCAGTAATCAAGGTTCACTACGGTGATTAAATGTGTTTGTCATTCCCAAAACAAACATTTTAGAAATTTGATTAAGCAAAAAGCAATCCCAAGTTTTCCCTATTCTAAATTCTAAAGGAAATCGCTTCAGTGTCAATTGTGAACTGTACTGAGCACAGGGTCAGCACAAGAGACGGAGCGCTACATTGAATCCATAGAGGCAGATCGGTATGTTGATTGGCTTCAATGTCATGCTTTGATCGATGCCTCTGTCATCTGTGCCACTACCCATGGGGTGAAGACACCAGGGCTTGACAAAAGTGCACAGACAAACAAAACCCAAGTGAACTTATGAAAGAGTTGACTAGACAGTTTTGTCAGCTTGTAGTCTGAACTCTGAAATGTCTTCTGACATGTTGTTGCTTCATAGCATAAGTAGTGATGCACTGAAATATATTTTTAAATTAAACTAGTAACGTTCTTTGGGAACCAGCAACATCTCTATTTTACAAATTTGACATAGTGATAGTTCAGGATCCTTTTTGGGCACAGTGAAAAACATTGTCACTGCTGACATGTTCATTTTATCGCTGCTGTGAGCACTAAATAGACACTGACACGGTCAAAGATGGGCATCATCGCTAAAGCGCATATTAAATGTCATTGTTTTGGACAATGATTTATTTCAGTCCTCCAATTGGGTTTTCTAGATATATTAAGTGTAGCCTACTTAAAGAGTACACTTTCATGCCAAAGTTTAGTGCAAAAGTGCACTTTATAATAATGTCACATTGAACGTTTTTTTTTTAAAAGAAAATTTTAAATCATTACGGTTTAATAATAATATAATGTAAAATGTTTGAATTTAACTTTGTTCTGAAACTTTATATTACATTTTTTTAAAATTGGTCAAGAACGCCATTTTTTTAAAAACTTTTATACTGTTCTCTGAGGTCCACTTATAATGTTATCAAGATTTTTTACAAGAATCCTAATTTAGAAGAAATAAGCTATTTTCTTCTAGCTATTTTGATGGACGTGACATTCAAGACTTGGAAACGTTCACTGCTATGATTGCGTAACAGTTTTGCAAATTTATTTTATTTTTTTTTGTTCATGACCCCATTAGTTAATTTTTTTTTGTTCATTTTTTTTTCGTGATGCCGCATTTCAATGATTTTTAACTATTAAAGTTAATAGTTAAAAATCATCATTGAAATGCGTTCATCACAAAAATATTTAATCACATGACATACAAATTTTACATAGAAATACCGTTTAAGTATATTTTACATATATAAAAGTATATTCATGTAAATAAATGTCAGAACACTTTAATCATATTTCAATAAACAATAGAAGTAATCATGAAATTACATGTCATGTATTTTAAATATTTAAATTCAAATAACATGCAATTAAGTGTCCAAAACATTGCATTTAGTTCACACTTAAATATATTATTTATTTCCGTAACAACTGCTCTTTTTAAAAGTGAGCTAAAGGGTAAGCTAACTTTAAATATATTTTTGTACATCTATAATGTGTAACCCACACCAACTTAAAAAGAACCGGTATAGAACCAGCTTCACAATCATCTACAGAAAAAAAAAAGCTGTTTGGCTGTTAAACTGAACCCGCATCTCATTCAACAACTATTCATTAATATAAAGACATCCTCTTATATCACTTGACAAACCATATTGCTAGTATACAAATGAAGGATCCCCAGCTGGGACCTGAACATCTGCAACCTGCACTCTGTATTGAGGTAATTAGCATATTCCCACAAGAATCATAAGCCCAGCTGCAAACAAACACATACACCCTTGGCTGTGGTGTCATATACACACACTCTATCTGCTTTAACAGCACCGCTGTTTAGCAAGAGGGGATTATAGCATGAACTCTGACATTCAGATGCTATTTTAGTCAACATGATGGATATGGCCATGAATTTCTTTTCATATTTATACCATATTATGGTATATTTAATATAATACTTGCAATATATAATTATTTAGCAAAATGTAAAAAATGTAACATTTATGCATTTGGTCCAGTGGCTTACATTTCATTTAAAATACACATTTATCTGTACAATACATGATGCATTCCCTGGTAATTGAACCCATGAAGTTGGCATTTGAAATTTCAGTTTACCTCTAAATGTTAAGTGTAAATCAAATTGTTAAATCTGCATCTAAAAGTTTACTCATCAGACTTCTACATTTAATGTCAGCAGCTCACAAGTCTTTTTGCATAAGCAGAATTGCATTGGGACTTTTTAATCACAAAACAAAACACATAAACCTTCGGACTGAAATTATGCAAAATGGTTGGTTTTGGAGTTCTTAAACATTGCAATGTGTTTTATGCCTTGTGAAAATATGTACACTTTAGCATAAGTTTTAGCACGTATTACAGAAAAGAATATTAAAAGAATATACACTACCGGTCAAAAGTTTAAGGTCGGTAAGATTTTTTATGTTTTTAAAAGAAGTCTCTTCTGCTCACCAAGGCTGCAATTTTTTGATAAAAAATACACAAAAAACACAGTAATATTGCGAAATATTATGACAATTTAAAATGACTTTTTTATGTTAATATATATTAAAATGTAATTTATTCCTCTGAAAAAAGCTGAATTTTCAGCATTATTACTCCAGTCTTCAGTGTCACATGATCCTTCACAAATCACTCTAATGTGATGATTTTATGCTCCAAAAACATGTATGATTATTATCCATGTTGAAAACATTTTTATTTCAGGATTCTTTGATGAATAGAAAGTTCAAAGACAGCATTTATTTAATTAGAATCTTTTCTAACATTATAAATGTCTTTACTGTAACTTTTGATCAATGTAACTCATCCTTGATGAATAGAAGTATTAATTTCTTATTTATTTCCCCCAAAAATAAAATACAAATTCTTACTGACCCCAAACTTTTTAAAGGGTAGTGTTTAATGTAACAAAAGCTTTCCATTTCAGATAAAAGCTGTTCTTTTGAACTTTCTATACTTATATATATGTATATACTATACAAGATTTTTTCTACAAGCTCACATTAAATACAATTAAGTGCACTTCTTTTCCACAAGGGATACAAACTATTTTATTTAAAAAATAAATTAAAATCTAAGAAATGTAATTACTTGTGATATGAGCCGATTAAAGGTGGTTGAGGCATGCATTCTTGAAGGTGGAATGGTATTTTAAGGTACACTATGTATCTTTGGTTAAAAAACAAAACTGCATGCATTTTGTGGATAAACATTGGTTGTGCTTTGGCTCTGTGCGACTGCGTGCGGATGAATAATGTTATCCTTCACTGCTCATAAAACATTCACTACTAGGCTTAAGAAATATAAGTTCAGATGAAAAGATCTCAAACTGATTAGCTGAAGATTAGCCATCTTTACATCACTTTAAGAGTGACGTAACATGTCACAACATGTCAAATCCATCAGTTCTCGTGATCTCCGAAAAGCAATGTCAATGTGGATTCTCGTTTTATTACAAGCTATGTACAATTTTGTTTTAGCCAGTTAACTCTCCTCTCTTCAGGGGTTTTCTTTTTTTTTGGGGGGTGGGGGAGGGGGGATTCCACTGAGGTTGGAGATTTAGCTTCACCATGTCAACTGTCTACCACTCCCAAACCATACACACGTCAAAGTAGCCAGAGAAACTTTTCTCTATTGACGGATATGACGAGAAATGCACAGGCAAGTGATGCATGTACGCAATTTCCAGTAAAAACCATTCAATCACATCTAAAATATAAACACTTATAAAAGGCTTGTCATAGTGAATCAGGGTAAAACAAAAACACAATTTTTTTATTTGATATTCTTTTGTCTTGTGCATTTCCTGTTTCCTGTGTTTCCATTGCCATTAGTTTCTATAGTTATCCTTGTTTGTAACCATGCCAACTAATCACCTGCACCTGTCTATCATTAGTCCCTTGTTGTCATCTAGTGCATTTAAACCCTCAGGCCCTGTTTACACGAGACGCTCGCGGGTGAAAACGTAAAAATATTTTATCGGATGTGCCTTTCATTTACACGGCAACGGCGTTTTTGAGGCTTAAAGACGCAAAAAAGTGAAACCACCCTCCAGAGTGGAAATCTTAAAAACGCTCCACCGTCGCGTTACCGTGTAAACGGTAAAAGCGCAAAAGTCTGCTTGACAGTGAAAGTTGTACGCAGGCGCGTGGACTTGGTGTTGCTGTAGTATGCACTCCTAGCCACCTGAAGTGCATACTACATTGAATTCCACAGACTTTTGCGTCACCATTTGCACGCGAATTTCCCACACAAAACGCTCGTCTAAACGCAGAATGAAAAGTGATGACGCAACGCTATTTTTGCGTTTTCTCTTCAGAATCGTTTCCGTGTAAACATAGCCTCAGTCATCCTCTGTTCATTGTCTTGTGTTAATGTTCTGGTATTTCTGGTAACACTTTACAATAAGGTTCGTTAGTTAACATTAGTTAACTACATTAGGTAATATGAACTAATAATGAATAGCACATATACAGCATTTGTTAATCTTTGTTAATGTTATTTTCAACATTTACTAATACTTGATTAAAATTTTGTTAACATTAATTAATGCACCGTGAACTAACATGAACAAACAACGAACAGCTGTATTTTCATGAACTAACATTAACAAAGATTAACAAATGCAGTAACAAATGTATTGCTCATGGTTAGTTCATGTTAGTAAATACATTAACTAATGTTAACTAATGAACCTTATTGTAAAGTGTTACCATATTTCTCTTTATTGGTAGGGAGCGCGGGGCACAACCTAACGCGAGGTTAAATGTAACACGGTCCGTTTACATAGTTACAGTCAGGATCAAGCAGGTTGTCTTTCCGCTATTTTTCTCTTGCTGCCAGAAGACGGTCTCCCGCGAATTTGCGGAAAGTTTTGATTATATTTCGTGAAGATACTGGACAAAGAGTGTTTTGACACCATGAAAGTATTTTTTTTCATCATAGGTTTTTTTTCGGTTTCTGAGTTGGGTGTATACGTTTCCAAATCGAACTTTAGATTTGGTCTTGTTGGCTCAAACATAGCACCGTTTTGAAACATGTCAGCAATTCCTAGCGACTGTTAACTAGGATTAAAATATGTAATACACAGCGGGGTTGGTTGTAACAGAGTGTACAATGAAAATCAAATGAAAACAGAGCCACACAGCTTTTCAGGTTTGAGTATTTATTTATACATTAAACTTTGTTAGACTTTCACAAACAATGTTGGAATTTAAAATCTTTAAAATTTAGTGTACTATGAATGATAACTTGTTTATTTATTAAAAATATGGCCTGTTATTAATGCAATACACCCTTTAAATTTTTATTTTAAGCTCATTTGAATTATTATTACTGTTATTATTATTAATAATAATTGTACATGCAGCTGCCACACACAAATCTAATTTAATTGCAATTACAATATTTATAATTGTATTTATTGCAAAACTATGGAGCCCTTTTCTATGTCTCTATCCATGATATTGATCTATAATAGAAGAATGATTGGATGAGGGATGGATGTATGGATATCTGTCTATACAGATGCACAAACAATATCAAACTATACAAATAAAATAGTACTGAATTATGTGTGTTACACACAAGTGTTGCAACTAACCCCTCTATATGTTACAATTAACCCCATATATGGGGTTTAAAACTTTAAGTGGTCATTTGTTGCAGAGATGTGTATGTTGCTTGTGTAAAAAAAGTATGAATCTAACCTAATTATTTTTTTATTAATTGAGCCAAAACCAAAAAGCGGTAGGTTGTGCCCCGCTCTCCCCTACTTGTGTTTTTATTTTTCATCTGCTTCAAGCCTCTTGAATCTGGATTATCAAGTCAAGCAGGTATACGTGACAACCTTTAAGATACTGAAAAAGTAATAAAATAAAACATACCCAGACAAACATAATCCTGGCAGTGGTGCTATATTTTTCAAGGTGAGAGCATCCATGCCCTGTGAAGTATGTAGGTCAGAATAGTATCCTCTCAAATGTGTGTCTGGTGGGCAGATTGCAGTAAGCACAGATGGTTTATGCGCTGTTCAAGTCTCTCAAAGGTCTTTGCAACTAGTTAGCAGTCTTAGGAATGTTGGTGTTCTCATTTTGTTGCAAAGAAACAGCGCCAAGGCTATTTTTTTAATGGATTTCAGGGGAAACAGAGGCTGAGCTTGATCCCATCCTGACCTTTTGTTTGCTCTAAAAGCAACATTGATTGCACTTTGTCTATCTTCAAAACCCAACATTTGTATACAAGTCATGTGTACTTCAATCATGCATTTGAACCAGAAAAAAATACATTTAAATGATCAAATCTGTGGGTTTAATAACAGGATAATCCTGTGCAATGATGTGACAAGCCTCTGTGATATATTGTGTTTTGTGCCCACACAGTCCCCTCAGATCCAAATGTCAGGGAAAGGTGGAATAATAATAAATGACAAGAAAACCTGAAATAACAAAAGGCACACAGGTTTGTGGCTTCTCAAGAAGAAAGAGAATATGTTAGAGCTGACAATAGTGGGGGATATCAGAGACTGAAAAAGCTGGCTGGTATTGTTTGCCTGGTAATTACTCTGCTGTCACTTTAAGCATAAAAGACAAAAAAAAGGAAATTTTTATGTATTAACAATTACAGCCACACTTTGGGTCTGGTATGTATGAGCTTTATCTATTTTGTAATTTGCTTGATTATTTTTTATTTTTTTAAGAATGGCATCAATTATCAAAATTTAAATTTTTACAAGCAAAATGACAGAAATGGGCTATTTTGTGGTAATATAGCCCATATTATCATAGGACAGAGGATTTGAGTCCATTCTGTTGTATCCAGGATCAATCCAGGATCACCAGGGGTCTCATTTATAAAACTGTGCGTAGGATCCTTACTAAAAGTGTATGTACGCCCGAAAGCCCAAAAATATTCAGATTTATAAAACCGTGCGTGCACCAGAACCTGCGCAGAATTCCCTTTATAAATCCCAGTCAGCGGAAGAATGCGCGCACATGCGTCTCCTCCCCGAAATAACCATATATGGAGCTTACAACGCCTAGTTTAAATATGCATATCCTCATCTGCATATCATTTGCATGTGATTATTCATCCACGTGACACCATGTTAACGTACAAGACGTTAGGAAAATATGAAATACAGATGTGCCGTGTCACAATTATTATTTTCTCAGACAATCTGCTATTATCATGATTAACAATTATCTAGATAAATCATTAAAACACTGTTTTGTGCGTACGCACGCTTTATAAAAGAGACCCCAGAATACAATGAAAAAACAGGGATATTATTGGGTTTGAATACTTAAAAAAAATAAATGGTGTCCTTAAAATTTTAGATCATAAATTATATTGTTATATTGTCATGCAAGTTATAATCTTGCTGTCTGAATTGAATTAGATGTTTGTACTAAAAATATGCACCTTTTGCGTTTCCGGTGCAGTTGTCCCCACACAGGCTTCACAAACACCAACAACATAACACCCAATCAGTTGTTGTCACAAAAGATGAAGATAGAGGAGAGCTAAAAAAGGGTTCCAATAAACAAAATGGTTCTTTAATGAAAACCAACTCAGGTAATCTACAATGACAAAGAGAAAGTAAAGTGTGTAACATGCACACACACAAACAAAACCCTACAAACACGAGTGAATATGATAGGACTAAAATGATAATGAGGAATGAAGAACAGGTGTGATGATCTGATGAGTGTCCATGACAACTGATGAGTGGCGGGAAAATAAAACACATGTGATGAACGAAAACAAACTAAAAGTGAAACTAAAGATGAATAAGTCCAGATAACTGTGGCAGGTTTAGTCCAATTCATGTCCAATTTCATGACTCTTATTGTTGGTTTTTGAATAGTTCAAAACGATTCAGGAATTTACAAATTACCAGAGTTGAATCAGCATGATGAATCATTCACTCCCTCAATGAACTCACTAACATAACTTACGTTACTATAAGTAATGCTTAGAAACTCAAAAAGTTGTGCTTCAATGACTAATTCATATGACATAAAAAAGACAGAAACTTGTAAATTGTTTTGTATTGTACATTCTGATTTTGAGAGAAAATGTAGAATAATGTGGATTGGATTTAAATATAGCAAAATAAATAATTTGAAAGGGAGTATTATAGGCAGGGATGTGTCCTTTCTCATTTGCTCTTTATTATGTACACTGTGAAATTTTCTGCCCTACTGTCACTTCTTCAGGGGGCCATGGAAGTGCCTTATCACAATTTGTGAATTGGTGTGATGACAACTTCCTGAATGTCAATTGGATGCCAACCAAGATATCCATGTCTTTCTTTCCATTACTTTTCTATAATGGACTTCAATGAGAACCAATCATTTCAGGGTCCAAATGACTGTTTCATTGCAGCTTCAAAAGACTTTAAAGGACGCCAGACAATCAATAACGGTCTTATCTAGCGAAACAATCAGTCATTTCAAATATAAATAAAAAAGTTAAAGTTTTATAAGCACAAAGATTTGTTCATTTTGATGAACGAGATCGAACAGTAGAGTCACAAACGTGTCGTTTAAAGCCCTTTGAAGCTGCACTGAAACTCTCATTTGGACCTTGATACGATTGGGGTCCAACGAAGTCCATTATATGGAGAAAAATCCTGGAATGTTTTCATCCAAAAACATTAATTTCTTTTCGACTGAAGAAAGAAAGACATGGATATCTTGGATGGCATGGGGGTGAGTAAATTATCAGCAAAAGGTTTTTTTTGTTTTTTTTAAGTGAACCAATCCTTTAATGTGACAAAAACTAAGGAGTTAATCATTGATTTTAGAAAGAACCGTTTAAGTACTTAGGACCATGTTTGACCCTAACCTCAAGTTTGACAAAAACACAAAGTCAATCACTAAGCAGGGACAACAAAGAATCCACTTGATGTGGAAGCTAAATTCTTTCAATGTATCTCAGAGGATCTTATGTAACTTTTCACCACGTCTTGCTGATATGACTGGGAGGCTAAAACTGAATTGCCCTGTGGGGATAAATAAAGTAGTTTGAATTGAATTGAATTGTACTCTCAAATTCAAAATGGCCAATATGCTTGATGAACAAACACACAAGGGGCAGTGGATGTGTACCGGTATACTGTATATGGATCTGTTTACATTGACTGTGCATCTGCAACCTAGTTATTCACATGTATGAATATGTATATCATAAATAGACATTAAAGGGATAGTTCACCCAAAAAATTAACATTCTGTCACCATTTACTCATGCTTGAAAACTTTGGAAACTTTTGGTTTTCCCAAGCCCGTATGAATTTCTTTCTTCTGCTGAACACAAAATAAGATATTTTGAAGAATATGGGGCACTAAACAGGAGATGTGCTCCATTGAATTCCATTTTTTCCAATACTATGGAAGTCTATCCTCGTGAGACCATCCTGATCTCGCAAGCTTTCAAGGTTTCACTCGCAGATCAGTCTGGATACTTTCCGTTAAAGACAATTTGGGAGCAGTTCACCAAACGACGTCCAATCAGCGTTGGCTTTGAGGCGGGTTGAGGTGTGACGCAACGAGAAGCGCGACAGTTCAGTCCAGAGTCACATGGCGGCTTCAGCGGATGAAACTAGCATCAGCGTGGCTATCGAGCAAGTTTTATCGGAATTACAGAGTATTTCCTCACTGAAAGAAGAGCAAAACACTGCTCTGGAGGCTTTTCTCAGAGGAAAAGATGTTTTTGCTCTTCTCCCGACTGGTTTCGGCAAGAGTTGATCTGATTGGTTGATTTGGCCCGTCTATCACCAACATAGGCCAATCAGCTAACCAGTATTTTCACCCTTTCCAAAACTACTTCAACGGAAGGTTTCCAGATGGATATGCAGAGCAAATCCATCTGGCGGAGTCAGGTTAATGGAAGTCATGGAAGGTTTGAAAAAACTTCAGGGTGAGTAATGATGCCACAATTCAAATTTTTGGTTTGGGTAAATGAAAGTTCCCTTTAAGCATTTGGTTTATCATTAATGTGATAATTATTCATGTGGATATATTACACACAGAAACACAAACCAGCACATTCTAGTCTCTGAAAGGTTAAAAATAAGTGGTTTTGACAGCCATAGACTGCACAATTCGATTGCACAATCACAATTTTCGATGAAAATGAATTAATGTGATAAACAGCATCATATTAACCGTTCCAAGATGGTGGACGTGTCCGACTTGTCTGGAGCAGTCGAATAAGGCATCTACATATACATATCTATGGATGTGTAGGTATTCTTCCTACCTGATAGACCTGAGTCCTCCTCACTGTTGTCGCCCTCCTCGCCTGCCTTCTCCCAGGTTGCTGAGGGATTTGCTCACGGGTACGGAAGTTTCTCAGCAGGTTGCGGTGCTCCTGGTAGGTGATGGGAGGGCTTTCTGGACCGATGTGAACAGGACGAGGGATTCCGTGAGTAGTTCCCTAATCCAGGAAATATAAGAAGCTTTTCACTCAGGCCTTCCGTGGACAGTTGATTTAGTTGATTTAATTTCTTATTTTAGGGTCTATTTAGCGTTGGTTGTTATACCTCTGCAAACACTGAACCACCAAAACCTCATGGTACAGGAAACATGTTAAATGTCTCTCTCTCTCTCTCTCTCTCTCTCTCTCTTTATTAATAAAGTTCAGGAGGAACATGTTCAAATGATCTCAATCGGCTCAAGAGGAGGCCTATGTATAGAGGGAATGCATTGAGCGTCACTTCCCGCCGGAACAACCCCCTCAGCCTGACTGAGTGGCAAAAGATCTGCTGCGTGACTGGATTTAATAAGGGAAACTGTGGAAAATGCGACTAAAACAGAACAATTTTATCAATTTAAACTAAATATTGGACTCAATATAGTGTTCCTTACAACTTACTAAAGATCCAGTGATCCATGGGTATTGACATGCAGCCAGGAATCGTGTTGCCTGACATTTATGTTTGCCTGAATTTCGACGCCGGGGAAATAAAAAGCAATATAGACGGTAAACATAAAGCAAATTTGCCTGTGAACGCTTTATATAAATACAATAGGTCCACGGGTTCCAGACTGCGACCAAATTGGTCGCATATGCGACCGTTTTCTAGAATGTGCGAGTTAAAATTGTATGTGGTCGCATATGTGCGAGTGGAACGCTTGCGCAACAGAACGCCGTTATATCAGCTGCTGCAGTCCGTAACTTATGTTCAAAATGAACAGTCGGGCTACATCATGAATCCATTTTCCAAACCGTGTTTTTGATTTATCCTGAATCACTACAATCACAGCCTCTAATAAGTGTTTATATTCTGACTATTTTTTTGAGGTTCAACTGGGATGCAGAAGTTGCCAGTGCCTGCGTGACTCCGCCATAGACATTAACGGAGAGAAGTAGCTCCGGCTACAGTGTTCTTCCGCAAGACACGTGCAGTTTATTCATCGACGAGCGTAGACATCACACGCCATTGCACATGAGGGTGAAATTCAAGAATTAAGGCATATAAAAATGAAAATGTCTCACGAAAACAACGTGCCCCTTCCGACGTTTTCAGCGGTTAGATGAGAGTCATCGCTCGACTGAGGAAAAAGAAATGATTATAAAATGCAGAAGGTAAGGAGTGTGAGTTCGATTTTTGTTACATATTATAAACTTTGATGCCGAAAAATCTGTAATAGCTTCATATAATACTCTAATCTTTTTAAAATGCAATGTATCTCTCATTTGAATGTTTAATAACTTTTAAAAGATAGAAAGATGATGCTGATAGAAAGATGATAGATAGATCTTTCCCACTCTATGTGTGTTGTGTTTGTTTTTTGCGGAATTTGCGCTGAAAACATATACAGCCGCTCAGTCTTTTTGCCACTCACTGCTGAGAAACTGCAGGCACGTGACCGAACGGTGACGTCACACCGCATTCCCTCTATACATAGCTTACACACCTATGTTCCTCAACAGTTTTCCGACATCACTCCGACTCTTCACTATTGGCTGGTTCCTATCCCACCCAGGAATATGGAGGGAGTACTCTGGGTTTGGGCAAAACTCTGACCTCGGAGCTCTCCCCTCGCCAAATACACATACTCTCTACTCTATCTGAATATTTGCTAAGTGTGAACAAATGAAACACAATTAAAGCATTTACATACTAGGGATTTATGGCTAGTGGTTAAAGCCATGGATATGCTGTATTATTTCTTGCAGTGTGAATCAATAGCTTTATTTCAACACAAATAGCTAACAGGAGCAACAAATCAAGGTCACCTTAAAAACAGATGATAATCCATTATATTGTCATAGTATGTTCTCTAAAAACATATAAACCACCTCAAGGATGGAATACTATACAGCAGGGGTGACATTATATCTTCAGATGGTACCACAGATTTTAAACGTGTCCTGATCTCCATCTGTTATTGATTGAGTAACTTGCCTTTGCAGTGGTGAGTAAATCATACCCTGCCGTGTCGGCAAGGTGAGAATGGCATTTACGGCATTTTGTAAATGCGTCTGCATTTTTTATGCTAATTCATTTTATTCGTTTAATCAGGCGGGGTAGGCGAACCTGCCCTGAGAGCCATAACTTACATGCTACAGGCACATGTGTCTCAGAGCCCACAGTAATGATGCTGAGAGAGGAATGAGCTTGGAATTCCACACTGAACACTGAATTGTGATACATTTGCCACGAAATGCCTACTTTGAAAGGTATTTCTGTGTAATGGACAATGAGCTTTTATTTATAGTATAAACTGACATTATGTGGCTCAAAGTAGTGTAAGCATTTCTGCAGATTACTATAAAAAATATACAAATATAAAGACATGAGACAGACTGAAGGTAAATTAAACTTGCTCTTATTATCAGTTTTACTTCCTCGTGTGAAATATCACTCTATTTTAGATATGAGTGCCATTTTATAAGACCTCAATCAAATTTTGCTTCTCCAAACATGTTAAAAAATATAACATTAAAATACCATTAAAATAAGGATGTTACAGAAGAAATAGGATTTAGAAATTTTGAAAATTGTGAAATTAATGTAAAAAATTATCACTTAAATTTATGCTGACTATAATATAATATAATATAATATATTTAAAAAGAATCAAGAGTATATGAAGACATACAGTATACTCGATATATAGGCATGATTTCTTTTTGGCATAGAACACAAAATACATAATTTATAAAAAATTTATCAAACAATATTTTTTCTATTACAAAATATATCCAAAAAGGATTAAAAAAAATTATAAAAGGGGTCTATACAAGTTGTGTTCTATTTTCAAAATCCATGATATCTTTGTATAGCCCCTTCACACAGTGCGTCGATCCCGGGATATTGCCGAAAATTGATACCACCATCGATGCCGGGTTGGGGACCTGAGTAACATTGCCGGACTCAGTCCTGGAACGTGCGCTGTGTGAACAAAAGCCAGGACCAATTCCGCAATGCTGCGTTTCACACCGAACGCGAATAGCGCATTAAATTCGCGCCTGACGCGTTTGACGCTTGACCACTTTGTGTTAATTTGCGTGTCAAAAGTGAAACTGACGCGCGTAAATTTTGCTTCTAACTTTTGTTTTTACACGCGTCAGTTTCACTTTTGACACGCAAATAAACACAACGTGGTAAAGCGTCAAACTAGAGCGCGTCAGGCATGAATTTAATGCGCTATTCGCGTAACGCGCGTCAGAAGTCGAAATCCATTGGCGGCCATTGTTTTTATGTCAACCGAGCATTCATCAAGAGAGTGACCACTCTATATTTACTCTGGAGAGGAGAACAGCAGCGTGGGGATCATCATAGCCGTATATTTGTGTCCACCGGACCCTTCGGAGGTGAACCGTTTGGCGAGTTTTACCATTTGCTCGCTCCAGGAGCTTCGCTGGATGACGGCCGCTGTCAGCGGTACTGCCGCTCGTCACGCTTCCAGTTTGATGACCTGTTGTCCCGCATCGGAGCGAGGATTACCCTCACCCTCATCCATCTAATCTAGCTGTCATTTATTTTTGTTTTGATGATAAATAGAGCCAGCCTTCAAAAGTTATTAACCTGTCCTGTGATTTTTTTCTCTCACGTCCAGACACGAACTTATGCACATGTATGTTGGTTGTCTTTACATCATAATACTATTTCATATAATCTAGATATGGAATGAATAACATTCAATACAAAATAAACATGTCTCGTATATAGAAATAAAGTTTTAAGTGATAAAATATTTGCTTTGTTGTGCATAATCCCACCATGCATTTAGTCATATTACAAAATAATTTATTGAAGCATCCAGATACTTCACCACGTAAGCAAGCAGCTAGGCTCCTGATTGGTTAACACGACGCGAATTGATGCCAAAGTTCAGATTTTTCAACTTGGACGGCAGACGTGAATTCGCGTAGACGCGTGAATGCACAAATAGCACTAACTAAATCATTTCGCGCTTAACGTGCCAGAAGCTCAGTTCGCACCATTCACACGAACTTAACGCGCAAATGAGGCGGTATGCGCGTCTTATTTTCAGCGCAGGAATTTTTACGCGCGTAACGCGTCTTCAGGCCAATTTATACTTCTGCGTAGGGTGCGCGCAGTAGGTACAGCGTAGCATCACGCACAGACGCGTCCCATACCGCGTACCCTTCGCCGTAGCCTGACGTGCACCTCCTCAAATATGTAACTACACGTTGCGACGACGCGGACCGCAAGATCGGTGATTGGTCGGCTTGGTAGCATCGTATTTCCTCATACGCATTTCCGCACGTACCTTCTCACGCATTTCCGCATGTACCATCTCCTCCGACGTCTTCTCTCATTTCTGCCTTTCAGTTTTTAGGAATTTCACTAAAATGAACTGTTTTTCCACCTCAATAAGCTCCAACTCCAACATGATCCACTCTCTTTTAGTCGCTATTGCTTGTAGTAACCTAGCCGCAAGGAATCTAAACACAGTGAAACATTAAAACCCTCCGCTGCCAACTAGCATTTGGGAGCAGTACTGCAGAGCAACCAAGACCTGAACGCAGAAGTATAAATGCTCACAACGGCGCTCGCCTACGTGCGTAGCCAACGTCGTACACTACGGCGTACCCTCCACGCAGAAGTATAAATTGGCCTTTTGTATTGACTTAACATTGAAATCATTTGCGCCTGACACGCTATTCGCATTCGGTGTGAACGCACCATAAGGGGTGTGTCATAGTGATGGCGCTCATGCCATTGCGCGACTCTGTTGCTCTTAGAAGAAAGTTTGTTCGTCTTCAACAAAGAAAGGACGAACAAATGTCTGCAAACTGGAACGAAACAGAGACCAGGAGCTCCTCACTATCCGCGCTGAATCTGACATCGTTCACCAACTTTGTGGAACGGTATGCACGTGTACATGTTTTCGACGCATACGTTACACGTCTCATCCTGACGTCATTCCGGGTATCTTTACGGGTTGTGTGTGAACGCACTCACAGATCCCGGCAAATCACTGGCAGTGTGAATGAACCGAAATCAAACAATCCCTGGGACAAATGCCAGGTCACATTATCCGTGTATTTTCCGGAATCTCTGTGTGAAAGGGGCTTATGAGAAAGAGGATGAATGATGTTTTTTGGGTGAGCTATCGCTTTAAACGTTGAACTGTTGGATAGATGAGTATTGCCAACACAACAGTTGTGTTGATGCATGTTGATGCGTGTAAATGGAACTCCAACTGTGAATCAATAGACCAACAATGGATAGAAAGCCCCATAGATATCATGCGTGACCTTAAAAAGAGTCCAGAGAACAACTGAAATAATGGATTTGCCCTGAAACACTTTTTTTCTTCATAAATTATTCAGGTATGGTGTCATGAACGTGGGCTGACCTTTGAACTTTCCACTTTCCAACAGCGCCCTCGACTCCTCCAACAGAAGAACTCCTTGACGGAAACAAAGTTATAGTCGAACTCCGTGATCTCGCCGTCTCGTGGCTGTCTAGTCGTACCTGCGGGTGACAATGTACAGAAAGGGATATGTAAACACAGCAAGTCCAAATAAGTTAAAGAATTACTGACGGATCGCTGACCGCACTTCGGCTCAGTGTGTGTTTGTGTGTGTCTGCTGCCAGATTAAGACGGCATTTATCCCCTCTCCATCCAGCCTTGACTGACAAGTTAACAGAGCTATGAACAGCCCAGACCAATTACAGCGATCCAGCCTCGAAAATCTGACACGGCCCTCCCTCTCTCCGCAGGCTTTGAAACGGCTCCACACTGACACAACATCAATCACAAATTCTTTATCACTCTATCCCACACACACAGATCCTACCTCCTTTCCGCTTCAGTGTCTCTAATTAAGAGTCTGATAAGCGAAATCCCCCAGTACATCACAACATGAGCATTAGTCCCAGCACTTCACTCTTGAGGTCCTGCACTCTGCAAGTGTGTGTGTTTGTGTGCATATTGATATTTTAGCCACAGCTCACACAGCCAGAGGCGTACTGGAATGATTAGACCGAATTACTAACCGCCACACCCACCACACGTCAATCTCAGATAGACAAGAGGACACTCGGAGAGAGGACAGGGAAATGTAGAGTCTGCCTAATTTAAGGCTGGCCTCAAGGGTGTGTGTGGGAGCATATGTGTGTACAAAATTAAGCAATGCCTAATGCACGTGAAATGAGTGGATTCTGGGCAAAAATACTGTTGTCAATGGTGTATAATAGGAAAGGTCTGTACATATCACGTGTTATGCGTTTGCAACTGCAACTGAGTGTTCATTTAATAATCAGTAATGTACACAATGAGTTTATTGACATTGGCATAGATCATTCTGAAGAGCACACTGCTGTGCGTTTAACAGATGTAAAATTGTGGCAGGCCGCTCGCGGTTTGGATGGTATTGAGTGGGTTTCTTCCATGCCAGTGGACATGTAACGAGATGGATAGATGGCAGGCTTTGAAACGGATATCAGATGTGAGAAATGAAAGATCAAACATTGTGCTGTATACAAATGCATGCTAGAAAGGAATCCAAACACAATTCAATATGCAAATATTAAGCAATAAGCTAAATAAGGACAAACAAAAACATCTGTCTTCTGTGTTTATGTGGAAATTTGCTAATAAACAGACAATAGATTTGTTCTTTATGGAAGCTTACATTTACACTTATTCATTTAGCTGACGCTTTTATCCAGAAGCGACTTACAATTGCTATGTATGTCAGAGGTTGCACGCCTCTGGAGCAACTAAGGGTTAAGTGTCTTGCTCAGGGACACATTGGTGTCTCACAGTGGATTCGAACCTGGGTCTATCACACCAAAGGCATGTGTCTTATCCACTGTGCCTTCACCACCCCAAAGCTGTTTTTTTTTTAAATGAAATAAAATAATATGATGTGACCTTATTCTCCTGATTGTGCTGTTATATCACATTTCCAGTCATACTTTCCAATAAAAGTGACTTTACATATATATCATAAAAGTTTTTTTCTTTTTACAAATGTACAATTACGGTCACAATTATCTTTATTTATTCTAATTGATAAATGATATAATATTTATATTTCACAATTGCAACTATTTGAATTAAAAATATGCATTTTACACCTCAGAATAGTGATTTTTTTCACAATTGTATCTTTATATGTCACAACTGTATTGTCACGGTTCTCACGGTTGTCACATTTTTCACAATTGGGCCTCAAAAATTGCACCTTTATTTTTCACATTTGCAACTATATTTACCAATTAGGACTTAAATCTTACAATTGTATCTTTATACCTCAAAATTGTAGATACTGTATTTTACAGATGTGCATTTACATCTCACAATTCCAACATCATGTCATAACTGTGACTCTGTTTCTATTAACTGCTACTTTCATAATTTGCATCATTATTTCTCATTATTGCAGCTCACAAGAAAAGATAACATTTATTTAAAATTTTCTCAATGTTACTTACGGGTACGTGTAGTAAATCCGCAGTAATGATACGTGAAGCAAGATGTTCGAACGAATAATATCTTTAATAAACAGCAAAGTCATGAGCACACTACACTTCTAACCAAATATTATTATAAGATAAAGAAGTGATGCAAACTAAGGGTTTAAATACACAAAGGATAGTAATTAATGAAACAAGGGAAAACCAAACTAACGCTTCCTCAGTTGGGTTTCTTGTAGTTAAGTAGTGCATATTTAATCATTTGAAGCGTATTATATGTTTTATACACAGTGATAAATAGCAAGCTGATCTAGTGCAGTGAATGTTAATATGGTTGTCTTTATCGTTTTGGCTTTAATACGATTTCCCCACTACAGGCAAGAATAAACCCGATGTTTTCAAAGATTCCTGTTCCCCCACAACAATGAACTTGAATGCAACAAGCTCATAATCACAACTACAGAAGTGGGAGGTTGTAGATGATAGCATGTAAAGCAGCATAAAACACACCAAAACTACACTCACAAGTACAATTTGCAATATAAACACTTATCCAACAATCTCTTTGTAGTTAGCATATTAGCATTAGCTTACAATTACTGTGTTTTATTTAATATAGCTGCAGTTTTGTATATCTGAATATAAATATATACAGTAGTAATGGTATGGCAAAGTGGAATAACAAATACTCTATATCCAGTGGCATACGAGAGAAAAATAAATGTTTCTGGTCACCGAAATAGACTTGGGAGGTAAACAACAGCTTGCTACTATTACAAATATGCTAAAATTGCAAACCTAAAATACTCTTCTACAAACCCTCTGTTTGTTTCGAAAGTCTACAAATATCAGCAAATATTCCCCGAGGCTCACAGGGTTGGCAGTGGTATCACAATCCTCACAGATACTATAGACAAGCTCAGTGTGAATAATTCTCTCCAGAGCTTCAGCTAAGTGATTGAAGCAAACATCAGAGACATCGAGAACACATTAGGACTCTCACCCTCCATGAATTAATGATGAGCTCATTAATTGATTGCCAGGTGTTCCCGACCCTGCATGTCATAACGGTGACCTTCTATAAATAACCTCCCGCTGACCTCAGCAAAACCCAAGGTCCTTCTTATGACAGATTGAGATCCACAGCAAGAGTGACACTTCAGTTCACACTCACTCAAACAAACACGCACTCAGCAGAAGTCTTCCTTCAACACGAGTTCAGGGGAATTCAGCAGGGCGTACTGATACATCTTATTTCCACTTTGGTGAAGGACCGCAAATTACGCTCAAGGCACGCACAAAGCAAATGAATGACAAACACATGGTGCCAAAGGGAAAATTATGTAACTTGAATACATTTTTGGTGATTCTGTTTAGCAGCACTGATGTATTTAAAATGTCATTTTTACTTTTTAGAACACAATCAAACTAGTTGATTTTGAAAGTTCATTGTACATCAGACAAAAGCAGAGTAATATGTGCAGTGTGCAATCTATTCTCTAAAGAGACCCCTCTTTACTTACCCATTATAAAAGCCATTTAATTTGATTCTATTGCATGAATAATTGATAAACGACCGACCGTTTCTTAATTCCTTTAAGCGGTTTAATCCTTTATGTCCTGCGCTCTTCTTTAGCAGTGGACCATGTGAACTCTCTCTCAGCGCCACTGCCCAGTCGATCTCTATTGTTCAATGGCTTTGGTTTAGTTGAACCAGCAGCTATATTTGCTTTATTCTAATGTGCCCTCATTTGAAATCGATACGAAATCACTTTAAATATCTGAAAATACTTTGAAAAAACAATGTAGTCTGTGGTGAACGGATTCATAGACATACAGTATGATGAGAATGAATTTACCATGATAAAAATAGTATTAAAACTTGCTTGTATGCATACTGTTGACCTCTTTATAAACTTGAAATGAGGCATGACGGAATAAGCAGCATTAAACAATCCAATCAAGTCAGAAGAAAATACAATAACAAAGTGAATTAATTTCAAAATGAATTATAAAACTAAAATGTTTGCTGGGGATATAAGTGTTCCACTTCGACTGTATATCAAATGTATTATTGCAATATATTTGCACACACATATTTGCACACTGTCCTCCTCCTGCCTACAGCTATATGAGACAGACATTATGTAACAATGGTCTGATACAGTCATACACTCTCTAACAGTCATTATACTACAGTCATTTGACTTAGAGACCAGCTTTGTTGTCCACAGACTTTTAAAAGACTGGGCAAGTTTACTGTTTTCACTGGTAAAATCCAATCATTTCAATAGAAATCCATGCATAGGAACTTCTCATGTGCAGTGTTGGGGGTAATGCATCAAAAGTAACACGAGTTATGTAATCAGATTACTTTTTAAGTAACTAAGTAACAGGTTACATTTAAATATCTGAGTTAGTTCTTCAAATAAGTAACGCAAGTTACTTTGACTTCCCATGACTGACAGCTCTCCAGTCCCCATATGTTGGGGATCTAGCCTAAATCTCACTTGCACAAAAACAGATTCAGTGTAAATTGATTCACTAAGTGCAAATAGTGATAGATAATATTCATACAAAGTGTAAATAGAAATGATATGCTGTTTGTACAAAGGGTAAAATATCCAAGCAATGGTGGACAGAGTTAGCGCTAATTTGCACTTAGTGTAAATAGACACTGCCTTTAGAATCTTCCCCCATTTTGGATATTCTGGGATTGCCTTCTCTGATTTTATGTAATCAGATTACTTTTTAAGTAACAGGTTACTTTTAAATATCTGAGTTAGTTCTTCAAATAAGTAACGCAAGTTACTTTGCCTTCCCATGACTGACAGCTTTCCAGTCCCCATATGTTGGGGATCTAAATCTCACTTGCACAAAAACAGATTCAGTATTCCTAAAAATGAATAAAAACAGTGAAATTAAAACTCTGAATGTTACCCAAACCTGCAATTATTAAATGTTAACACAAATATACTTTAAGTATTTAACCTCACTTCATGAACCAATGTCTTTGCTGCTGACCTTTGATGATCCAATTTAACCATACTAATAAGCAACAATTACTTTAGATGAACCACATTTTTAAAGCATTGCTTCGCTTCAGAAGACCTTATTAATCCCCCAGAGCTGTGTACTTTGATTGACTTCCCAAAAATATATCCATTATATGGCATTTTAAAGCTTGGAAGAGCCAGGACATTTTTAATATAAATCCGATTGTATTAGTCTGAAAGAAGAATGTCATATTCACCTAGGATGGCTTCAGGGTGAGTAAATCATGGGCTAATTTTCATTTTGGGGTGAACTCTCTTAAAGGTGTGAAAGGGCATTTACAATAGCAAAAAAAAATCCTTTTTTTGCTTTTTCCTAGATGCGAAAACATAAAGCAAATGTAACATAAAATTACTTTACATGAAAAGTAACAAAACAACACATTCAGTTACTTTTTTAGGGAGTAACACAATATTGTAACACATTAGTTAGTACTTAGTAACTTTTCACCACATCGCTCATGAGGGCAACATATTTCCACGCACAGATTTTGCATCAGGTTCAAGCTGGTCACACTATTTTACTGCACTAACCAACAGAGATTACTTCCTGGTTTAAAAGTGACTTCATGCATTGCTACCCTTTATAATGGACCTTTTGAGTGAAATTTTGCAAAAGTGTCAATGTTGTGAAAGCACCTTTAGGCAACATTATAATGATAGAACCTAAAAAGTGACCAATTTAGAATGAAACACTAACATTTGATAATAGCATGTTGCTAAGTTAATAGGTTGCTAAGTGTGATTCTATGAACTCTTAATCTCATATGTCATCATAATGCATACGTAAAATAACGTGACCATCAACTTTAAACAGCTTACAAATCAAAACTGCCTAAAGTTACTGAATGAAATGTTGACCCAGGACGAGCTATAAGACTGTGCAAGCATTAGGGGTGTTGATAGACCTGATTACTCCAACTTAGCCATATTCAAGTGTTCATAAAAAAGAATGAATGAAGTTAGAATAAAACAGATTTTTTAAAACGGTCTATTCATTATATATATATATATATATATATATATATATATATAAATATATATATATACTGTATATTAGGGGTGTAACGATACACGTATTCGTATTGAACCGTTGGGTACAACGCTTCGGTTCAGTTTTCAATTACGCATTTGTCCTGCCGACCAACATTTCGTTACTTCAAATGTATGCGCGTCAGCGTGGCAATCGCGTTGCCGCGTTCATGATGTAAGAGACGCTGGCATGACCACAACATTGTCCAACATCAAATGGCAAATGTAATGTAAGCGGAACGAACCTGAGCTACTCGTTATTGTGTTATTGTCTGGATGACAGACCGTTTATCAGTTTGGACCAATGCAGCGCGAGCCGATATTGATCAGCACTGTTACTACACAGCCAAATCCAGTAAAGAAAACATTTGAATTCACCACTGAAGTAATAACATCGCTGCGAGATCTAGTGAGAAACATTTACATTTCTCTGTTATTAATGGATAAAACAGCACTGACGTGGAAACCAGGAAGAAACATTATGATGAATGAACTATCCAGTGTCCACAGATCAGCAACATCACCATGGATTTACTGTATAACACTACTATCTGTAAGTTTGGCAGGAATAGTAGGCTATAATGCTTTCAAGTAACATCACATCTGTTGTATTTTGACATTATCAATACAATTGCTTCCCTCAAATGTTAATCTAAACTAAAATAAACCTTTGTTTATAACTACTACAATATTACATTTCATTTTGTCCAAAGAGCTGTTTTGTTTTAAATGCTCCTAAGAAAAGTCAAGTATAGTTCCATCATTGCTCAAAGTTAAAAAAATATCATACTTTATGATGTTAGTTTTAATGAAAATATAATAAGAAAATTAAATCAAGGAAATTTGAAACGTCTCCAACCGTACCGAACCGAAGCCGTGACACAAGTGTATCGTATTAGAAACCGAACCGTGAATTTTGTAAAGCCGTAACACCCCTTATATATATATATATATATATATATATATATATATTGCACACAATATTATCACACATAATATTTAGGCACTGGCTATTTAAAAGAAGCTATATGCTATTTACAATGAACGTTTATAGTGGTGGATACCATGTACATACCATGTGCATGTGTGTAAACAGATTCAAATAGCATCATATTTACACTAAGTGCAAATAGTGATAGATGATATTCATACAAAGTGTAAACAGAAATGATATGCTGTTTGTACAAAGGGTAAATTATCCAAGCAATGGTGGACAGAGTTAGCGCTAATTTGCACTTAGTGTAAATAGACACTGCCTTTATGATCTTCCCCATTTTGGATATTCTGGGATTGCCTTCTCTGTAAAGAATACATGCATTATTTTGCCTTTGAATTTTGGCAAAGAGACATCAAGTCACCTCACACAATTCAGTGGCTAAAAGATTACATAAACCAAATATACTCACCATAACATAACATATATTACCACCATAAGGATTTTCCATTTTTTCATTTGATAATGCTTTAGATTACAGCCCGGAAAGTACTGCGTAATTAAAATGATTTTACAGTGTAGTTATAATGTACAAGGAGAATAAAAAACAATTTGGTAATTATGTACTTGCATATATAAGGGAACAATATGTAAAGTTTGGGGAATAAAGGGGTAACAACCTAACCTGGTTCAACCAGACTCTAGTACATTTCATTTGCACATAGAGTCTGGCCCCTCTGCAATTGAGAAACGTTTCCTTCCTTGTAGGCGGGTTCACTGTTAAAGTTCAAATCTATTGGATCTGCCCAGAGTCACTCAGGATCTGCCGTAGCCAATCGCTAACGTGTGGTCGTGAGTGACGTATGTCATGCGCCGAAATGGTTGGAAACAACAAGTCCGAATGATCAGAGGATTATGTTTACAATAGGATTTCAGTCAACGAGAGCTGCAGGTTTTGTTAATGTAGGAACAATTATTATAATTCGAAATGTATATTTGACACGAAGGACAGTGATCTATTCATTCAACGGTGGAAGCTGTGTCTAATCATTACAAATATGCCGCTGTGGTCGTTTTCTGATCTGCGCAAATGCTGTAGCAGCTAACGTTAGCTGTTACAGTGAATGATCAGTCTCTATCTGCAGATGTGTAATAAACACATGTAATAAACTTATTGTTTCTTAATTACCTTAATTATGGTCTTCAAAGTATGTGTTTGTACATTTTTATGTGACATTTAGTTTTTTTATTAAAACAAATTAACCATTGCCATCTAAAACTGAAAATCAAATATCTTCAAAGTATGGGTTTTCACATTTTTATTTATGACAATTATTTTAAAAAATCACAACCAATTTGTATGATTTAACATTACAACATGTAAAACTGACACACCAACCTCCTGCACGAGTGAGACAAAGGGGCTCAAAATGTTCTATTCATCATAAGAATCCGTAAATTTACAGTTGGGAATATGAGCGACTGACATGACTCCTGAGCGGATCTTCAACAACAGTTTAGCAGCCAGGACTCGGGGCTTCCGAACAACGTGAACACCAGGCTAAACCGTCCGTCCAAAATGTCACGGTCATCGTGCACGAGCTGCCCAGCCAGGCTAGTAACAACCAGGAGAATTAACAAAAATATTTATACTGTAAGTATTATAGAACTAAGGGGTACTTAGTCTACTATTATGATACAACAATCTTACATTTGGGAGCAATTTAGCAAGAACATACACTGCGTTCCTTTTTAAAATAATGGTGTACCAATAAATATACTGTATAGGCTGGTACATACTGTATCTATGCATTTATACAGTAATCTTTTTAACAAAAGTGCACTGAAAACTAAAACTATGTTATATCATAATGGTAGAATGAGTACCCCTTAAATACTTACAATAGAAATATTTTTTTAATTCTCCTGGTTGTTACCTCTTTATTCCCCAAACTTTACATATTGTTCCCTTATACTTAGATGCAAGTACACTATAATTACATTTACATTCATGCATTTGGCAGACGCTTTTATCCAAAGCGACTAACATTGCATTTCAAGGTACACAAATTTACTATCAGTTCTTGCTTTCCCTGGGAACTGAACCCATGACCTTGGCGTTGCAAGCGCCAATGCTCTACTGTTTGAGCTACAGGAAAGCAATTACTGAAATTACTGATAATTACCGAAAGTAACGCTGTAAATTATGGCCAGTAATCTAAAGCGTTACCTTTCATTTTGTCAGCAGATTCAAGGTCAGGATTTGATTCTCGTTATTTGCATTGATTTATTTATTAAATATTTGACCTTAGATCAAGGCGTGATGGTTTACGAATTCATGTCGCCCCAATTAGTGTCAAAATTACTGCTGCATATATTGGACAGGTAAAGTATGACTACCAAGCTGGAGGCATCCAGACTGTTTACTCTGCTATTTTCCATCTCTGTCAGATGAAACTAGAGCTCCCAGCCGGAGGCCTCGACAGGCCTTCCTGTCTACTCTACTTAGCCAAACTTAAGCCCCTCCAGGGTCAGGCAGAGTGATTTGCACAGCTATTCTACATTGTGTGAAAAAAAGAAAATTCTGTCATTGTTTACTTGCCCATATGCCGTTCCAACCCTGCATGACGTTCTTTCTTATAAGAGAAGAAGCATTTTTCCATAGAATGAAAGGGAATGGTTGGGGACAAGGGACAACCATCATTCACTTTTATTGTGTGGAAAAGAGCAGCTTGGACATTTAGCTAGATAGCAGACTAATAAGAAAGTATTTGGCTCATGTGTCTGAACGACGCATTTGAGATCAGTAGAGCTGACAGAGCTGGTCTCAGAGTACAAGAAATATAAAAGCCAAAAGTGTATCAAGCAAGAGAGTGAAAAGATGTGATATGAAAAGAAACTGCTGACAAAATAAAATGTGCTTATAAATGTATACTACACCTGGCAGAACTGCATTACAATAGCTCTGCTATTATTACTAACAGTACACCTATATTATTGTCATTATTCCGCAATATTCACTATATCACCCTGAATGAAAGTTTATTGTCAAATGGCTCGTATTTTGCACTAAAGTACGAAATAATCTTTATTTGGTCATTTGTAGGCTGTTTTTACGAGTTAAGCAATGATGTAAAATAATAATTCATGATTTTTAGGAGTAGCACAATAATATAAAACATTACTTTGAAAAGTAATTTTATCCAACACTGGTGATTACAAAAGCAAATCATTGGTTTGGGCCAGCCCGTTCTCATCCCCAAGGCGTCATACTGACGCTTTTGACAATGCGTATATATCCAACGCACATGGCACCCTTTAGCGTCAGTATTACCCCTTTCCACCGGAAAAGAACTGGTTCGGAACTGGTGCTGGTTCAAAGTTGGTTCGGAGTTGGTTCAACTAGCGAACCCGTTCAGAACCTGTTTGTTTTTCCACTGACTAGAGCGCCCAGGAACGACGTCTGTAACGTCACTGTGTATGTCGCCATACGTCTTAGCTAGAAATGCTTGCAAGTACAACATTACTTTGGAATTATCTCTAACTCGTGTACCAAGAAGGCTTTAAAAACAATTGAAATATGTAAGTCTTTCAATCTTTTCGTTTGATATGTAATCTTTTCTGATAAGTTATGTACCCCTGTCTTGTGTCTTTTTTTCTTTCCATTTATTTGTTCTATATTGTGACAAATAGAAACGCTTGTGCCAACTTCAAGCATAACAATTACAAAGGCGGACTCCTTTGTGTTTCTGCAAATGTTTCTCCTGGCTTTGCAATCCTTTATTATGGTCAGAAAAGATGTTTAGAACACATCTAAACCCGCCCCAGCCCCCGACGTAAGCATGACGTGGTAAAAGAATGGTTCTAGTCCAGCAAAGCGCTTTGGAACCAGCTTTCCCGGCCGAGAACCAGTTCTTTGGCTGTCGAAACACAAGAACTGGTTCGCCCGCAGGCACCGGCTTCCGAACCGGCTCTCAAAATGCTTTGGTGGAAAAAGGGCTTATGAGACGAAGATATATATGGGCCAGAAGGTGCCTCCTAGTGGTCTAACCCTAACCCTACCCAGACCTAAACCTACCCATAACCAAAGCGTGTTATATTGACTAAAGGGTGCCATGTGCGTTGAATGTATACGCATTGTCAAAAGCGTCACTATATGACGCCCTCAGGATAAGAATGCGTTGTTTGGGCATGTTGTGAATACAGCTTTTCGTACATGCTTTAGTAATTGTATGATGCCCCATCGATTTCAGTAACACTTTAGACAGTATAAAAATTAGAAAACAGAGAAAATAAAACGGAAAAATTAGCAGAGTGACAAAAAAGCTACCAGGAAGTGTTAGTGCTAGTGGACTGGCTTAATTAAGGGACTTTGATAACTGCAGACGTCATGGTCAGTTTCCTCAAACCAAATCCATGTCCTTTAAAGCTTTGACTGCCTTGTGATGATTATTCATAAGCTGAACTCTGTTCACTATCATAATAGAATCAGCTTTTTAAAATTCAATCTGTCTGTCTGGCAAATTACGCTGTGAAATGAGTCTTATTGTGATAATAAGATACAATATCATGAATATATCATCAAAGACTTCTCTAAATTATAATTTTGCCCAAATATTGCATGATTTTAACTGAAGCCTTGTTCAGACTGCCAGTGTAAATGATTTTAGTGCATATCTTAGTGAAATCTGATCATCTTTAGTATGTGTGAACATCAAAAAATCTTACGCAAATAATTGGATTTGGATTGATAGTGTGAATGTAGCCTTATAGTGTTGCAAGTTAAAACATAACATATGGCAAATTGCACAATGGCTTAAATGATCACATATCAGCAGCTGAAGCATCTGTAATCATCTATAAACATCCCTGTTTGTACAAACGGCTTATTCTTAGGACTAAGTGTAGAAAGTTAAGGTGAGGACATCATCGGGAATTGAAAGTACCTAGCTTAAGGGGCACTGCCTCATTCAGCAGACTGAGATAAAGAGAAAAAGCCAGAACAGTGTGTTTTGTGTGTTCACCGTCCTGTGTAATTATTTGAATAATTCATGTTTGAGGGTGTCCATGTGAGTGCAGCACGTGTGAATCTTAAAGTGCGTTGCAGTATCCCAAATGAAGCTTATGAATGTTTTGGAAGAGCCAAAGACAAGCTCAAAGGCATCCCTGCAGTAGTTATTGTGTGTGTGTGTGTGTGTGTGTGTGTGTGTCAGCAAGCAGAATGGCACACGACAGGCAGCGTCAAGCTCGGCATGACCTACTTCACTATAAATCACTATAAATCAGAGATTACCCCACTCAAGTCTACGCTATGTTTCAAACACACTCCCACACACGCTCAAACACATGTGCAGAGCCAGACCATGCAGCATCTGTGTCCGAACTACGAGAACTTAAATGAAACATTTCGAACAATGAAAGAGAAACAAGACAGCCAGCATCATCAGAAAGTTCCCAAAGTAGCCACAAATGTTTTACAATGTAAACCAGTTCACTCTGTGGGTGGCTATTGGTAAAAACACACACTCTAAGAAAAAAAAGGTATAAAAGTTGTAAAAAAATGTCCACCACTGTACCTTTTCAACACATTCTCATCCTATGCAAAAACGGCGCTATACTACGCACATGGCACCCGTTATCGTTTAAAATAATACGTGCTGTGATGGTTAGGTTTAGGTGTGGGGAAGGGTGAGGTAGTCTCATATTACGCTAAAGGATTTATGACGCCTTGGGTTCGCGTGTTATATTAACGATAAAGGGTGCCATGTGCGTAGTATAGCGCCGTTTTTGCATATAGTGTCACATATGACGCTAAAGGATGAGAGCGGGCTCACCTTTTAGCCTTAAAAATGCATTTCAGTACCTTCAAGGAACATATTAGTACCTACAAGCAGATACAATTAAATTGAGTGAGGAAAGGCTAAACTCTCTGAAATTGTTATCAAGACTGTTTCAATAACATATGTATCAATAACACATATAAACAAATCAGCAATACAATTTGATAAGATATATCAAATTGATATATACATTTTTTTAGCTCAAATAACACTATAAATCTTTAGGGTTATCTCTTTTTTAGGGTTATCTTGTGCAATATAGAATAAACAAACTCAATCAAAAAGGTGATTGGCTCTCTAAACCTCAAGGTTAGCTTACTCATAGGCTTACATACTCATAGGTTTACATACTCATAGGTTATACCTATGATTTCACAAGAACACAATCTCATGGTAATTCGTAACTACTTTGCATTTTCCAAATTAGTGTCTAATTCAAAGAATTTGTACAATCACACGTTTTCATAGAATCTTCATATAGCCTGTTGACTGTTAGCTTTATGGGAAGAGTTAGGGGTTTTCATATGATTCATGCTAAGCTAATCATGCTATACAAGTTCATGCGAAACAGCCATCTCATAATATCTTGTGAGATCAGTTTGTTATTTTCTACAAGTGGTCTATCTCCCCTCCTTGTACCGTCTCTGGTTATAATTCCACTGTAAAAACCAGCAGAACTTCATCTACTTAACAAAAGCTTATGAATTTGACAGAGGTTAATCCAAATCGATGTCTCATCACTGCACAAAGATTAAAATGGGAAAGAAATTACTCAAAATATAATTAGGATTTTAAAGCTCAGGATAAACGGCACAGAAAAATGAAAGCAACAGGGAGTTAGCGGAAAAGAGGGTGTGAAAGAGAGACGACTGATAGAAAAGAGCGTGAAAAGTGAAGTGAAAAGCATGGAAATGTTATGAGGCCATATTCAACAGTTCTCACAGAGCATGGAGATCTGCTTCACTTTTATTAAAAACATCACTGCCCATATTAAAGGATTATGTGAAGTATAAAAACGGTATATCATTCTTTAAACACTCTTTGGCATTCCGAAAAATAACAGTATGTTAGGTTTGGAATGACATGAGGATGTCATGTAAATAATGACGGAAAATTCATTTTTGCCACAACTATTGCTTTGACAACTATCTTTCATCTTCCCCCTTCTCTGTTCTCTCTTCATTCTCTCGCATCCTTCCTTCCTTGTCTTGGTGAAACCAGTTGGAGCTGTCAACACCTGCTTACCATTAAATGGATCACACACCAATTAACACTTCATCAGAAAAACTGCAATACCTTGAGCTAGATCAGCCAGCGTGCAAGATGTTAACTGCTGTTGCATGAAATAACAAGATCATTTTCAAGTAGTTTAATAGTTTGTTTAAACATATGTGCATGTGAGGTTAACCATGAAAAATTACACATGAAATCTCTGACAGCAATGAAATGAAAAGAGCAGATGGAGACTTTTCCTTTAGTCTTTTGCTTCTCAGATTTGTCTTTTAAGAAAAAATAGATCATAACATGTATAGAAAATAAAAAAAGATTAGAAATAAAACAAAAAGATTTCAATATGCACGCCAACAAATCTGCAAATCCTTCTAAAATCCCTCAATCCTTCTAAAACAAAATTATTTGAGTTAGGCTATCCATATAAAGGTCCCATTTCTTTATCCTATTTACTGTGTATAAATAGTTTCTAAATAGTGGTATAGTGATAGCCTGACTTCGTCATACTCATATTCTAGTGAGAATATGAGTCTGAAACTTGCTTCATTGGGCTTTGATTATGAGGCGTGTCTTAACCGAACCAGGGAAAAAAAAACTGTACTCAATTGGATAGTCGGTAAACCTACAACCAATCAGAGCAACGCAGTAAGGCAACTACTTTGCATTTCACAGTTGTCAACAGAACTTACTTATTTTAGAAGTAAAATAATGAGTGTTGCTTCTTTTACTCGATCCTCCATGAGTGCGCACCAAAGGAGAAATCGCAACGACCACAGGCTTTTCATTACGTCCCATCTTCTTAGCAACCATCGGAGCCAGCTGATAAGTTACACTTTTGCCGAATCATGTAGGAAGGACAGCAAAGATATCTTTCCGATCGACAAATGCCTTGATTGCAGTTTTCTGTTCGTCTATTAAAATTAATGCGCTGTCGATTCATTTTAAAAACAGACGCGACAGCATAATCTATCTCAATTCTCCAGCTGCAGTCATCTTTGAGGGAAACCAATTAAGCGCTCTTTGATAACGTGATGATTACGTCCCTGAAGATCACCTGTCCATCATTGTATAAAGCCCGCCCTGGCAATTTGATTGGCGCAAACATTTTGCCTGATCATAATTTCTCCTCAATGGATTGAGTCCAGACCGAACTTCTCCGACCAAAAAATTTTGTCGGCGGAGTTCGGGGGTGGCATCGTAGGCTAGTATAGTGATATATGCATGGTGAATATGAATAATGTTATCCTTTATTTCTAATTGTATGTGTCCTGAGGGCTTCACTATCAAAACATTGCTCTGTTTGTTTGAGCACTTGAGCAGTAACTTAAGATTAAGTAACATCTCAACCAATAATGTGAGTTGGGGGTGGTGAATCAGTTTGTCTGACCAATGACAGAAGTGGGGGAGTGTTTGGGAATACCTGTCTGGAAATCAGTAACTTTTTTATTCTGCTTGTGGCACTAGTGACAGTTGGCGGAATAGACAGACATAAATTGTCCTTCCATTCTAGCTAACAAAAACATGTTCTAAAACAGTTTTCTATCATTATTATTAAGTTAAGCATTAAAAACATAGAGGAACATCCAACAAAAAGAAAATTTTCCATGAATTATGCAAAGATACTGTTTTTGTACTAATGTTTTGTGCTAACAAACATCATTAAAGACCTTATCTTATCTTTGAAAGAACATTCTTTGTTTCTGGAAAAAACATTAGTTTTCCCTTCGAAACTCTCCTGTAGATGGGATATAGGTAATTTAATCAACTTCTAAAAAATATTTTTTGGGGTACTCACAGGGCACAGGTTCTCAGGTAGAGGTTTTCTCGAATCACCTGCTGGAGTTGACTGTCCATTGAACCCGGTGTGAAACATTTGCTCAGGTATAACCTTAGATCCTTGCATAGAGTTGAGCCTAAAAGCAGGACAGATGTGGAATTAGAAAGGGAAAGATGGACAAGCAAACAGGAACAAACAGAGACATTGTCATTCAGTTTAACACACACTCACACAGTATAAGAATATCCCATAAATTAACATTTACAAACGAGGGCAATGTGCTTACCCGCCTCAAAATCTGCAATTCAAAAAAACTGAAGAGCTTGCGAAAATAAACACACACAGATACCTTCTGCCTATCCCCCTGGAGGCAGCATTGATTAACCTTTAGATATCAGAAGTGTTTCTAATCAATCAAATGAAGCCAGGGTTGTTCTGACCGTTCGGCCAGAAACACAAAGAAATGCTACTGAAGAATACAATGAATTCACATTTTTATGGTCAGTATAATAGTGTATCACTCTATGTAGCAAACACATTCGGGTTTTAATGGAAAGTGTGTGCCGTACCGAGACGTTCTCCACAAACACACACGCAGCCTTGGATTAAAGTGAAAAATGTCACACACGCAGTCTTGGCACCGACTGCCCAATGCTCCACTCAACATGGCTGATCTCTTTATTTCATCTGCTGTGGTTTATGGTCTCTGATGACAGGCCACTTGGCTGTTATAGATGAACAGAGTGCCTCTCGAACCCATCAAAATGACAGACCCACCCCCACCCAACCTCTCCTAGCAATAAAACACAGCTCACAGTTCTCATAAAGGAACATAAGCCCTGCAACCACATGAGCACACACAAACGCAGCATATACAGTGTATGAAATGACCGCTATGACATTCTGGAAGGACACTAATGCTGGTCGGGTATTCTCCTTGAACTTCATTTATCATAATTCAGCAGGGCTGCGTTTCACAAAAGCCTCGGAAAGACCATAGCCACCAATGTTCTCTGCAATCAACTTTGCTGCACGATGCTTTTAGGAATCATGGCCCAGAGTTAGTGTTGATTGCATTAGTAAGAGTTAGGGATCAGCAAAATGTATTAAACTTCAGTATGTGCCACTTTGTTTATGCTACAGAACATGAATGATGCCTCAAATCAGTGCAACTCAGCATTAAGAAAGAAGAGAATAAATCCATGGATTTACATTAAAGGCAGGAGCTCTTACTGGCCAGGTAAGCAACCACAAAGCAACCACCCAGAGCACCCTATCAACCACCTAACAACGCCCAAGCAACCACATCGCAACACTCTAAACTGCAATGAGGGACCACATAACAATGATTTGACTACTCTCCCAGAACATACTCAGTCTAATTCCAGGATATCCAGCAACTACATAGCAACATTAAACAGAAACACCAATCAGAACACCTCAACAACAGCATAGCAATCAATCATTTATGACAACTATCCTGAACTTTCTAGTAACGCCCTAGTAACCACATGGCAACTGCATTAAACACCACTTAGAACACTTTAGCTACTATAGTACAGATCTGGCAATCTAGTGTTTTAATCGCTCTCTTTGTTTTGTATTGCTAGGGTGTTATGTGTGGTTGCTAGAGTGTCTGCTCAGCCAATTTCCAAATGGCTGCTAAGTGGCTTAGATGCCTGTTACACCTGGTGTTAAGACTGGCCGATTGAATCACAAGTAGTCAAGGGAGACATATACCCATTTACACCTGGTGTTTTTAAGCAGCATTATGTTACTTTTGAAATTTTGCTCTCGGGGTCCCCCTACAGTTGGGAAACAGTATTGTCTTCTACTACTGTCGTAAAATCTGTCATGGTTACACTCAGGGAATGCACACGTGCATTTGTTGACAAGCGATACCCCGAAACTCTGCAGAAGGAAGGAGTTCTCACATCTTGGGCAGACTCCAGTGTTGCGTGTGAAATGTCTTCATCCCAGGTACATTGGCATATATTTCAGAATGTCATATGGATATAGTTTCATGGGCTTTATTTTTTTCAAACGTCAAAAGATCGCATAGCTCACGTTTACAAGCCAGCGTCTTTATAGTAACGTTAGCCTATTGGCTACTGTTTTACATAATGGATATGCTAATTCAATATTCAATGTTTGTGTGGTAGATAATAGCCATGTCGTCAATATTATAATATCAAGCTACCATAGATGAATCTGCAAATTTGAAAAATCGATTTGCATTATAGCCTGAGGCAAGACACTTTCACCAGAAAAAATAAATAACAAACATGACTATCAGCCTGCAGACATAGGATAGTTATCCTGACCAATTATTTTGTCCGTCTAATCATGTGTTATATACTTGCAAGAATGTAGCCCTACCAAACTCAGTAATCAGTATACTTTCACGTCTCAAGCTGGCGCGAGCTGCCTGCCCGGCTGCTCTGGAATGTTAGTGTGTAAGCGCCCTCAAAAGAAAGCAATGCAGTCTACATTGGATGCGGCGAAGGGCGAAGCTACACAACACTTACCAACATGTAAACTGAATGCGGGCGCTCTGTTTCTGACGCACTTCACGTTTGCTACGGCGGGGGAAGATTGATGCACAGGGACCAGAGTCGAGGGACTTAGTTAAGTTTTTGTGGAGTAGTATTACGAATGAATGTTTTTAAAATAGTATTAGTATAAAAAAACACTTGTTTGCTTATTTGGCGCACCTATGGATGAGTGGCGCCAGCCGAGCTAACGCTGGACCAATGTTGATCTTCGTCCAGCCTTTTATTTTGCCACTCTCCCTTTTTCTCTTTCCACTGACCTCCAACAAAACCTTTGGCTTCTTGGTTTTACTTGCTGCTTCAGCCATGACAACATACAGAGGGAAAAAGAAACGTGCCGTTGGCTCTCGCGTCGTAATTTGAGGAAGTGGGGAAGTGATGTATGCGTAAAGCAGTCGAATTTTGTAGTTCTTTTTGTGCTCGGGTTCCTACCCGCTCCCCGAAGTTACAGAGTGCCAGTAAAGCGATACAGACACTGTCAGGCTATGGCAGACCTGTCATTCAACCTATTGTAAGTCGATGTACCATCTCAAGGGTTTTGGAAAAATATTATAAAGGTTGAAAAAGTTACATAGTGCTGCTTTAATCCATCTCATTTGTTGTCCACTTTCAACAACATATGTCCTGATTTCTTTGAGGGGAGGTAAAATGTAAGGTTTTCCTCTCGATCAAATGGATGAAATAACCTTGTACAATTTACTTATCAAATGCGACAGGAGACGAGAGAGAAACACACAGAGAGCATCAGCTTTGTATTCTGCACTGACAGCCGTAAGACGATGCCTAAAGACTTGAGTGTTATGTCAGAAATCATGGAATGATGGAGAGAATATTGTGCTTTGGCACGTTTTTCATCTTCAACCCAAACTTGGGTCTCCAGCCAAAGTTTAAACCCTGTCATGGCTAAGTGTGCTTCTCATAATGTTTTATGCATTTAGTTTAGATTGGCAGAGAGTAGGCATCTCTTGCAGCTGTTTGAACATATTCAACCACATGAGAGTTAACACTACGAAAGCAATCCAGTAAAATGCATTTTCGAAGTGCTAAAAAGTGGACAAGCTCAAAACTATTTAGACCATGTTTACACCTGTATTAATTCCGCTTGTGATCGGATTGATGAAAACACATATTAATACCAGGTGTACACATGGACCAAGAATACTGTACTAACCACATAGAATTGTTTTAGAACAGCTTAGCATCCATATAGCATTGATCTGGTAGTAACCATTCAGAACACCCTAGAAACACCATATAAAGCAACCACACCACTACCAAATAAAGAAACCACATAGCAACGTGCCAAACACTACTCTCAGACACCACAGAAACCACATAACAATAAAATAACAACTACCCAGAACACCCAGAGAACTACAAAGAAACAGTAAACATCACCCAGAAAACCTCAGCAACAGCACAGCAGTCATCTACCATAACAACCATCCAGAACACCCTAGCAACCACTGAAAATACTGTAGCAGCCATATAGCAAAGCATTAAACACCATCTGAAAACACATAAAGTGGCCATTTAGCAATGACCTGGCAACCAACCAGAACACATCACACATAATGGTGGCATAAAATTTAGTCTAATTGATCAGTAAATTGCAAAAGTGCAAAATCAACATAAATAAAATGAAAATGAAACCGGTCTAAATGAAAAAAAGAATTACTCAGGAGTTCACTATGATCAATTCCACTGTTTGGAAGACAGAGCTGCTTTTATAAAGACTTGGATTTATTTCAGCAGGGACATATTGATTTTTTAAAATAGAAGTGCCAGAATTAGCACAAAGCTCCTCTTTCTCTGTGGCTACTGTGTTTATATAGGATACACGGGCAGATCAGAAGATGATATTAATAACAGAACAAGATACATAATTCTGCATTTCTAGGACTATGAGATATTCTTAACAGCTAATTTAACATGCAACAGTGAAATATAACCTTACTGACAAAGCTCAGTTGAATACACTGTAGTTGGTAGTTGGAGGTGTTAGAGGTGTAGAACAGCAGAAGAGAGGGGCGCAGCAGACTTGGTTGGATCATCTAATAGGATGGAGGAAGGTCAGGTGTGACACAGTTTAAAAAAAAAAAAATCACCCATGCCATGACACTGTGTGATAAATTTCAGCGCCCCCTAAGGGTGACATACGACCCCAAATGACATAAATACCACCATCCAGCAACAAGGGAACAAACTCTATAAAGAGTTGACAAAGATGGATTTCGCAGTGGGAGTATGTGTCAGGGTTCTGTCACTTCTGTCTATTCTCTTGGTTTTGTGACAGAGCCCTGACAATCTGGTTTTGTCTTGTCTGTGTGCCTTGTTTTCATGTGCGGGGCGTGGTGTTGGGATCCTGGCACGTCGCTTCTGAGTTTGTTTCGGTTCTCTGTCAGGATTCTGACATTCAGTGCTCGGAGGATTTTTTGACTAAAGACTACAGTCAGTAGTAAGCGGCCGTCCGCATGTCTTCAACCCGCCCATAGAGGGTGGGATCTCACTCAGAGCAAACCACACATAGTGTCAGCCATCTTTTTTTGGAAGCTAAGCTAGCATGCTCTCTGTTCTGTGGAGAAAGCGAAGTAGTAGAAGTTACCATCCTCTTTTTCCCAGACATGTCCTGCCATCGTAATGTACGGCGATTTAGCTTTTATTTTCTTTCATCCACATAAGCCAAAAATACATTTTCTGGCTTTTCTAGTCTAGAAAGCTCCAAATTATAAAATAATTTTAAAAACAACAAATAAAAATGACACAAGCACATAATAACAAGATTACTTAAACTAAAATTAAATTGAAAACATAAAAATTAAAGCTAATTCAAAGTATTAATAAATAGTATAATAGTATATGTAATAAACTAAAAGTAAAATTACAACTACAACTGTTTTTTTTTACTATAAAAATGTCATTTATTCATGTGATGCAAAGCTGAATTTTCAGCATCATTACTCCAGTCTTCAGTGTCACATGATCCTTCAGAAATCATTCTAATATTCTAATCATTCAATATAAATATATATGTTGAATTATTTATAATGTTGAAAACAGCTGCGCTTTTAATATTTTTAATAATTTTATTTTTTTAAATTTTATTAAAACACTTTATTTGAAATATAAATGTTTTGTAACATTATAAACATCTTTGGATTGAACACGTTGGATCAATTGTCCTTGGAGAATAAAAGTATTCGTTCAGTTGAATGGTGGTGAATTTGTAAATGAGAGACTAGGGGAAAAATACAAACTATTAGGCTGTTGTGGGTGGTTGCCAGGGTGTTGTTATGAAGTTGCTAAGGTAGTTGCTAAGGTAGACTGAGTGGTTGCTAGGGTATTGCTAGGGTAGTAGCGAATTTGTTCTGAGAGGTTTGTAAGTGTCATTAACCTAAAGTATGAGCTGTAGCAGTAGTGATGCTTGCATTAACAAGAATCACTAACAATGATAAAAAACGCTATAGGAGAAATAAAAAACATTTAGAGACCAAAAAGCCAAGTTCAAGCCAGTTATGTGAGAATGTAAAGTTCTAAGATTACCTGGAGACACTGATTTGATACGGATTGGATGGGGGCAGGAATTTAGGAGCCCACGCACATCTCCTAAAGTCAGGCCCAAAATAGGAGTTCCCCGATTTCTATGATGATATCGCCAACTGTGATCCCTCCCCCTGGTGCAGCCGTGACGAATGGGAACTCTCCATAATCGGCCCCGCCTCCGATGGCAATTCCCAACTCTCCAGAGCCGCCAACCAGTGGTATGAAAGTCTCCTGCACTTTGGAGCGCCAGTGCAGCTTCTTTCCTGCAACCTTAGACATGGCCAACGAACTGAAAGAGAAAAAGAGAAAGAGAGATAGAGAGAGAGGGATATAGACAGAGATTAAATTCATGTCAGTAGGGAATAAACATAGAAAATCTAATGCTAAACATTCAGTGTTTGGACATGTTGTAAAAATCCATGGATGTAAGGTTTTCAAAAGACTATATAATCACAGAATAATCATTTTGGTATGAACTATTTATTTAAATCTAGGGCTAAGATCGAGCAGACAGATCAGGGAGGGCAAGAGATCAACATGTGCCCTAAACAACAAGGAGTATGCCCTCATTTCTATGTGTTCTGTAAGGAGCCTCAAGACAAATCAACAGATGCCGTCTCAGTGGGAGGCATAATGAACATATACAAACCCCCTTTACTGAAACAGGTGGATGAGCTCTTCAAGGCAAACATGCTATTTGAAGCAACCCCTCAACAAAACACCTACAGTGGCCCCAAAAAATATTTCAGCACTAAAGGCATGCATAAAAATGTATTAATATCATTGTATTAGACAAAGAATCATCAAAGCAAGTGATAGATTTGAAAGAACGCTAGTACAAGCATGTTTAAAACCAGAGATATGTTCTTTGAAAACTGATGAAAATGTATTACACATAATATTATGACAATTATAAAAATTATAAAATTATAAAAATGGATGATAAATTGCTTGTTATTTATAAGTTTTAGGCTTATGTTCCTTTATTTTAAGTCCCATTAGATTTAGATCATTTGCTAAATGAATGAATATAAATGTAAATTTAAAGAGCACTTATTAAGCTTTAGCGTGTAATGTTGCTGTTTGAGCATGATAAGTCAATCCAAAGGGAGTCATTCTCTATATTACAGTTCCCTTTCAGGAACTAGAGCTGCGTGAAACGCTATGGGAACGCCCCTTGCATTGTGCATCATGAAGCACATATGGAATCAGTCCAAAGGCGAGACTGAAATTCATAGGTGGGTGACATCATCGACCAGGAAACTATAGAGCACCCCAAAATCACAACCGAAACAGCTTCTGTTGTCCTCAGCAAGCACTCTTGAGTGAATCTGTCCCAAGTCTTTTTGTCTGTCTTTAGTGATTCCTAGGCAGGAGTTTTCCACTTATATAAAACTATATATATATATATATATATATATATATATATATACATATAGTTTTATTGTTTTATTGATTTCTAGGCAGGAGTTTTCCACTTATATAAAACTATATTATATATATATATATATATATATATGTATATATGTGTGTGTGTGTGTGTGTGTGTGTATATATATATGTATATATATATATATATATATATAGTTTATATAAGTGGAAAACTCCTGCCTAGAAATCACTAAAGACAGACAAAAACACTTGGTCCCGGTTCTGGTGTCAAGGTTGTGGAAGAAACCCGCCTCCCATCACATTTTTAGCCCTCAGACGTCCACTTATGCTAATATTTTCGGGGGCTAAATTATATGGTTATAGGACGATGCCTAAGGCAGAGGAGACTCTAGCTAGCCACCTTTCCGCTGAGTCTTATTTTGTCCCTTAAGCACCAGCTTTGCCCTCTAAGCCACTTAAAAACACTTCGGCTTTGGTGGGCAAAGTTTATTCGGCCGGTCAATATGGCTGGTCAATCTTGCACGTGGCACTCTCAGACAAAGTCCTCTGGTAGTAAGACTGAGGACCGTCATTACTGCCAGAATTGCAAAGTCTAAGATGAAGTCCTGACGCCACTGGCTCTGGTAATGGAACAAGAGGTGAAAACCCTCCTACAAAAAGGAGGCCATAGAACGGGTTCCTCCTCCCAGTATCGAGTCAGGTTATTAGAGCCGATTTTTCATTGTTCCAAAGAAGGATGGGGGGTTGCGTCAAATTTGTGTCAAATCGCTTAGTAACGAAGCTCAAGTTCAGGATGCTCACTCTGAGGCAGATCGTGTCACAAATCAGGTCCGAGGACTGGTTTGTCACGATAGATCTGAAGGACACGTATTTCCATATCTCCATCCTTCTGCAAACCAGGAAGTTCCTGTGGTTTGCTTTCGGGGCAAATCATACCAATATCGTGTTCTTTCATTCGGTCTAAGGTTTATCTCCCCGCACATATACGAAGTGCATGGACGCAGCGTTAGTTCCCCTGCGTCTCCAGGGCAGTAGTATCCTGAATTATATAGACGATTGGTTGATTCTGGCTCAGTCAGAGCATCAGGCGGTCCGGCATCGAGATGTCGTTCACTCTCACATTAGGGGATTGGGGTTTAGGCTGAATGCCAAAAAAAGCATGTTATCTCCAGCACAGAGGTCCTCTTTTCTGGGTATTATATGGGATGCCTACTCGTATCACTCAGATTCTCTCAGCCGTAAAACAAGTAAAGCTAGGCCAGTTGCTCACTGTAAAGCAGTTTCAGAGACTGTTGGGTCTGATGGCAGCAGAGTGCAACGTTTTACCTTGCGGCCTGCTGTACATGAGATCGTTACAATGGTGGCTCACAACCAAGGGGTTCTCCCCAAGGGGAAACCCCCTCTGCATGATCAAGGTCACACAGCGTTGCCTCGGTGCCTTGGTTATGTGGAAGGAACCTTGGTTTCTGTCCCAGGGACCTGTGTTGGGTGTTTTTTGTTGTCGTGTAACGCTAACAACAGATGCTTCTCTCACAGGCTGGGGGCGATCATGAGTGGTCGTCCAGCCCAGGGTCTGTGGTAGGACCATCATCGTTTGTGGCAAATAAATCGTCTAGAGATGTTGGCAGTGTTTCGGGCTCTGAAACACTTCCTCCCAGACCTAAGATGTCATCATGTTCTTCGAACACTTCTGTGCCTCTTATATAAATCTGTTGTACAAGCTGGCTCGCCAGATCCTTCTATGGTCCCAGAAGAAGCTTCTTTTAGTAACAGCGATTTATATCCCGGGGTATCTGAATCAGGGAGCGGACATCTTGTTGAGGCAGGGGCCGGGGCCTTTGGACGCATTTCAGGTGTGCCGAGGTAGACCTGTTTACTTCCAGAGAAGCATCACACTGTCCACTCTGGTTTTTGCTAAACCATAAAGCTCCTCTGGGGTTGGACGCTATGGTACAGCCGTGGCCGAGGTCACGTCTGTACGCCTTTCCCCGATGGTTCTGCTCCCAGGAGTTCTGGAGAGGTTTCGCCGGGACGGGGTCAGTCTGTTATTGGAAGCCCCGTTCTGGCCAGCCCAGAGCCTGGTTTGCGGACCTAGGATCTCTCCTCGACGGCTGTCCTCTGGAGATTCTGATCAGGAGGGACCTTCTCTCTCAGGCAAGTGGGTCGAGACTTCACCCCCGCCCAGAACTGTAGAAACTATGGGCTTGGCCTCTGAGAGGGCCCAGCTCGTAGGTGCTGCTCTCTCAACTGAGGTTGTTGAGACCATCCTTCACTCCAGAGCTCTGTCCACAAGTAAGTTATACGCCTTGAAGAGGAGATTGTTCACTTCTTGGTGTGGAGAACACCAGCTGGACCCAGTTAACTGCCCAGTGGGTGCAGTGCTGGAGTTCCTGCAGGAGCGTTTCTTCTCAGGGCTATCCCCTCCACACTAAAGGTTTACGTGGTGACACTAGCTGCTTACCACGTCCCTTTGAGTGGAGTTTCTTTGGGGAGACACCCACTTATTTCACGCTTTCTCCATGGTACCTTGAGTCTGTGGCCGGTAGTCCACACGAGGGTGCCGACATGGGATTTGGCCATTGTTTTAGAGGGTCTCTCCCTAGCTCCTTTCGAGCCTATTGAGGAAGTTCCTGAAAAGTTCATCACTTTGAAGGCTATCTCGTCTCTCAAAAGGAGACATTCAGGCTCTTTCAGGTTTTTCCCTCATGCCTGGAATGTTTGCCTGGTATGGTGAAGGCCTTGTTTGCCTGTTCCAAAGGTGAACTATGCCTTTAAGCTGCATTCACACAAAGTGACATGATCCAGCCCTTTCTTCCCAAGGCATCATATACTGATGATTTTGCATGCGTAGACATCTAACGCACATGCACCCTTTAGCGCCAACATGAGACACACACACTGGGGCAGGAGGTGCCTCCTTGTGGCCCAACCCTGACCTACCCCAACCTGGACCTACCCATGCTCTGTGTGGAGAAACAATGTCAACACAATGAAAATTCAGGGGACCCTCCTCTCCTGAAAAGTCATACTAAAAGTCATTGCAAAATGTCTCCGAAAAGTTAACGTTATTCCTAGAATAATCCCAGCAGCATTGTGTTTGCAGACGCTACATGATTCGATATTGTATTATCTAATGCAATAGGATGAATATATCTTTAAGGCTGGCTTATGTGACCAAGTACTATTTTGGGCCACTCCTTAGTGAATTTCAACAAAATCCTATGGACTGTCCAACTGGGGCCTGTGCTCTGTAATATTAGGCTGCATATACAAAATTGATATTGCATAACGTAAACAAAGCTTACTGAAATTATGATTTACTGCTGTATTACATATAATGTTGCAACTGTGTCTTTTCTTCATGTACACTTTTCATGTCAATGTAGCATAATGTTACATATTTCATGCAATGATTAAAATTAATTATATTTTAATTATACATTGCTTAATTATACATTACTACTTGCAAAATTAAAACTTAAATTAGCTTAATGTAGCAAGGTAATACCATGGTATTCTTTGAAGCACCTTTCAGTACCATGTAAATATATTATATATGCAGTTTTAAATATAACATTTTATTATTTTATTATATTCTCAAAAATGTTAATTTCAGTCGTTTAATTTAAGATGTTTTTTATGATTTTCATATTATACAGAAGACACAGTCCAATTGGCCCAAAAACATAAACTTCAAATATTTTATAAAAAAAAAAATAAATAAAAAGATAATTAATCAAACAAACAAAAACAATATTTTTCACTCAATTCTTACTTGGCAACACTGATCAAATTCAAAGTCCAATTAGAATAGACAGATCCTCTGATGTAAAGGTGAAAGACAGACCATAATTTAAAGAGACTAGGAATTTTAAATCTCACAGCTTTAACATGCAGAGATGCCCCACTAAGTGACAGTTGGCTGGGCTCGCGCGAGGGGCAGGTGCGGTCTGAGCGAGAGTGCCTTGAGACATGACAGTATTGGAGCAGCGCTGTCATTCCCTCGCCGGCCCCATCCAATCTCTTACTCTGAAGCAACTTTAAAGCGGCAGAGATGTGTAGATGTCCGGTGAGAAACAGATAGGGGAAAGAGAGAGATAATCAGAGAGGGAGATCAAGACAGGACAGATGGCGAGGGAGCATGAGGGGCTGACAGAATGAAGAAATGAACGTGAGAGGAGGGCAAGGAGTCGGGTCATGGAGGAAAACACAGAGGTAGGTTAGTTAGAGGACTGATGCCAAATAGAGCAGGAGATAGTGGTATACAAGAGGGGATAAGGATTAGATAAGCTAGGGGAAAATATGTTTGTGACAGCCAAAGGGGATAATGCAGATCAAGCAGTCAGTGTGGAAAAAAAAGAGCAAGACTAACTGCCTTAAAAATATTTGCAATGAAAACCATTATTTTTGCCAAAATGCCAAAGCTATTAAAGTTGTTACTCTACCAATTTCATCATGAAATTAGAGCTTCTAAAGGTTGTTTGGAGATATTTGTATATTATAGCTCCCCTGTTGTGCTGTACGTTAGTGCTATTAACATGAATATTATTTCAGGTAATAAGGCTTTTTGAGGTGTGCTATTGCTTTTCTAATACATGTGATTCTCACTTGGCACTTGGCAGATGATTAAACTGTACATTTTTATTAACCACCTCTAATACTTTCACAATCGCAATACTCTAAAATATCCGAGACTGCAACCATCTAGCAACCACCCATAACACCCTAGTAACAAAGCTGTAGCTACCAATTAACCATCACCCAACAACCAAGCAACCATCTACAATGCAGAAGACAATAGCAACAACCTAGCAATCCTTTAACAATCAAATACCCGCACAAAACACTCTTGCAATCAACTAGCAACACCCTAGCAACTAATTAACCACACAGAAATGTCTTAGAAACCAAGCGACTATCTAACAACCCTTTACAACACACTAACAACCACCGACTAATGATTTTTCTAGTCAACTAATAGTTGCTCATTTAAGCCATTAGTCTCACATTTATATTATTTTAATAACTTAAATATGTCCGTTAAGGACTTTGTGACTTACATATTGTGACTTGTATTGTGAATACTAATTATTGACCAACTAAGCCTCTTCTCTTCGCTGAATGTTTGGTCGACTATTAGGAGGCAGCCTTACAATTAACCGTCTTGCAACCACCCCGAAATGCTAGAGAAAACCAAGGGGGTAATCCATCGATCCGGAAGTTTTTCTGCCATCTTGTAGCAGAACTTCACTTTCGTTAGCATTCCCATTGACTCCCATTCATTTTGGCGTCACTTTGACAGCGAATAACTTAACATCTGAGGCGTTTGAAGACCCCATTTATCCTTTATTTATTTCTAAAGAAACACGACAATGTATAATTTGCTCCATTACCTTATGTTATGGCCCCGTAGAAGCAGTTTTAGTGAAAGTATGCTAACCGATTGTGTCATACCCACGCAACTCTCTGTCGCACAGTGGAGAGATTACCGTATGGACAGGAGAAGAAGCTTACGCGCAATCGGGGAAAACGTGGAGGCAAAATGACAAAATAATTAATCAGAATACCTAGCAAAATTGTCTCCTTCTCCTAACTCATGGACAGCTCCTACTCACACTCTCTGCCTCTGCAAGTTTCAGAAGGGAATGATTCAGATTTCTCATGCCACAGCCACTAGAAGACAGATGGGTTGCTCTCGTCACATCTACGTCGTCAAGCTCTGTTTGAGTCTGACCGTCAGGGACAGAAGTGCTAAAAAATCGTCAAAAACGGGCTTCAATCGTCTCAATGGAGTTTCAATGAGATCGCTCTGGCCACTTCTTATACTGTCTATGGAGAAAACAAACAACCATCTATTAACCACCATCCAGAAGATCCTAGCAAGCCCCTAGCAACCCAGTAAACAAATTTAGGTTCTGGGAACATTCTGGGAACTCAAAAACTAAGGTTCCCAGAACCTTAATTTGTTGCTGGGTTAAGGGAACATTCCCAGAACATTTTCCTTACGTTATAAAAATGGAACCTAAAATAACCTACATGGAACGTTCCTATAATGTTCTTGTTTGGTTCCCAAAAAATAACCTCATGGGACCGTTTGGGAACGCTATAGGGAATGTTCTGTGTTTGCTGGGAATACCCTAGCAACTAAGCAACCATTTACCACACAATCCAAAACACTATAGTGACACTTAACCACACCCCAGCCAACACAAAACGGTTTTAGCATAGCAACCAACTATGCATCACATGTTTTAGATGGGCCAACATCACTTGAATTTTCTTCAAAACATGTCTGATGATATTAAAATACTAACAATGATTACAGTATTTGACCCTTTTTTGAACCACTCTGGGCTAGTTTGCTTGTTTACGGTGATCTTAGCTAGTTTAAACTGTTAGCTGGTTTAAACTCACAGCCTGGCTTTGCTGGTGTTCAACTGGTTTAGCAGGTCTCCAATTCCCAACTACCTCAAACAGTGATGTAACGGCTGAAAACAGTAGTTTTTCCCACAGGCCCTTTTAAGGTTATTCAGATTGTAGAATGTAAAATACATAAAACCCTAAAAAAAACATCCTGTGAATAAAAAGAGCATCTTTGCACTAACCATAAAACATGATTTATAGAAAGGCAGCGCATGAGTTAGCTTCCAGCGCCATCTAACACTTTCCTCTTAATTGTCTCTGTTATGTTATTACCACCGGGGGTCTGAGAAAGATCAATACACCCTAATTGATGATCGATACAATCCTAACCAGGGGTCAGATGGAGGAGCAGTCAAACAGACTGTGGCACAGTATTCACCACGGTTATGGCGTCCGCATGTCCCCTCAGGCTGTCCTGCCCACCAGGCTTAATGAGGCTAATTAAACAGCATGAGAAGCATCTGAGGAGATATGACTTTCCAGTTGAGCAATTGGCCGATCGGTCATTTATCCAGCCCCACCCCTGGAGAACCAGCAGCTGATAGGAGGAGTCTTTTCTTTAACAGCTACAGAGACAGAGATAAACTGAGCCAGGCTCCTCGCAGGCTGCCATTGGCACAGGAAGAGGAGTCGTGGATATGACCTTGAAGCAGGAGAGCTCAGGTGTCCATGGATAGAGGATCGGGATAAAGCCAACTATATATGTACACAAAAATATATTCCCTTACAGTGATTAAATAACTTTAGGGAACATGTTGTAAGAATTAGAAGTGAAAATGTGAAGTGATGTAAGACAGAATATATATTCTGTTGAAATAACAGTGCATCAGTCACTTATAGCCTCATTTCATGGATGCAGGATTAAATATATCATCTAAGGTCAATAGGTAGAGTTGAGTGATTTGATTTGTGAGCTGAAAGGTATATATTTCAATGTCATGCATGTATACAGATGTACACATGCTGTATTTCCCCTTCTCCGTTTTTTTTTTTTTATTTTTTTGCTCCAGCTGTGTGACCTTCTGTTGGGACAGTAACTCTGCACATGGTTTTGGCACATGAAAACGGAATGCATGCAGCTCCAATTTATAATAGGTAAAAAATAAACATACATTATATAGGATAATATATACTATTTCATTTATAAATACACATTTATAAGTACACATTTGACAAGGTGTTGACTTGACAGTCTAAGCTTACAGTTTTTCTCAATTGTTTACACACAAATTCTGGTACTTGAGACACAATGACCACAACATGTAACTCATTCACCAACCCCTGAACCAATTCTGCTGAACTACAAGCACAATTCCTGCTTTACACTCAAATTGCAGTTCTAAAACACACTTTTTTTCAAAAAAACTACACACAAATTCTCTGCATTTGGCACAATTTTCATGCAGAAAATCTCTTGTTTTCACGGGGAACACACTGCCATTCAAATATGCACACTGACTCGTCACATGGGCAAACACCGTCACACAGTTTTACAATTAACAATCAGAGCTTTAGCATAAAATACCAAGACCGAAAGAGAGTATGCAGCATAGATATTTATGTATTTACTGTATTTTTTACTGTAACAGCATACACATTATTTTTCTGTTGTTTTGTATGTAGACCACTGTGTGCAACTTTGTGTTGGTTGGGGTGTATGAAATGTGCGATCTATCTCCCATTGTTTTTGTGGGAAAATAAAATATATTTGTTACTGTGTATTTGTGTGTTCCGAGTATAAAAACAATATTCTCATTTATTTTACAACACACTTATGTATGTAATGTCTATAGTACTGTAAGTGTAACACTGAACAAAAAAGGCCCAAGTCATTATGATGAATGGAGAAGAAGTGTTTTCCATTGATCATAGTGTTTTACTTTGAGCACATCAGTGTTAAACTGGTTCTTATAAATGTCTATTCATATGATGGTTTGTGTGTGCATTTGAAAACAAAATACCATTTTGAGAATAAATAACATTGTTTTGAATGTAAAGTTTCATTTTGCACTAGAATTGAGGGGTTTTGCCCATTGTGTGTGTGTTTTTATATTTGTGTGTAGAGTTCTGAGAGTATGAGGCACGCTGAGGGCTGCACAATTAATTCAAATTTGTAATCGCGATTACAGTTATGGATGACACAATTATGTAATCGTTCAAAGGCACAATTACAAAAAGTCCACTTACGTTATTCAGTGTGCTTAAAATGTGT
>JAQIUQ010000540.1:220000-302862 GCA_030378365.1 Hybognathus amarus
AAATGCAGACTTGAAACAATAGGAAAGCATTCAACTTTTAAAGTCAAGTTATGATAGTCTTTTCCTTCCCTCATTATTGTATCTGAGATAAATTCTCAGACAAGATAAAATGAAGGTGGGACTAGAATTTGTTCCACTGGCATTGATTGGATCAAGTGTTTCCTATTGCTGTGATCTCATTTGAGTAACAGATTGTCCTGCACTGCTGCTAGTAAACAGAGAATCAGAGAAGAGAAGTCTATGGAAGCTTATTTCCACCACAGAATACAAAAATTAATACATTTTGACTTTTTCTATATAATTCATAATTCTGACTACATAATTCACAATAGCCTCTATGCACGAACCCTGATGACGTGTGTCTGAAAGAATCTCAGTCAGCGTCTCTACTTCCAGAGACGCGTTCTGCAGGCCAAGTGTATAGAGGCAAAACTTTAATAAAATTCGTTTTCTCAGAAACGGAGACAACGATTTTAGAAACGCTGATTCGCTAGTTGAATTTCGTACGATATGAGAGAATACTAACCCTCAAAGTTGTTGATGTAGCTCGAAATATATAATTTAAATAACTTCTCTTTTTCACTCTTGTGTAACAGCTAAATGCATCACAGTGTTGTTAACATCATTCACGTTAACCGCAGGACGTTTTTATAAACAGCAAGTGTAATTTGACACTATCTACACCTAACGCAAAACCGGCTTCTGACCATAGACTGACACAGCACCGGATGTAACTGGGCGTGCTGAGACAAACCCGGAAGCGATCGTGCATAGAGGCTATTGCAATTCCTAGGTTAAAAAGTAGCAATTTTACTGTAAAAAAATATTTAAAATAATCAAATATATTGTAATCACAACATTTTTTCTTTTGTCAAATCAACTTAGATAATTTATGTAGTTAAGATAACATAATATTTTGAGTTTCTGATGATTAAATCAATCTCCTTCATTGTATTAACTCAATTTTTCCATTTCAATGAACTTAAAATTAAGGCAACCTGGGGTCTCATTTATAAAGCGTGGAACCGTGACGTACGCCAGTTTCCACGCAAAGTTTGTGATCTATAAAAACCAAACTTGACGGGAGAATGTACGCACCTTTAAGCAAACTTTGAGTCCGTGCGTACGCACTTTCTGGAGACAAAGGGAATTGGAGACACCGATGGTGAGCTGTTAAATGTCTTTTTGGTCACTTCTAGATCTATAGGCTACAAAAAGATAATAGCCTACAAATAAAATTTCACTCACCAAGCCAATCACTTGAAGCCAATATCCATCCCTACTTAAGTGTCAGTGCCAGCACGCGCGTTGGGCCGTTTAGTGAAACTGACGCACATAATCTAACGGCAGATGAACCGTAAATCTTCATGAGTAGGCTAATAAACACAGTGCACGTTCTCAATAACAGTTTAAATAAATGAAAATAATGATTTCAACTGTTTTACTTCTGATATAAACATTTAGATTAAATATGCCATTCTCGTTAATGGAGTTAAACACTTAAACTACATGAAATCATTACTGAGAAGTTACAAAAAAATATATTCAATAAATAGAAAATACACTCACCGGCCACTTTATTAGGCACCCCATGCTAGTAACGGGTTGGACCCCCTTTTGCCTTCAGAACTGCCTCAATTCTTCGTGGCATAGATTCAACAAGGTGCTGGAAGCATTCCTCAGGGAGTTTGGTCCATATTGACATGATGGCATCACACAGTTGCCGCAGATTTGTCGGCTGCACATCCATGATGCGAATCTCCCGTTCCACCACATCCCAAAGATGCTCTATTGGATTGAGATCTGGTGACTGTGGAGGCCATTTGAGTACAGCGAACTCATTGTCATGTTCAAGAAACCAGTCTGAGATGATTCCAGCTTTATGACATGGCGCATTATCCTGCTGAAAGTAGCCATCAGAAGTTGGGTACATTGTGGTCATAAAGGGATGGACATGGTCAGCAACAATACTCAGGTAGGCTGTGGCGTTGCAACGATGCTCAATTGGTACCAAGGGGCCCAAAGAGTGCCAAGAAAATATTCCCCACACCATGACACCACCACCACCAGCCTGAACCGTTGATACAAGGCAGGATGGATCCATGCTTTCATGTTGTAGACGTCGAAATTCTGACCCTACCATCCGAATGTCGCAGCAGAAATCGAGACTCATCAGACCAGGCAACGTTTTTCCAATCTTCTATTGTCCAATTTCGATGAGCTTGTGCAAATTGTAGCCTCAGTTTCCTGTTCTTAGCTGAAAGGAGTGGCACCTGGTGTGGTCTTCTGCTGCTGTAGCCCATCTGCCTCAAAGTTTGACGTACTGTGCGTTCAGAGATGCTCTTCTGCCCACCTTGGTTGTAACGGGTGGTTATTTGAGTCACTGTTGCCCTTCTATCAGCTCGAACCAGTCTGGCCATTCTCCTCTGACCTCTGGCATCAACAAGGCATTTCCGCCCACAGAACTGCCGCTCACTGGATGTTTTTTTCTTTTTCGGACCATTCTCTGTAAACCCTAGAGATGGTTGTGCGTGAAAATCCCAGTAGATTAGCAGTTTCTGAAATACTCAGACCAGCCCTTCTGGCACCAACAATCATGCCACGTTCAAGTCACTCAAATCACCTTTCTTCCCCATACTGATGCTCGGTTTGAACTGCAGGAGATTGTCTTGACCATGTCTACATGCCTAAATGCACTGAGTTGCCGCCATGCGATTGGCTGCTTAGAAATTAAGTGTTAACGAGCAGTTGGACAGGTGTACCTACTAAAGTGGCCGGTGAGTGTATATATTTGTTGTGGATGCAATGCTTTTGAACACTTTCCCTCTGGCATGCAGTGTTTTAATGTTTTATCTAGAAATAATTGCTAATCATGATAGTAGCAGATTGTCTGAGAAAATGATAATTGTGACACGGCACATCTGTATTTCATATTTTCCTAACGTCTTGTACGTTAACATGGTGTCACGTGGATGAATAATCACATGCAAATGATATGCAGATGAGGATATGCATATTTAAACTAGGCGTTGTAAGCTCCATATATGGTTATTTCAGGGAGGAGCCGCATGTGCGCGCATTCTTCCGCTGACTGGGATTTATAAAGGGAATTCTGCGCAGGTTCTGGCGCACGCACGGTTTTATAAATCGGAATATTTTTTGGCGTACGCCATTTTTGGCTTAGGGCGTACGTACACTTTTAGTAAGGATCCTACGCACAGTTTTATAAATGAGACCCCAGGTTACTTGTTTTTTAAGTTAAACTAACAATATATTTTTACAGTGTAGATGTTGTTGAAAGGGAATTTATTTTGATTAAAGATTACGATGGCACATGACTAAAATTTTCACTCAATTTTAGTAAATATTGCAATATTCCAAAAAAAAAAAAAAAAAAAAAATTTTGATTTTGTGGTGACTATAGAACTGCAGAAAGGTAAGTCTTGGTTAGATGGAAACAGCAAGCCATTTCAAAGCATGTTCATTATTATGAACACCCAAAGGACAGAGGGAGATAAAAAAACATATGAGTAACTTTTTTGGCCAGTGAAGATAAACAGGGGCTCCAGGCTTTGACACTAATTAGAAGGTGACTACGGCAATAAAGGGATTTAACCGTTCAGACGGCGCTTAGAGAGAAAAAACAACTGAGATAAAATAGCAAAGATTAATAACATTTAATGACAATGTAATTAGAAAAACTGAGGCTCCTTTTACATAATTTTCAAAGTAACACTGCAATGAAACTTCATTGAAATCGTTCAAAAGTGGAAATTATTAATAAACGGACAGTTACAATGGTGTCCGACTCCTTACAATCTATTGTTTTCTTCTTCTATCAAGATCATTCAGAGTGCTGTTGGTCACCCAAGATTGCAGGCAGCTAATGCTTGCAAAATAAATCAAGCAAAACTTGTTGCTAATCTAATAGGGAAAGTATGTAAAAATCTAAAATCCTGTTAATTTGTTAACTGTCAGATGATTCCCATTTCAGTAATAATGATATTTTTAGTAGGACAATACTGTCCCAGGGTCAAAAGCTTAATCGAAAGAAGAGAAGCGTGAGGCAGAATAAATGAATAACAAAGACTTTAAATCAACACAAAGAGTGATGGCAATGGCATACATAACTACTGTAAAAAATGCAAATCTCTGAAAAAGATGAATTCACGCACAGGTGGCTGATCATTGATCATTTTGACAATGGTGTCGTATGTACCCGGAAAACTCAAAGGAAAAACTTCTCCGTTTTAAGCGTACATGTATCATTGTGATGTAAACATACCCTTAGACTAGAAACTAAATAAGACAATGTAACAGAACATGACTGATGAATACATGTAATTGTACTGCATTATACTCTATAAATTATATATATATATATATATATATATATATATATATATATGAAGAGTTCAGATGCAAAATCCTCTAAGTGCCATTTGAAAGTTTCTTCTAAAATGACCATTTTTATCAAGCTTGTATATTAAAGTTCAGTAATTTCACTTAAATGGCGATGAAGATTACCTATTAATTGTCATTTAAGTTAAATTAATGAAACTTAAATATACAAGCTTGATAAAAATGGTCATTTTAGAAGAAACTTTCAAATGGCATTTAGAGGCTTTTGCATCTGAACTCTTCATATATATATATATATATATATATATATATATATATATATATATATATATATATATATATATATATATATATATATATATATTTATTTATATTTATATATATATTATTATTATTATTTTATTTTTTTCTTTATTTAATAAGACAATACATGTATTTTTACAGTAAAACATTATTCAAAATATATATATATATTTACAAGCAAAATTAATGAATATATTTTAAACATAATTATGTTTTGGTTTCTTAAATATACAGTATACCTAACTAACAATAACAATAAATGTGTTACATGCAGTGTTACATACGGTATTCACCCATCTTTGTTAACTAATAAAAATACAACTGGTCATTATTAGTGCCAATAGCTCAGGTCTACTTATTCATATTAATGGGAAGCTTTTGATTTCAATAATGTGTAAATGTTGAAAATAAATAACACTAACCGTACGTCACACCGCGCGGCGAGAGCGTCAAAGTGGCCGGAAGTCATTCATTTTCAATGAGAGCCGGCGGCGAGCTCCGGCGAGGGCGGCGCGGCGCGTCTTGGACGGTGAGAGCGGCGAGGAAAGTTGAAATCAGTTCAACTTTATGGTAATGAGCAATGACGCGGTTCGGCGGCAACCAGCGGCAACCAATCGGAATGTAGAAGTGTTCCGTTTCAGAGAATTCCAGAGAACGCAGTCCTGTAAACTTTGGTTCCGGCCACATTAGTTCCCAAGCAAAATAGAGGAGGTTGATCATTTGAATTTGATAAGAGGGCGCGCAGCACTATTTATAGGCAAGATTTTCGTGCTAGAACACTTTTTCAGCGGTAATGCAAATTATAATAGCACTTAACCATGAACACAAAAGCCACACCACACACATATGGCTTTTCATTTGTTTATTTCATTAGCAAACATGTCACTATAATTTTAAAGTTATTTCCATCGATCAATTTTCTGCAAAAATAACGACCGACATGCTTGTTTGCTTTGTGGCCCCTTTAAATACCGTTTTAAAAAAGTCACGCATTCGATCTACGTCAGAGCATCAGAGCATCCACGAATCTTTCCACGGCGTCGTTGACAGAGCGGCAAGAGCGAATTTTGCCGCTCTCGCCAGCGGCGGTGTAAACGTACGGTAAGATTAATAAATACTTTAGAAGTTTTTTCATTGTTAGTTCATGTTAACTATACTGTTAACTAAGATATATTGCTCATTATCATTACATTAATGTTAACAAATAATACCTTATTTTAAAGTGTTACAACTATTATTATTTTGTGACATGAGTTGTACGCTCAAAAAATGATTTTAGCTCTTTGTTCAATTTCATTAATTAAAATGAGCATATACGACACAATCCTTCATAGAAATGATTCCAGCTTAATTTCATTAAATGTAATCAATGTAATCTTTTAAAAATTTGGTTTACCAAATTTTTTTTAATTGAGTCAACATGAATATTTTTCGTTCGTCTTAAACAGTGTGATGTTTTGTTTTTGCATGGTTATGTCTTTTTGCTGTTACGTTAAACTCATGAAGATGAAGAACATTAGTAAAATAGTCTTTAATGACAAAGAGATAATACTGGATCCCAAACGGAAAACAAAATTACATTGACGAGAACAAGGAGCAAACAAATGAGCTGGATAGGATAATTCACATGACACAGGTGAATAACATGACTAATTCAACAAACTGGGGGAAACTAGGTCACGGGAAACACACACACAAAAAAAAACAGTGATACATTTAATAAGTTAACAATGTCCGCTGAACATGTTTAACATTTTTATTTAATTTTTTTTATTTAAAGGTCCTCAATGCTAAACTAAGCAATTTTGCTGACCTTCGATGATTTTATATTTTGGTATAAACATTTTGGTTAAGAGCCCGCGCTTACAAACTCAATCTCAACAGAGACGTGCCCAAATTATGAAAGTACAGAGAAGAGTGTAAACAAAATGACTCAATTACAAGACTGTCTAATTGAATTCCACAGTCAATCAATCAAAAATGGGCAAACGGACATTCAAAAGGAAAAGGAAAGAAACAGTGACTGAGACAGAATAAAGATTAAACCAAGATTTAATTATAAAGAACATGTTGTTTATCAAAAGAAGAATTTCATAATAATATAATGTATAAAATGTCCACCAAGAATGAAGACTATAGTCAAGAACAATAACACATCTACCAGCAACAGCAACAAACCACTGTAGGTACAAAATATTAAAGTTATCTGGCTCATGACATCTATCCTAACAGAAATAAACAAGAGCTGTAAGGTGAATATTGCACCTGTTATATCTGATAAATCGTATAAACATGCAGTGACAGCATCTGTCTCAACAATCTAGAGCATTTATTCCAGTCAAAGCAAGAAAAGCACCTCATTCATATGAGAAACACCTTGCTCTAATAGGAATATCACCCAGCGTGAAATAGGCATCTGTGTTTGTGCGGACTGATTGTTATGCCGGCTGGGGACAAAGTGGGGAAAGACAAAGGAAACAAATCTTGGAATTAATACTGAGCATTTCACCTTGCAGATTTTCTCCTTTACAAATCGTGAGAGGAATCAATTTACTCAGTCATTCCACCTTGCTTGTTTTATCCTTGCTGTGTTAGTGTTGTTAAGCATGAGAACTCTCTGACTGCACAATGAAATGAATCACTTCCCTTCACAGAATCCTGAGGGACCAATAGTCCAATAATGCTTTTACTGGTTTCTTGATATTTTATATAACAGGGGTCCACCTTTAATGATATATTTGAAAATCAGAAAATTTGATAGATGAATATGACTATCCAAAATACATTTCAACTACGGTTACCCTTGTGTTGTGAAAAAGAAATATGCTTTAGCATACATACTTAATACTGAAATTATATACTTTAAAAGAATATCCTTAAGCGAACTTGGTTGCATGTTATTTACATTATGAAAATGTGTTATTGTTTAAATTTATATTATATTTAATGGGATTAGCTGAACTTGAGAGTACTCATTTGACCCACATAAGGATGTAACTACATCTTTATATGAAATTTCATATATACGTATTGTCTTTGATTAAGTTTTAATTTTAACCTAAATGGCCTTTTATTTCATTAATATTATCTGCGAGTAATTTTTTTTATAAATATACATTTAAGATTTGAAGTACACTACACGTCCGCATTCAATACAATTAAGCACACTTCCTCTTCACACAACTCGTCATCTCACGGTAAAGTAATTGGAGAAAATAATATGGAAGTAAAATAATGACAAATGTTTTTGAAACAAAGAAGCCTGTTGAATTGCACTACTTGAAAAAAATATGCATTATATTAACACTGCTTATAAAACGGTTAGTTCGAATCCTTGATTCTGATTGGTCAAGAGCTGTGCTTTATTCACGATAAAACACGGCTCCGACCGCTTCACCCAACGGTTCTCATTGATCGCTGCGCAACACTGCGGTTCTATGTTGTTTTTATTTGAGCTTTCATGCATTTGACACATTGGAACGTTGTTGCTGTTCACACTCGGGGACTATTTTTTCCAGCGGAAGGTAGGCTTTTAGTGATTTTACTTCAAGAAAGTTGCACTAACATTGTTTTTTACTTAAATATTGTGTGGCAACCGTTTTATAAAAGCAATAAGATACTCAGGCAAGTGCTGTATCGTGAATAAGTAACAGCTTAAGGGGTTGCAGGCACTCCGCTTCGCGTCGTGCCTAACAACGCCCTTGAGCCGTTACTTATTCACGATACAGCACAGCCTCTCGTATCTTATTGCTTACTTTAGGGCTTGTACTTTTAAGGACTGATATTCAACATGGTTGTATATTTAAGCTGTGAATATTTGAATTCAAAACATTTCACACATTTACATTAATAAAATTCAATAATCCATATTCAAAGGGCTATGAGGAAATTGCCAAGCAGCTTGGTGAAAAAAGGTCCACTGTTGGATCAATCATTAGAAAATGGAAGAAGCTAAACATGATTGTCAATCTCCCTCAGACTGGGGCTCCATACAAGATCTCACCTCGTGGGTCTCCAATGATCCTAAGCCAAGTTCACACTACAGGATTTTAAGCCTGATTTATGCCTGATTTGCAAATCGTTGAGCTCGCTGACAGGTCAGGGTGTTATCGCGTGCAAATCGCGGGGATTAGCGGACGATGAACGCTTGCCAATCTGTTAGTATGAAAGAGCCAACAACGCAGCGAAAACGCTCGCAGACGCGTCGCAGAGCCCAGAAAAATATCTAGCCTGCTAGATATCCAGAGCCGTCGCACGACTCAACCTCAGTGATGTCATGAGTACAGCCAATCATAGCAACGCATGGGTTGAGGACACCAGGTAAATCTTAGTTTTTATTTATTTTTTGCATTTTTTTTCTCAGAGCAGATCGTCGCGCAAACAGTGTGCAGCACTAGTTTCTGTCTGACGTCCATTCACGTTCTCTTCTTCGCTGGGTATTGGCGCACGTGCTGTTTCGCGTCATTTCTGGTTCGTTTTATTGCATGATTTTTTGAGCCCGTCTCTCATCCTTTAGCGTCACATAAAGCGCTTTATGACAAAACGGCGCTATACTGACGCACATGGTACCCTTTATCGTTTATATAACACGCAAACTCAAGGCGTCATAAATCCTTTAGCGTAATATGAGACTACCCTACCCTACCCCACACCTAAACCTAACCATCACAGCGCGTGTTATATAAACGATAAAGGGTACCATGTGCGTAGTATAACGCCGTTTGGTCATATAACGTTCTATATGACGCTAAAGGATGAGAACGCGTTGGATTTTTCGTGACAAAACGTGGTTTGTAGACAAGATGAGAATCGTTGGGTGACAGAGTTGTTGTCAACTCGTTATTTATTTGATTATTTTCAGGATTTAGACTGTACCATAGTACTGAAACAGCTCTCATTAGAGTCAATAATGATTTGCTCTTATCATCCGATCGTGGTTGTATCTCTATGTAGTGCGTTGTCAACTCGTGTAGTGAGTTACCTCCTGTTGTGGATCAATCACGTTGTGTTGTGTGGTGTGAACAGCTAAACAACTTGAACACTCCTGATTTCACTGACAGCAAGTCATGTAGTGTGAAACGCACAGTTCAGCCCAACGTTTTAAAATCATGTAGTGTGAACAAGGCTTAAGAAAGGTGAGAAATCAGCACAGAACTACACGGGAGGATCTGGTCAATGACCTGAAAAGAGCTGGGACCACTGTTTCCAAGTTTACTGTTGGTAATACACTAAGACGTCATGGTTTGAAATCATGCATGGAATGGAAGATCCCCTGCTTAAACCAGCACATGTCAAGGCCCGTCTTAAGTTTGATCAATGTCAATGACCATTTGGATGATCCAGAGAGTCATGACAGAAAGTCATGTGGTCAGATGAGACCAAAATAGAACTTTTTGGTCATAATTCCACTAACTGGTTTTGGAGGAAGAAGAATGATGAGTACCATCCCAAGAACACCATCCCTATTGTGAAGCATGGGGGTGGTAGCATCATGCTCTGGGGTGTTTTTCTGTACATGGGACAGGGTGACTGCACTGTATTAAGGAGAGGATGACCGGGGCCATGTCTTACTGGATTTTGGGGAACAACCTCCTTCCCTCAGTTAGGGCATTCGAAGATGGGTCGAGGCTGGGTCTTCCAACATGACAGTGAGCCGAAGCACACAGCCAGGATAACCAAGGAGTGGCTCAGTAAGAAGCATATCAAGGTTCTGGCGTGGCCTAGCCAGTCTCCAGACCTAAACCCAATAGAGAATCTTTGGAGATTCGTGTTTCTCAGACGACAGCCCAGAAACCTGACTGATCTAGAGAAGATCTGTGTGGAGGAGTGGGCCAAAATCCCTCCTGCAGTGTGTGCAAACCTGGTGAAAAACTACAGGAAAGGTTTGACCTCTGAAATTGCAAATAAAGGCTACTGTACCACATATTAACGTGGATTTTCTCAGGAGTTCAAATGCTTATTTGCAGCTGTATCATACAAATAAATAGTTAAAAAAAAAACATATATTGTGATTTTTGGATTTTTTTTAAATTTAGATTATGTCTCACAGTGGACAATTTCAGACCCTCCATGATTTCTAAGTGGGAGAACTTCAAATAGCAGGGTGTTCAAATACTTATTTTCTCTCACTGTGTATATATATATATATATACAGTGAGGAAAATAAGTATTTGAACACCCTGCTATTTTGCAAGTTCTCCCACTTAGAAATCATGGAGGAGTCTGAAATATATATATATATATATATATATTAGGGCTGGGGCGGTATGGATTTTTTCTTACCGCGGTTGAAAAGCAAGAATTCCCGCGGTATTGCGGTAAACCGCTAATACCCAACAACCCCCCCCCCCAGCCGTCGCCGCCGCGAATATATCGCGCGTGCAAACAAGCGCACACACAAGAGATGAACTTAATAACGAACATGTTCGTTCGTTTATTATTTCACATTTGGAACATTTACACACAGAACACAGGAACATTTAGAACAAAAAATGGAGTGATGTCTAGGCTATGGTTTACATCCAGCCTTTATATTTTTGGCTAGAAAAAACAGCATGTTCACTTTGTCGGGTTTGAGGGAGGCCCTGAAAGACGTAACGACGTTACCTGCTGCACTGAACACACGTTCTGAGGGAATGCTTGTAGCGCAAAAGGTCATATATTTTCGGGCAACTTTTGAAAGCAGAGGGAATCGGACATGATTGTCCCACCACCAGAGGGTCTGCGTGGGAATCCAGGGCTTCCTCCTGCAAATACCTTCTGATCTCTGTTTCCACACGAATTCTCTTGGGGATCGGAGTAGATGTTTTTTTTCTTTTCTTTTCCCAAGTAAGTCCGCCAGATTCGGTTTTTTGGGAGGGTTGGGTGCACTTGCTCCCTCTACATCACCGTCATCACGCTGCTCTTCGGGCACATCAATCATCATCTCCTCCATAAGCTCATCCTTCACCTCGTCAGCAATGTCAATATCCTTATAGGGTCGACAAACGCGGTCTTTGCCAATAGTTGAGTTGAGGGTGCACTGTATTTTTCCATCAAAACGGCAGACATTTTTTTCTTTGAGATTGCGCGTCAATTGACTCCTCAGCTGGGAGCAACAGATCCTCGGTGACTAGCTGCAGCACCGGTTTCAAAGAGGATGCAGTCACTAGGTCCGTAGTACTACCGTGATTGTATATTACTTAAGCTATATAATAAATATTATTTATATTTTGTATATTTTATTACATAGCTATTAATATATTTTTATTAAAATCTTTTGTCTAAGTGGTTCAAGGCTATTTAACGAAGTCTAGCTATTTAATTTAACATAGTGTTGCTGCTCACACTACAGATTGTATATTAGCTACTTAGGCTATAAAATATAAATATTATTAATATTTTATTTACATAGCTATTATATTATTATTAATTCACATATCGCGTGTCCGCTTTTGTCTAAGTGGTTCAAGGCTATTTAACGAAGTCTAGCTATTTAATTTAACAAAGTTGCGCTGCTCACACTACAGATTGTATACTTAGGCTATAAAATAGCCAATAAATATTATTTATATTTTTTAAATTTTATTACATAGCTATTTATATATTTATATTATTAATTCACATATCATGCTTTTGTCAAGGCTATTTAACGAAGTCTAGCTATTTAATTTAACAAAATGTTGCTGATCACACCACAGATTGTATATTACTTAGGCTATATAATATAAATATTATTTATATTTTATTACATAGCTATTTATATATTTATTATTAGCCTATTAATTCACATATCTCCTTTCCGCTTTTGTCTTGTGGTTCAAGGCTATTTAACGAAGTCTATTTAATTTAACAAAGTGTTGCTGCTCACACTACAGATTGTTACTTAGGCTATATAATATAAATAAAATTTATATTTTTTATATTTTATAACAGAGCTATTTATATAGCCTATTTATATTAATTTATAGGCCTATCTCGTGTCCGCTTTTGTCTTAGTGGTTCAAGGCTATTTAACGAAGTCTTAGCTATTTAATTTAACATTAAATCCTGATCGTATATTACTATAGCTATATAATATAAATATTCTTTATATATTTTTTATATTTTATTACAGATTATTTATATTATATATTTATATTAATTTACATCTTGTGTCCGCTTTTGTCTTAGTGGTTCAAGGCTTAAACAAAGTTTTTATTGAATCGCTGTTGGAAGAGAGTTAAAATTTACTAAGGAGTGCTGAGGCAGGTCCAGCTCAGTTTGTCCTTTTTGAAGCCGTTGTTTTTTTTTTTTGCCAGCTATGAGAGAAAGTGGTCACGTGCGTTTCGAACACACAAACCCATGGACCGGGCGGTGCCGTTTCTTCTGCCTTCATGGAGTTGGTGATGGCTAAATGGAGGTTGTGACTTAAGCATGGTAGCCATCCCCATCCAAGCTTCTTTCACCACAGCCACAATGTTGGCTCCATTATCACTCGTGACACAAGAAATCGCGTTAAATAAGCACGTGCAATTAAAAACTGAGGTAGGCTACTGCTTTGGGGCTATCGCATATGCGCCTGTATTTTAATGCTTTAGCAAAATAGAATTCAAATTATAGACTACAAGATATATTACACAGGTACTCTTGCATACAGGCCTAATAGTCAACACAAATGGAATGCTATGTGTCATGAAACATTTTTTTTTTTTGCGGTGATGACGGTGACAAGCTTAGACCTGCGGTAGGGGTCACGTGACCGCGGTATTGCGGTAATGCGGTAACCGTCCCAGCCCTAATATATATATATATATATATATATGGAAAGACTGAAAAAGACACAAAAGCTGTGTTCACATACAAGTATTCACAGTTATTTTTGCACATGTAAGCAGCTTTCTCTACCTTGAACAACGTTATTCCCCAATGCTGATGTACAGATAAATCTGAGTTAATAGACTTATGTTTCTTTCAATGTGCTGCAAAACTGGAGGTTCCCTCAATATGTCATTCTCCAGAATGCGGTCACGACACTTAACGCAAAATGGACTAATACTAAAGTATAAAAGACCAAACTCACACCGTATGTGGGGATGTAGGCTAAACCAGATATAGGAACAGGCATGTGGAGTAGTGGAATACATGTAAAGGCATTACGTATTTAAAATACAAAATATAAGTTCCTGCATTCAGTTATAGTTCAAACGATTTGTAATCAGATTAGTTACATTCATATTTTGATTTCAGAATAGACTGCTTGAATTGAATTTTTCTCTTATCAAAACAATTTCACTATTTTTCACATCAAAATACATACTACACAACAGTCTAATGTGTTACTAGGAATAATAATTTAAGCTTTGGCTTTGTTTAATATTTTTAAAAACCTGCATTTGAGCAGTTATGTCACCCCTTCACTGTCCTAACCTGTATTTGGCTGCGCTGACCCTAATCTTTCATCACCCTCCATGGAGACACTTGCTGGAGGCCAGCCAGCACATGCGTCTTAAATTACAAACGACCTCCAAACAAACCTTAGCATCCACACAGCCTATAGACCGCTGGAGAATGTCTGATAGTAACACATCTCGCATCTAATCACTCTCCCACTCCCTCAGACATGGGTGCGTTAAACTCCGTGATGCTCAATCCTGCCCAAATCTGGGCCACTGGTGTAGCCGAACACACACACACGGACAGCCGTGACAGATTTAAAAATAAAAGATTAAATGTGAGTGGGCTGAAAAACACGCAGCAAACATCCCCAAACACAGCAAGGACACACACACACACACATGTTAGAATTAATACCCATGAAGCTCAATACAATCAGGGTAGGAAATAAATGTGCTACTATGAATTTAATAAGGGAATATAAAGTCATATACACTACCATTCAAAAGTTTGTATTTGAAAGAAGTTTATTTGATTTATATGTTAACTTATGTGTATATATATATATATATATATATATATATATATATATATATATATATATATATATATATATATATATATATATATAAATTATTCCTGACAAAGCTGAATTTTCAGCATCATCATTACCCCAGTCTTAAGTGTCACATGACCTTTCAGAAATCATCCTACTATGCTGATTTGGTGCTCAAGAAACATTTTTAGAAGAACTCATTATTATCAATATTGAAAAAGTTTAATATTTTAAAAAAGCTTAATATTTTGTGAAAACCACAATAGATTTTTCAGGATTTTTTTTTATTACAAGAAAGTTAAAAAGAACAGCTTTTATTTGAAATAGATTTTTTTTTTGCAACATTCAAACAAGTCTTTTCTTTCACTTTTGATTAAACCTTAATCACCCCTGCTTAAAGGGGTTATAATTCATTTCACTTTTCTAACTTTAGTTAGTGTGTAATGTTGCTGTTTAAGAATAAACAACATATGCAAAGACACAATGCTCAAAGTTCAAAGCAAAGGGAGATATTTGCTTTTAAAGAAAATGCTTTTTAAGGACTACATCAAATGGCTGGTAGGGACCACACAAGCTTCCTCCTTAGTGATATCACCAACCCTATAATTCACATAATCCCCACCCCTGGAAACACATTTATACACTCACCGGCCACTTCATTAGGTACACCTGTCCAACTGCTCGTTAACACTTAATTTCTAAGCAGCCAATCACATGGCGGCAACCAATCACCAGCATAGACATGGTCAAGACAATCTCCTGCAGTTCAAACCGAGCATCAGTATGGGGAAGAAAGATGATTTGAGTGACTTTGAACGTGGCATGATTGTTGGTGCCAGAAGGGCTGGTCTGAGTATTTCAGAAACTGCTAATCTACTGGGATTTTCACGCACAACCATCTCTAGGGTTTACAGAGAATGGTCCGAAAAGAAAAAACATCCAGTGAGCGGCAGTTCTGTGGGCGGAAATGCCTTGTTGATGCCAGAGGTCAGAGGAGAATGGCCAGACTGGTTCGAGCTGATAGAAGGGCAACAGTGACTCAAATAACCACCCGTTACAACCAAGGTGGGCAGAAGAGCATCTCTGAACGCACAGTACGTCGAACTTTGAGGCAGATGGGCTACAGCAGCAGAAGACCACACCGGGTGCCACTCCTTTCAGCTAAGAACAGGAAACTGAGGCTACAATTTGCACAAGCTCATCGAAATTGGACAATAGAAGATTGGAAAAACGTTGCCTGGTCTGATGAGTCTCGATTTCTGCTGCGACATTCGGATGGTAGGGTCAGAATTTGGCGTCTACAACATGAAAGCATGGATCCATCCTGCCTTGTATCAACGGTTCAGGCTGGTGGTGGTGGTGTCATGGTGTGGGGAATATTTTCTTGGCACTCTTTGGGCCCCTTGGTACCAATTGAGCATCGTTGCAACGCCACAGCCTACCTGAGTATTGTTGCTGACCATGTCCATCCCTTTATGACCACAATGTACCCAACTTCTGATGGCTACTTTCAGCAGGATAATGCGCCATGTCATAAAGCTGGAATCATCTCAGACTGGTTTCTTGAACATGACAATGAGTTCGCTGTACTCAAATGGCCTCCACAGTCACCAGATCTCAATCCAATAGAGCATCTTTGGGATGTGGTGGAACGGGAGATTCGCATCATGGATGTGCAGCCGACAAATCTGCGGCAACTGTGTGATGCCATCATGTCAATATGGACCAAACTCCCTGAGGAATGCTTCCAGCACCTTGTTGAATCTATGCCACGAGAATTGAGGCAGTTCTGAAGGCAAAAGGGGGTCCAACCCGTTACTAGCATGGGGTACCTAATAAAGTGGCCGGTGAGTGTAGATGCGTCATGACAGATTATGCCAATCAATGACTAGAAGATAGGCTTGTTCGGACTCTCATGCAGCTCTGTGCAGGGCGATCGTTGGCTGACTTGAAGTTAGAAATTGTGTCCGACTTGATGCAGCACTGACTCCACATGACTGTGACATATGCTATCAAAGTTACCGCAAGAGCGATTCGAGAGTAGCCAGATGACTCAGCCAGTGCAGTTTCTTAAGAACGGCTGCACAAGCTCTGATGATGTCACAGCTGTTCCACGATTCGCCGGATTCACCGCATGACAACGATCACGTGCGTTTCGTGTTTATTCTCACACCTTTAGTTCCACTAAAGCTCACAAATCAGTTTTTTATAACAGTAAACAGTCTTTTCATGTAGTCGTGATGTTATATTGTGTCATGTTTATCAAAATAAAACTGATTAAAAAACGTTGACTCCACTTCATTGATATAAGCTTATTTTGAACTTTATTCTAGTTCAAACAGATGCAGTATGAAGCAGTAAAGTATTGAATGAAAATGTGTCTGAAATATCTGTGTATTTGGCAAATATTGCATTTATTTCACTTCAGCTGTGGTAAAGTATGCAAACACCATGTGAGTCGGTCACTACAGGAACCAGAAAGTGTCTGACTTCACGTCTCTGTTTGCAGCTCCTCCCCTGCCTGCACACGGCTACTCTCGCCTACTCTCGCCTATCGCTTATATCCAGCCACAGCCGATGTCGAACACACCTGAAGTAACTAAAAGCTACTTAAAGCTGCAATACCTAAGATTGCATGTTGTAGAGGCGCTACATTCAAAACAACAACAACGGCTTTGCTTGATGACGACGTGGAGGAACGCCGGAATGATGGGAACTGTTGTTTTCAACTCCACCGTGGATAAATCAGTCAGACGGGAATTGAAAATTAGTTGTCATGGATGAGGTAAAGTTCGATTTCTATAAATGTGGCGTTTAATGACATGCTTGTTTTTCATTAAACTGAAATAGCCGCAAGAAAAGTCAGGTTTAAAAGTAAATTAGTTATCACAGATGTTACTGTACGAGTCACTGGACGAAGCTATGGTGGAGAGGGTTTGAAGTCAAATCGTTGCTAATGGATCCTGACTTCGCCCTGATGCTGCAATATGCATTTAGTTTTGCATTCATTTACAGAAATCAGCTGCTTGAATGACAATTACTGATGTTATTAGATTTTTCAGGTGATATTCTCAATTCATTCAGTTAACGGATGTTCTGAGGTAAAATTTTCAGACTGCAGACTCAGCAACGATTGTATTTAATTGTACAGTACAATCATAACATAGAACAGACATTATCTTCCTTTCATGTCATTAAACATAACAATATTGCTGGCCATATACTGATGAGAAAGTGCGCGTCCGGTGTGCCGATACTGGACTTTGTCCTGAGACGTGGCGCGGCTCTTCTCGTCCGGTGTGCGACCTCCTTTACAGCCAACAGTTCACATTCCGAGAATAATTGAAAAGAATAATTGTGCACCATTCCACAACAAATGCGCGAAACAAGCTGACGTTTGTTGCTTGATAGACGCTGAACGCACAACTACAACTTCTGCATTTGTCCAGGACTACACGTAGTACGAGTCGAAACCGAGGTAACAGCGGATATGATGCGAATTGACTGGCGACTCCCAGCTCACCCCTGCTCACACGCCCCGTTTCCTTGGTTAAAATCTCAATTTTCTCGCGATTTAAACGTTGTTTGAAACATTTGGAATATTGTAAGTTATCATCTTAACTAAATATATAACACTGGCCTTGTGATTTTGGGATATTTTAATGCAAAAATCTTAGGTATTCCACCTCAGCTAACTATTCAGAAATGTTGTCTACACGTTGTCACTTCATCTTGAATCTCTCTATATTCGTCTGACTCCAGTTTGAACAGAAAAGGCTAAAAGTTTTGAAATATTCAGTGCATATCTGTGTGAGGTAAAAGGACACAAGCTGTTGAAGCTCCGCCCCCTGTGCCGGGAGCAGCAGCTCATTTGCATTTAAAGAGACAGACACACAAAACGGGCCCTTTTTGCTCAACCTCAATTTTAACATTTTTAGCTAAAACTTAAAGGGTAACTAAACCCCTGGTCAGAGCCTAACTCCACCCACTGGCAATATTTGAAAATGCTGAAAAAGTGGGCGGACCCCAGCGGAGATAGAGGGGGCGAAATAGATGCTAAAACACTCTATCCTGATCGTTTTCAATACTCACAATTCCAATTCTTGACTCCCTACAGAGGTTTTGATGACACAAGATGGTTTTTAAACTGCCAAGGGCGTAGCTCGCATGGTGAGCTGAAACCTGCGAACGTCACGAAGTGCGTAACATCCAATAGAAAAATTCAACTGCAGTAGCTACCGTTCAACCTGAAGAGGGCAGCACTGAAGACATTTTCACACCCATATATTGTAGAAATAAAACACTTAATACTAGGGCTGTCAGTTTAACGCGTTATTATCGGCGTTAACGCAAACCCATTTAACGGCGTTAATTTTTTTATCAGCGCGATTGACGGTCTTTTAACGGTCTTGTCCTAGCAAACTTTGTACTTTTTTCACATGCTTTTGCAACAGGACGGCATGCGTCCTGAATCCTGATCCATTTCGGCGTCTCGCGCTCGTCATCCACTCAAAGCCGGCTCGCAAGCCCGAACGAGTGTGTACGTCGTGCCTGTTGTTTTGTTATACGGTCTAGCTAGATCCGCTTGCGCTTTGGTCGAAGAAGCAACAAAACGGTCCTCGCGCAGCGCAAGCAATTGAAATGAATGGGTTTCAGATCGCAGCGCGAGGTGTTGTTTGTGCCGCACACACTCGTTTCTGCTTGCGAGCCGGCCAAATAGTAACGTTACGTTTTGAGTGGATGACGAGCGCGAGACGCCGGATCTGTGTGTTTTGTCGTTGTGAACTGAGCTATCATCATCGCAGCACGTCCAGTCTGAAACACCACTTGATGATGGCCAAGCAAACCACACACACACACAGATGATGCGAATTCTCCACCCCTCGCCAATATCAGGACCTCGTCAGTATTTCTTTCACCCTTTTATTGATAGACAGTGTTACATTGTGTGAGAGATTATTGGTATGTTAGTGTGAAATTGAACACTATTCCAATGTTATTTTCAATAATAATAATAAAAAAACATTTGCACTAAACAAGCCAATCCACTTTCCCATGTTGATAAGAGCATTAAAATGAGAAAAAATTATGTAACAAAAAGAAATCAAAAGACATTTAGAAAATGTGCGATTAATCGCGAGTTAACTATGACATTAATGCGATTAATCGCGATTAAATATTTTAATCGTTTGACAGCACTACTTTATACACAAATGTCAAAAAAGTTACTCGAATCAATGACTGGTATTAACAAAGATCCATTCTTACAGATCATTAACTAAAAAAAGTTGGTTAAGTGTTTAGTTACTCTTTAACATACTCTGGGGACATCAGAGACGTATTTTACATCTTGTGAGGGCATTATACCACCACCCCTTTAATAAAAGTATAAATTAATGCTACACATATCTTATGCATATACATACTTTACTGATATCACATTTTTCACAAAAAATGGATGGAAATACAGCAAAGTACTTCAGAGATTCAGTCGTGAGAGATAAGACAGAATTGTCTAAGAATGATGTGCAGAGGCTCAAAACAAAAGTATTACGGAGCGAAATGCATGCAGAGGTGGGTTGATTGTCTGTAAAGATAGAGCGAGAGAAAGACTAAAGCTGTTGACATAATACAAGTGAGATGAAAAATGACCCAAACTCAAAAAATGTCTTGGTATATCGTGAAATGACAAAAGACTCTAAAGCTCCATGATGACAATGACATGAAACTGGAGAAAGTTAAACCATCACAAATCATAAATCCTGAATTCCGTGTAGTAGCCCTAGAAGGGCAAATATAGGAAGAGAAAAGATTGAGTTTGTATAGATGAAAGGTCAAAGGAGAAGGGATAAAAAGAGACAGAAAATGAAACAGAAAGAGTCCCAGCATGTCTCGGCTAGGTCACAGTGCAGTAACCCGAAGTGGGAAAGATTGTGCTGAATCAGATGCCATCGCTGAAGGTGACCCTCTCATCGCTCCCTTCTGCATTCTCTCTCCCTTTCTCCTCTTTCACAACGCCTCCTCATCCTTTCTTCAATCCTTTGCCCCTCTCTTTCTCCCTCCTCAACCATATCTTCCATCCTCCGTTCTTCTCCTGCTCACTTGATATTGATCCCTGCAGCAGTGCAGCCTACAGCTCAAGGCTGTGTGCGGTTTACTTGTAACAATTTCACAGCGACACGCTTATTCCGTACCGGCTATCAATATCCATATAACGAGGACCGATCCATCACCATTCTGATTTTTATTCGTGTTGTTCCAAGCAACAGACATGTCAAGGTCCATTTGGCCTGGATAATGAAGCGAGGGGAACCATGGTCCAGGTATTGACTCTCGGGTTAAACAGTGGGAAGATAAAGAACGATACAATCTAGACTGCGCCACACTTCACTGACCCATGTTAAGGTTTAAGTGTTCAAACAGTTTAGTTCATTGATTGGTGAGGGTGTGTTGTGATAGTTCTGCTTTTTTGTCCTTAAGGTACGTATAACAACAATGTACTTAGTATGGAAAAGTTGTTCTTTCGCATTTTCACGTACAGATAACACCATTGTCAAAACGATCCACATTCACACGGATCCATGAAAAACAACTATCAAACACTACATTCTGCTGCCAGGCCAGTAGTTGGCAGTGTTACTTTGTAAACAAACATGATGTGCCTACGGACTCAACCACAATACATTACACATTCACATGAAACTAGAGCCAGACCGATGTAATCGGCAGGCTGATATTATCGGCCGATATTAGGCATTTTCCTATCACTATCGGTCTCTGGCAGTTATAATGGCCGATAAATTAATATTTCACAAATGAAATAAAAACGGAGGCAAACACGCTTGAACCATGTCATGAGTGTTGGAGTTGTATAGTTTGTCCACCAGAGGGCACTCTACACAGTCCCTGTTGGCAACACTAGCTCACGAGGTCACGAGACATACATTGCTTAAATAACAATTAAAAGAACATATAATAAGCATGTAAGCTTATTATAATATAATAATTATAATTACATATAATAAACAAATAAGCATGAAATTTTTTTTTACTCATGTCCAGTTTTGCTGCAGTTAAATAAGCCAAGAGTGAAGCGGAATTAGCTAGTAATAGTTATGTTACATTGTTACAGTGTAGTTGACTGGCTGTCCTTTTAACTTTTGACAACGTGACTGAAGTATTTCTTTAATAGCGCGTGACAGTTATAGCAATGAGACGTATCATCTCTCCTTGGCCTGTTATATTGAAAATGTATGTTTTACAATTTGCAGTATGACGTAATCCATTGCTAAATTATGGCTCATCATAGACTAGCTAACCACAAAGCTAGCTAATGCCACTATCATCAGTCTGTTGTGACAATACAAGAAACAAGTTTCTTTTTAAAATGCATTATCATGCTATTTTAGTTAAAACTCATAAATAACTACAAATAACTAATGTTAGGGAAATCTGTTAATGTTTTGTTGTGCGTTTCTGAAATTTTTTTTTTTAAATATCGGCCGATATATCGGAATATCGGATTTAAAAATCAACAAATATTTGTATCGGTATTGGCCTTCAAAATCCTTTATCGGTCATGAAACACACAGTTTGCACAAAAGTTTGTGCTTTAAGGCTCCCAAAACGCCACTGTTGTGTAAATGAGTTTAGAAAAATAAAGTTTTATGTTTTAAGTTGAAAATCGGTGTTGTACAAATGGCCCCTGAGTCCTGTGCCATTACAATATTTGCTTAAAGGGACAGTGTGCTACAAAAATGAATGTCTTCACTTCCTCCATAGCAATCCCTGTGAATTACCATAAAATTACTAGAACGACTTCACTGGTAAATACACATATATGTTGTTCACACAAGTAAATGAGGCTTTTTACTATTAAAAATAGACCATTCACACATCAGCACCAAAATACCGGTAAATTCTGTGAAGTCTTCATTCACTAGCATGAGAAGTGCTTTAGTTTCTGTTCAATTTGACTTTTGTTTTGTTTTTTTTTAAGCATTTTTGCTCTTAAAAACACAAGTCGAGCATTACAATATGAAAAAAGTTCACCCAAAAATGAAAATTAAGTAATTAATTACTCACCCTCATGCTGTACCAACCCCGTAAGACCTTTGTTCGTCTTCGTAACACAAATGAAGATATTTTTTGATTAAATTTGAGAGGTGGGTCACTGCTACATAGTGATCAAAACTTGACAGCCCAGAAAGTCATTGAAGAAAATGTTTAAATAATTCCATGTGACTACAGTGGCTCAAAGTATAAGTTTATCAAGCGACGCGAATACTTTTTGTGTGAAAAAACAAATAAAAATAACGAGTTTATTCGACTACTCCTCTTTTTTCCTTGTAGGCCTGAGGCGAGAGTTCAAGAGATTTCCACGACGCATGCGCGAGAATTGCACTTCTTCAACTACTTCAGCTCAGTTCTCGTGCATGTGCCGTGAAAATCTCTTGAACTATTGTCGAAGGTCTTACGGGGTTGGAACAGCATGGGGGTGAGTAATTAGTGGTGCTTGAAAAGCAACACTATTGTTATTAGTGGTGCTTGCAAAGCAACACTATTGTTATTCTCCATACTTATTTTTATTTTTTTTCAACTTCCGCCGCTTTTTTGGCACGCTGCTCCTCCCGCAGTTTTTGTCACAGACCCATGAAAGTGGTGTCAAAACGTGCGGCTTGATCGGGAATGGTGTGCTATGACTTTTCTAAGAGATCGGGGTACGATGTTCGCACAGCGGACGAAAAACCGGCCAAAAAAGTCCCATTGACTTACATTGGGGAGACTTATGATGATGTCATAAGCTAGAGTGCGTGATGTCACTCTAGCTTATGACATCACACACTCTAGCTTATGACATCATCATCATCAAATCGGCCCAAAAAAGTCCCATTGACTTACATTGGGGAGACTTATGATGATGTCATAAGCTAGAGTGCGTGATGTCATAAGCTAGAGTGACATCACGCACTCTGATGTCATAAGCTGATGTCACGTGTATTTACACGTGATGTCACGTGTATTTATACATGATGATGTCATAAGATGTCATAAGCTCTTATGACATCATCATGATGTATGATGAATCATGTATGACATCAGAGTGAATCATGTATGACATCAGAGTGACATCACGCAATACACGTGACACATGATGTCACGTGTATTTATACATCATGATGTCATATGATGTCATAAGCTAGAGTGACATCACGCACTCTGATGTCATAAGCTGATGTCACGAAACCCCCCCCAAAAAAACAAGTTTACATTCAGTGTCTCTTTCATTGTTGTTTAACTGTTTGTCCCATTGACTTACATTGGGGAGACTTATGATGATGTCATAAGCTAGAGTGCGTGATGTCACTCTAGCTTATGACATCACGCACTCTAGCTTATGACATCATCATAAGTCTCCCCAATGTAAGTTGGCTTGTATGCAATATTGTACCACACTCTAGCAACCGGGTGGTGAGTTTTGCCACTGCAAGCACCACTTCACATTTTCTTCTGGAAATGTACATTCTAGTTAATGACTTAATCTTCTGTGCTAGTTACAGTTTGTCCATAACGAACACCATGTTCAAGCATAAGGGTGTCCATCAGTGCACGTGGCACCAGGACACCCTAGGTCGTAGGTCGATGATCGACTTTGTGGTGGTTTCATCTGACCTGCGGCCGTATGTCTTGGACACTCGGGTGAAGAGAGGGGCGGAGCTGTCAACTGATCACCACCTGGTTGTGAGTTGGATCCGATGGCGGGGGAGGAGGCTGGACAGACTCTGGCAGACCCAAGCGTACTGTAAGGGTTTGCTGGGAACGTTCTGGCCAAATCTCCTGTCAGAGAGATCTTCAAACTCTCACCTCCGGCAGAGCTACGACCAGATCCCGAGGGAGGCTGGAGATATTGAGTCTGAGTGGACCATGTTCTCCACCTCCGTTGTCCAAGCGGCTGCTCGGAGCTGTGGCCGGAGGTCTCCGGTGCCTGTCGAGGCGGCAATCCCCGAACCCGGTGGTGGACACCGGAAGTAAAGGATGCCGTCAAGCTGAAGAAGGAGTCCTATCGGGCCTGGTTGGCCTGTGGGACTCCGGAGGCAGCTGACAGGTACCGGCAGGCCAAGCGGACTGCGGCCCGGGTGGTTGTGGAGGCAAAAACTCGGGCCTGGGAGGAGTTCGGTGAGGCCATGGAGAAGGACTATCGGCTGGCCTCGAGAGATTCTGGCAAACTGTCCGGCGCCTCAGGAGGGGGAAACAGTCCCCTGACCAATGCTGTTTACAGTAGGGGTGGGCGGCTGTTGACCTCAACTGGGGATGTCGTCGGACGGTGGAAGGAATACTTCGAGGATCTCCTCAATCCCGCCGCCACGCGCCTTCCATTGAGGAAGCAGAGGCTGAGGGCTCAGAGGTGGACTCGCCCATCACCATAGCCTGAGGTCACCGAGGTAGTCAAGAAACTCCTCGGTGGCAGGGCACCGGGGGTGGATGAGATCCGCCCTGAATACCTCAAGTCTCTGGATGTTGTGGGGCTGTCTTGGTCTGACACGCCTCTGCAGCATCGCGTGGCAGTCGGGGACAGTGCCTCTGGGATGGCAGACCGGGGTGGTGGTTCCTCTTTTAAGAAGGGGGACCGGAGGGTGTGTTCCAACTACAGGGGGATCACACTTCTCAGCCTCCCTGGGAAAGTCTATGCCAGGGTACTGGAGAGGAGAATACGGCCGATAGTGGAACCTCGGATTCAGGAGGAACAGTGCGGTTTTCGTCCGGGCCGTGGAACACTGGACCAGCTCTATACTCTCTGCAGGGTGCTGGAGGGTTCATGGGAGTTTGCCCAACCAGTCCACATGTGTTTTGTGGATTTGGAGAAGGCATTCGACTGTGTCCCCCGAGGCGGCCTGTGGAGGGTGCTCCGGGAGTACGGGGTCCGGGGTCCTTTGCTAAGGGCTGTCCGGTCCCTGTATGCCCGAAGCAGGAGCTTGGTTCGCATTGCCGGTAATAAGTCAGACTTCTTCCCAGTGCATGTTGGACTTCGGCAGGGCTGCCCTTTGTCACCGGTTCTGTTCATAATTTTTATGGACAGAATTTCTAGGCGCAGCCAGGGGCCGGAGGGTGTCAGGTTTGGGGACAACGCAATTTCGTCTCTGCTCTTTGCAGATGATGTTGTCGTGTTGGCCCCTTCACACCAGGACCTTCAGCATGCACTGGGACGGTTTGCAGCCGAGTGTGAAGCGGCTGGGATGAGAATCAGCACCTCCAAATCCGAGGCCATGGTCCTCAGTCGGAAAAGGGTGGCTTGCTCACTTCAGGTGGGTGGAGAAATCCTTCCTCAAGTGGAGGAGTTTAAGTATCTTGGGGTTTTGTTCACGAGTGAGGGAAGGATGGAACGGGAGATTGATAGACGGATCGGTGCAGCTTCTGCAGTAATGCGGTCGATGTACCGGTCTGTTGTGGTGAAGAAGGAGCTGAGCCGTAAGGCAAAGCTCTCGATTTACCGGTCAATCTACGTTCCTACTCTCACCTATGGTCATGAGCTTTGGGTCATGACCGAAAGGACAAGATCCCGGATACAGGCGGCCGAAATGAGCTTTCTCCGCAGGGTGGCTGGGCGATCCCTTAGAGATAGGGTGAGAAGCTCGGTCACTCGGGAGGAGCTCAGAGTAGAGCCGCTGCTCCTCCACATCGAGAGGGGTCAGCTGAGGTGGCTTGGGCATCTGTTCAGGATGCCTCCTGGACGCCTCCCCGGGGAGGTGTTCAGGGCACGTCCCACTGGGCGGAGGCCCCGGGGAAGACCTAGGACACGCTGGAGAGACTATGTCTCCCGGCTGGCCTGGGAACGCCTCGGTGTCCCCCAGAAGAGCTGGAGGAAGTGTCTGGGGAGAGGGAAGTCTGGGCATCTCTGCTTAGACTGCTGCCCCCGCGACCCCGGTCCCGGATGAAGCGGAAGAAGATGGATGGATGGATGGATGGATGGACTTAATCTTCATTTTTGGGTGAACTATCCCTTTAAGAAAAAGATGCGAGAGATGCAGTGCAACAGTCAAAGATGTCCATCTAGTTCTGCAGTTTTACAGTTCCAGTTTACAATACATGTGCTTGTTTTCATGTGGGTTTCATATCGGCTTTGAAGTGTTCAGTGTTTGAGTGTTCAATTTAAAGAAAATAAAATTGACATGTAAAACAACCAAGCAGAAAGTAAAAGGCCTACCATATTGTCCTTACACACTGAATGCACATGAATGTAAAAAATGTTGATTGTATCAATTTTAATTAAATATAATTTTTAAATTTAAAATATATTTCTCAGATTAGTATTGTTTATAAAAATGCCATGACTTCATAAGACTTTGTAAATATTATTAAGTTTTTCAAGAGTTGCACCACATGCCATTTCACTATCTTGTCATAAAAAGTTAATATGATTTAATATTTTAAAAGACTTTACTGAACTTGACATTTATGAGTGGCTCATTTTTATATTGAAATATTTATTTTGTTCACACCACATGCCTTTGATTTAGCTGCGTTTCTGTTAAATATTTATTTTCTAATAACTAATAAAAGATCATGCCAAACATAACAATCCCTGGTCACTGTATGATAATTAGCACCATGAAAACTCTTGCAAATATCTTCATTCCTGTTTCATGAAAACAAGAAAGTCATACAACATGAGGAGCTGATAACAGAATTGTCATTTTTGGATAAATAGTTTCTAGTGTGACATCAATTCCTTTACGAACGACCTTCACAATTGCTCATGATATGACTGATATTCCATTAGACATCTGAGACTGACTGAGAAACAGATTAGCAGATTGTCATGGCCATTGTAATGCAAACAGTGAGTCAAAGAAGCAGAGCTATATCTTGGAGCACTATATACACAGCAAGGGTAAACTGCAGCATCCACACATATCTCTCTCCTGCATCCACGCCTTCAACACATCACCTTGAATATGCATGAAGTGAGGTGTGGAGTGTGCATATAATCACACAATTAACAAGCACACACAATACATGCGCTGTGCAGATGATCAGAATCTTCTCATTAACAGACACTCAGCTATCAGATGAACTCAAACTAGGCAACATTCAGACAGCTTCAGTAAGATGATTATAAGTAATTGGTTGAAGTTGGAATGATAATTTAGCTGAAATTGAGAAGGTGAGGGTGAGGCTATAGAGTTAACACACACACACACACTGCCTGGAGAGTGAACTGACTGTTTCTCTGTGATTTGGGATGGGGAATATTGCAATTGTTGCTTTCTTCAGACTTCTCTCTCTTCTTCCCTGTCTCTTTCTCATATTAATGAATGATTCATAACCGTATAGGATAACCTTGACTGCTCCCTGAGCCTACAGCAATGCACTGTTGTGAAGTCTGGGTCACAACATTCATTATTTTAGAACCAGATGAGGACGGACACACCCAAACACACACTGCAAGAACTCCAGCGTCTATCTGTCAGTTTCTTACACGCATACACTAACATAAATGATTGGAAGTTACATAAACATATTCACACATACATGCCTTCAAGAGTAGTTCAAACCTGATGACATGCAAAAACGAGCATCGAGGTGATGACATGATGGAAAAAATAAACAAATAATCAATCAAAATTAATTAATATCTGTCAATCTAATGAATCAAATTAATATGGCAATCTATGCATATCTAGTTTCATCTTAATGTGCAGATGAAGGTCTAATTTAATAACAAATAAATTACAAATAATATATATATATATATATATATATATATATATATATAATCATTTAATTATATAAATAACAGTTATTTATTTATATATATATATATATATATATATATATATATATATATATATATATTTCTTTAAGTTTAAGTCAAATTATTATGTGTATGATTAAAGTAATGTGTATGCTAAATTGTCATTAATATGTGTATGATTAAAGGAATGTGTATGCTAAATTGTCATTAATTTGAAATATAATTTGATAATTTATATAGCCTATATTGATATTATTTACAAACAAATGAATATATTTTATATGAGGTCTAATCATAAGTCAACACTTATGAATGAATTTGTACTTGTATACTTCATAAAGTAGCCTAATTATTTAAAGATTAAAATAAATAAATTAATTAAAAGAAACATTTGTCAAGTTGAAACTAACTTGACAGCCTGAAATTTAAAAATAAGCCTTAAATAAATAAATAAATAAATAAGCATAGATAGATAGATAAATGATAAATAAATAAATAAGCATAGATAGATAGATAGATAGATAGATAGATAGATAGATAGATAGATAGATAGATAGATAGAATAGATAGATAGATAGATAGATAGATAGATAGATAGATAGATAGATAGATAGATAGATAGATAGATAGATAGATAGATAGATAGATAGATAGATAGATAGATAGATAGATAGATAGATAGATAGATAGATAGATAGATAGATAGATAGATAGATGTAGCATGGGCTGCTGACAACCACAAACTCAACGTATTTATGTCTAGTGTCTCTCCCACACCCACATTTACAGTCCAAACATTACTTCAACACGGATATTTAGCAGAAAACACACTCACCTGCACTGCCGCTGACACACACACATTCTCTTCAAACAATTCAGCCGGTCAAATATCATCCGTTTAAACGCGTCTATATACATTGATAAACTAGATTTGACCCCGACGGTCAAATTCCTGAAAAGAATTCCTAAATGTTAATTATTCGGAAGGAGGCTGCGAGATTTGTAACTTTATACGACTTGTAAACGTCTGTTTTCGTCAGAGAGCACTATCTGCACGCAGATGAGACGCGCGCGCCAGACGCGTAGTGGACAGTGTGTGTTCAGCTGGGAACGGGACCAGTGATGATCCGCGAGGAAAAAAAAAAAGAAACCGCACATCGGATCGGACAGCACGTTTGCACTTGGTTGTAGACACTCCAAAACAACAGACACTGTCATTGGATTGTGGCTTTTGGGCCAATGATAACTTATGTCCCAAACAAACTGAATGGCTTTTTTAAATTTTCTTGATATTAGCTGCACCATGAGTGATTTACATGTTTCACATAGCAACACGTCCACTTAGAATCAATGGCAGAGCCCAAATCTTACCTTCATAGTTATCTTTCCCTCATCGTGTGTCCCGAGGCGTTTTTATCCGCGTAATTGTTATGACTTTTTTGGATAAATGCGCTGATCGGTTACATTGCAGCGGTTATGCTGAGTCTGGCTCCTCGCATCGCTCGATAAGCAGAACACGGCGACAGTATCGATTAGGAACTGGAGGACAGTGCCACGGATGTCCGTGAAGGCATTGCTGCGGGAAGCGATGCGTGTCACCGGTTCAGATCGCATCTAGCGCACGCTTCGATATTCCCAGGCGCAGGCAATAAGGAAAGAACACTGTAATAAGAGTAAGAAGCGATATTGGAGGCGCTGAGGGGAGGGAAAGATATAGGGGAAGATCCGCCCTCGTGTAAACGAACCAGGTAGTTTGCAGGTTTTGTTAAAAGCGTGATAGGTCAAGGTAGGAATGCGGACAGGTGAAATGTAAGGATTGAGATGAGAGTTGGGAAAGTGTGGAAGGGCATTTCAAATTTTACCACACTCTCAATATTAAATTTTTTAACTCCCAAAAAAGAAGAATCTTAAACCAAGGTAAGATGGTTTAATTGCTGGTCTCTATTGGTCAGATAATTTGCTGGTTTCACATAAATCGACATAAACCAGTTAAGACCAGCAAACAATCTGGTTTTAGATTATTATTATTTTTTTCCAAGTAGGGCTTTGTCTTAACAAAGAAAAAAAGTTATGGATGGGAATAGTCTATGATTTGGCAAGATGGAGTCAAAGATGAAGGTCTTTTCATTTATTTATTTATTATTTATTTATTTTTTACGCTTTTATTAATCACTGATTAATCACTTTTATGAAACCTTTTACAAACCTACGCCCAGACTTTGGGGGCAAATATAGGCTAAGCAACTAGGTCAATCTTTATGCGCTTTTAGGCTTGCAGAACTCATGTATTTTATTTTTTACTACAACAATTTCCATACTTAGGGAATTAAAATATTATTATATTATATTATTAGTATATTATTATTATTATTATTATTATTATTATTATATTATATTAAAATATTTCTAATTTAATAATTTGTACTAAACTATGCTTGGCTTATATTTTCATATTTTCATTAATTCCGTCCCATTGATTAAATAACCCCATCCCATTAATTAGGTGCAAGGTGAGTTTAAACAAGGTAGAACTGTATGAATTACTAATATAATAATATATTACTAACAAAATAATAGAACAGTTAATTGTGCGTTATCAATGTTAGCCAAAATGTTATCTAAATATTTAAAACATTAGAAATATACACAGTCGTTTGTACCGTGTTGCATTATGGGAATTGTCGTCTTTCGAACCCTTCCGGGTATAGAGATGTTTGCACAATAAAACTACATTTACCAGCGATTACAACACACAACAAACATGGCGTCGCCGGAGTGGCAACAGGAGCGTCAATCACTGAAGATTAATATTGGCCAAGATGATGGAGGCAAAAAATCTGCCCCAATATCATTTGGTTTTAGTAAAACATTGAGCAGACCCAAACCCGGGAAAGCGGAAGAGCGAGATTTTTTAGTTGAAGTAGAAGGGAAAGAACTAAAAGGGTGAGTTGAATGCTAACGCTAGCTAGGTTAGCAAAAGCAGTATAATCAATGTTGATTGTTTTACGTTATATCTTTTCGTGTGCTTCATCTTGTTTATGACTGTTGCTTCTACAGAACCAAACCGGTGGAGAAACCGAAGGAGCTTATTATCCCGTTGATCCACAAGAACCGGTGGTACCGACAGGATGCTGAGCGAGGGGAAAAGAGCAGCGAGGACAAGACCAAAGACCCGTCCCGGGAGGAGCAGGACACGGTGGAGTCTCAAGCTGTCAAAGAACTCATCGAAGGTGTGTTGCTCTGTTATTCGTTCAGTTGGTTTTGGACGCGTTTTAAAAACCTAGTGAGATGCCTTTTAAGGACGCGTTTTGGGCACCCACACATATAACATTATAGAACTTACATCATTCATGTCATATAGACTGGAATACCACGGCAGTACATTTTTAAATAAATATTTTAATAATTAAATGTGTACGAAATGTTGTCAATGTACTGCAAAAAGTTGCATATGATGCCCTGAAAGGCTGTCCAAGTTGCTAACTAGTTTCAAAACAACCTTGTTTGTTTACTTTTTGTTTACTTGTGAGATGTCAAACTGACCCTACAGTTTCAGATTATGACAATAAATCTTAAGAATTTCCCTCGTGAAAATGAATTTTGCTTAATTGAATTGAATGAGCGGCTTATAACTCAAATCTTAAAAGTTAAATAAAAAATACTGTGCATGCAGATATATTAATGAAATAAAATGCCACTTAAGTGTACTGAAAGAGTGCACTTTCATGACTGCTTCTTAAAACGTTCAAGTACACCATTCATTTATTGTTATAATATTTTTCATGTTTTAAAGAAGTACACTTATTTTGATATGTTAACTTGACTAACATACTAAAGCACATAAATTACTTTTTTATAATATTTTTAACTGTATTAAATTACATTTAAAAGGTAACATACTATGTTCCAAATACGTAATTGCTATAAGTGCACAACAAACAAGTTGAGATAGAATTTACATTACAGCATAGCCTATTTTAGTTTACTATAAATGCTTGTCAGTACATTTTAACAAGGCCTATGTTTCAAAGACTATAGAAGTAATTATGATTAAATGTAAAATACTAAAGTACTACTTAAGTGTGTCAAAACACTCTTATGACCAACTAATGGCATTTAATATACATTTAAACTAGAATACAGTTTCATTTAATTGCAATTAACATGCAATTAAATGTTCAAAAACATTACATTCTTTTCACTCTTAAGTCTATGGCAATATTGTGGCTTGACTGGTATAGATCTGGGCTGGTAAGCCAAAGATTGTATGCTCTACTCAATCAGTCATTGTACTAAAAATACAGTAAGCCAGGGTTTTTAGTTATTTATACGAAAGAATAATGTATTAATGTAGTTCTGCTTGAATATCATCTACTCCAGAGTCTCAAAAACACCAGGAGAGATGGAAGAACGGACCACAATCAGATCCGTAACCTTTCCATTCCTATTCTCATGCAGAACCAGGCTCCTGAGGGCTTTGAGGATGGGGACAAAGTCAACGTGGATATGAGACCAGAGTCGGTAGGTCCTTCCTTGATGGATACAAAAAGATGGATTGTTTCACCTAACCTGTTTAAGCCAAAGTTGAGCCTCTTTACTATTTTCAGATAGTCTATCCAGCAAGGAATGTTGGTTATCAGAATGATGTTACACATTATTAAAATGGATAGCTAACCCAAAAAATGAACTTTTGAAGAAAAAATAAGAATATGGGAAACCAAACAGTTGATAAACTTCAGTTGGGTCCATCAACTGTTTTGATTACCCATATTCTTCAAAATATCTTCTTTTGTGTTCAGCAGAAGAAAGAAATTCATGGGGGTTGAGTAAATGATGACAGAATGTTCATTTTTGGGTGAACTGTCCCTTTAAATTATTAAAGTCTTAAACGTGTTTGCAAATACTTTCTCCTCCTGAGAGGCCTGCACATAGGATACATTTTAGTGTCAAATTCATCATAGCAATGCTTTTGAATTAAATGGAAAAATCTTGTAAGCTGGATGAATCTGTCCTTATAGATTCAGAATGAGTTATACCACACAACGAGACTGTAGTGTGCGCTCAAGTCTAATGAATGTCAAATTAGTGAGTCACGGTCCTACAGAGTCTGTAAATACTGCGAGTTGAGAAATTCTAAACATTAATGGTTTACAAAAAGGTTTGTAGTATTTGGTTTTCTCCTTTTGTATTTTGGTACAGTTTGTCCTGAAACAATGACTTATGCACAGCCAAAATAAGTTTCATAAGAGAATGTTAATATATTTTGTCGATACACTATCTTTTAAAACCGGGGTGGGATTTTTAAAAATGTATTTGAAAGAAGTCTCTTTCGTTAAACCAAGGCTGCATTTATTTGATCAAAAATACAGTAAAAACAGTAAAAAACGTGATATTACAATTTAAAATAACTATTTTATGTATATATAGTAGCCTACATGATAGGGCTGTTTTCGATTAAGGATTTTCATAGTCAAATCTGATTCGTTAGATTTTGCCGTAGACGACTGATAGTCGAACCTTTTTTTTTTTTTTTAAGATAGGTCAGTAGCAGCTATATTTTTTCCATTTCAAACAAAAGAGATGGACGTATGCACATTAGGCTATTTGTTCTGTGTTTTTTTTTCTAAACAGTTAGGCTATGTTCAGGTAGCCTAGTATTTTTCATGTTCTTATCACGCAATCATGTTTTTGATGCGGTGGTGGGCTTGTAACTTGTGACTTAACGCTTTAGCCTAAGGGTAGCAGCGGCGCTGCCGAAAATAAAAAGCTGTCACAAAGAACAAATGTATAGCAAGGAGACATTTTAATTGTTTATTAATAAAGATGAAGTTGACGATGCTGCGCGATCTTCGCAGGTGCATGCGCCAGAGAGAAACGCACAGTTAATTTCATAAGCAGAGAGCATTACGTTTTCTTTCGTTTTGAATCGTTCTATTTACAAGTAGACATTTCAATATAGATATTTAGGTCTGTGGAGTAGACTATACGTATACGCTGAGTTGCAGTAGTTATATTTATGAGACGAGCTTCAGTGCCTCCGTTCCTTGATTATCAGTAGCCTAATAATCTGCTTTTCCTTCTTATTGATTAAATCAAGACAATTGGTTGTGTATATATATATATACACATATACAGTATAGACGCTTTCAGCAGTGACAACATAAACAGACGGTACTGCGCATGTGCATAAAACTGGCCCAAACTTAACTTCCGGCAAACTTGCGCAGACAATCCATAACAAGTAAATAACCATAGTAGCTGGTATTTCTTGACAGTCAAAGAAAATAAATGTTACCTGTCCAAACTGAAATGTGACACTACCAGACCCGTTGAACAAAAATAGGAGACAAGATGTTTTTCTACTGACGTGTTCTGATTTACGCAGTGTTAAAAACTGTGGCGAGCGCCGGCGACGAGGCTTTATTAGGTGAACATATCTCTCCTTATTAGCTTCTTACATGCTTGCTAACCTTTTTTTAAAGGCGGGTCTCTCACATGACAGGATGTTGGATGGATCTGTGCAGCGTTATGATACATTCTGCTCCGCTGTTAATGTGTTTGTGTGGAGAGAGAGAGAGAGAGAGAGAGAGAGAGAGAGAGAGAGAGAGAGAGAGAGAGAAGAGAGCTTGCGAATATGTGCTACATGCAACTCTGCAGTCAAATACAACTTTTCCTTAAATTGTAAAAAACACGGAAATCAATATGTGGCGGTCAGCGCTGATAATGAGTTGGGCTGCCACTAATAAATGCATGGGAAACACTGTACCGAGATACTCGGATAAACCTAGCTATTTTAATATAGTATCTAATACAGTCAATGCCGTATTATCCAATAAACAGTATAAACTAACAGAACGGAAGTTAACTTTGGCTCAGCTCATCACCATGGCAACGCGTCCTGATGAAAGCGTCTATATATACACACACACACACACACACACACACACACACATGCATGTATATTTTGGGGGAAAAACTGATTTATATATAAAATATTTATATATAATATAAATTATGTATATATATCTATATACATGAAAATATTTCTAATATTTCATAAGCATGTGTGTGTATATATATATATATATATATATATATATATATATATATATAAATAAAATAATTATAAACAGTGCACCCACATATATTATTAAACACAAACATTTATTTTGGATGCGTAATTGAATCGTTTGACAGCCTGAGAAATGGCTATTATTGGTACTGCACCTTTTTGTGCTCGCCGTATATGGCTGTGTTCAATTCTGTATACAGATGAACATCTCTCCAGTTTAAATTGCAAATCCGGGCCATAACAGTGTGTTTTGAACATGCTGAGGATTTCTAATGCAGTTGTAGCTGTTGATTCGTGAAGTGTGTTTTATTAAAACTCATTAGTCTTTTATGAGTGTGTTTTCTGCTGCTTGAGCTGTTGTCCAGCAAATGGTGCCAAATGTGGTGTCAGCACAGGGCAGTTCAAGGTCATTGCACACACAGTGTTCTTGTTACATTTACATTGTGTGTGTGTGTAGTATAAGGGTGTGTCCTAATGAAATGAGTGATGAAGAACTCTCCTGCTGCATCCAAACAGCTTACTCTGCATAGACCTCTCTCTCTCTTTCTTTCTTACACACACCTCCAGTGTCATTTTCTCCTGCAGTGCAAGTCCATCACTTGTAGATTGTTGTGAGAGCGCCAGCTACAGCTTGATTAGGCTTTAACATGATTTTGAGTGAATTCTTCCCTGCCTGTCAAAGAGCTTGTTTATTCCACTGCGTAAAAAGAAGCTGTTATATTTCATCTAATTATCAGCTGCTCTGTAGGTTGAGGTGTGTGTTTCTAATTAGTGTGTGAATGTGTTTATGGTTGCTTTGTAAGTCTGTACGTGTTGGCTTGAGCTTGATTTCTCTGTGGAGATGTTTGAGATGTGTATTGAATATTGATCTGATTCGTTCTGATTCAGTCCACAGAGGCCGACTATGAACTTGTTCCTGTGGAGGCTTATGGGTTGGCCATGCTGAAGGGAATGGGCTGGAAGCAAGGAGAGGGAATTGGACGCACATTTAAACAGTAAGGACAGCTTTTTTTCCTCATAAATTGCATTTAAAGTAATTAAAACAAATGGGAGGGAGCATTGAACCTGTTTCTCCCACATGAGCACCACGGCTCAGTGTGTGCCATTATTTAGGCCACAGTTTCGACTTAAGTGTTTTTGTTTCAATTAAAAAAACGTATATATATTTTTTAAGTGCCCTTGACACTAAGCATATTAAGATGTTTGTTTCGTTATTCATTTCCATGCCAGCTTCTGTGACATTTTTTTAATGGTGAGAAAAGTTTATGGTAAAACTATCATATTTTTAAAATCAATTTTTGGTAAAGATTTCGGTTTAACTTTGTTACATTTCTTTGAAGATTTATCAGAGGGTTGAACCCAGTACAAGCTAATACAATATCCATCAGTCATAAAGGATTTTTATATTTGATATTAGGATCTTCTCCTAATATTTAAAATCTTGTCAGATGTTCGTATATTCAAAAGTACAGTGCAATTTACCATAATGGCTATCGTGGTATTAAAAATTAAATGTTTAAAAGCTGAAAATTCAACACAATTATTTATATATATATATATATATATATATATATATAGGGTGTCGCAATATACCGGTGTTGGCGATAATCGTGATATTCAAAGCATAAAATATCAACATCGTGTTAATTTAGAGTGTTGCAATATACCGGTATTGGCGATAACCACCAGGGTTTCCCATACATTCATTAATTTGTGGCGGCCCGCCACAATATCAACACTGACCGCCACGCATTGATTTTCAGGTTTTGATTTTATTGTTGAGCTGCGCGCTCCTTCCCCTCCCACTCATACAAACTGACAACGGAGACGCGAATAGCCCCTCCTCTTTGAGCACGATTATGAATCAAAATATGATCATGCGTTGGAGGTCGGATTGTTGCCGGTGCTTATTCCTCCAGAATCAATCCGGAGTTGAAAGGTCAGTATAATGAACACTATAACTCTAAAAAGTTAGTCTATGTTAAATGCTGTCGCGTTTCCACCACAGATTCGCGGAATTTACTAAATAACGTCATTTTTTCCTTCTCGATCAGTCATTCAAAAAATCATGGCAACGGACGTTGGTAGGTTTAAATATATTACAGAGCCACCATATTATATTATTACTGATAAAGAGATGTAGGCCTAAGTGTGTTATCCAAGCTTTAATAGCATGGAAAGACATACTGTGAGCAGCACGTGAGGTGTTTTCTCACTTAGCTATTTCTGCTCCGAGGTCTTGATTATGGCATTTCTTTGAGGTTTAGAAGCCAGTATTCCTGTATTTGGTCTTTTATGAATTTAATAAATAACTCTGTCTCGTATTCTGTCCAAATATACATTTTGGGTATCTAACGTATTTAGCACTGGAGTAATTATTTTTCAGCCGAATTTTTTACTTCTACTCCTTACGGCTATTCACGCAATTATCTGTAGGCTACTTTCTACTCTTTACATTTTAATAAATAGCCTACTGTTATGGCATTTCGATTTGTTTTTATTTCTGCTGGACATCGTACAAAAAAAAAACTATCCAGATAAATCGACGCTATCTAGAGTGTATTTGATTGTGGTTGGATGAGAAGTACATATACCATTCATCACACCTGCAAGAAGTGTCACGCATTGATTGTCACAGTCACTCGTTTCGGTCTTTTGTATTTATCTCGTGTAAAAACTGTTTATAATATATTTAATATGCCGCAGCGTCAGCGCATATTACCGGCAGGAAGTCAAGCGCGTCCCCCTGGAGTTCTGCAGTTAAGCCTGCCACTTATCAGCCAATGAAAAAAAAGAAAAAAGTACTACACAATAGCCAATCAGGAAATAGTATTATTGTATCTGGGTAAGATTTAATGCAAAAAAGAAAAATTATATCCTAAAATTGTTCACGTGATTCTCTCACTCCTGCTGCCTTTCTTCAAAACTTGAGAGCCCTGTTGTATAATTCAGCATAGTACATACCAGGATGGTATCAATCAGGAAGGTATCAATCAGGATTATTTTTATTTTTTGATTAATCACTTTGATGAATAATTCAAATTGACAGCACTAATGTTTCAAAATGAAAAGTGTGAAGGGGAATCCATTGCATTTTTCTGGCCCTTATTTCAAATAGACCGCCAAACCGCGAACCACTTACTGAAGCAGTCACGTGGTACAGCCAGCTCGCAAGGCTTCAAACGTCACCACATACGTCACTCGACACAAGCCTCGATACGCGCTTCACAGAAATCATCCCGGATTACTCGACACACGCTTCGAAGCTTCGATACGGAGGACACATCACTAATTATAACATGCTTACAATACATATAGGCCCCTGTGGCACAAACAACCCCCACCCCCTCCCTCGGTACCAAAACCCCACACCACCACAAATAGAATCGAATTCTGTGGGAAACACTGACCACGATGTTTAAAATTAACAGGACAGTTATGATAACATGATACGTAAATACTCCAGCGCGAGTTCCTGGTTGCAACGTTACGTTGTGATTATTTTACTAGTCATGGAATGGGAAATTATGAACCATCTTATTTTTGTATAAATAGCCTACATATTTTATAGAAATATGTAGTATTTATGAACTTGATTTTTTTTTTTGTACTAGAGCTCGAACCGATAAAGGATTTTGAAGGCCGATACCGATACAAATATTTGTTGGTTTTAAAATCCGATATTCCGATATATCGGCCGATATTTTTTTTTTTTTACAATTTTTTTTTTTTTTTTTTTTTGAAATGCACAACAAAACATTAACAGATTTCCCTAACATTAGTTATTTATGAGTTTTAACTAAATTTGCCATAAATAAACCATAATTTAGCAATGGATTACGTCATACTGCAAATTGTAAAACATACATTTTCAATATAACAGGCCAAGGAGAGATGATCCGTCTCATTGCTATAACGGTCACGCTCTATTAAAGAAATACTTCAGTCACGTTATCAAAAGTTAAAAGGAGAGTCGGTCAACTACACTGTAAGAACATAACGTAACTATTACTAGCTAACTCTGCTTCACTCTCGCCTTATTTAACAGCAGCAAAACTGGACATGATAGTCATAAATGTTGTCATGCTTATTTGTGTTAAAAGAACTGGTGGGGATGTTCTTTTAATTGTTATTCAAGCAATGTATGTTTCGTGACCAACTCAACGAGTGTTGCCAACAGGGACTGTGTAGAGTGCCCTCTGGTGGACAAACTATACAACTCCAACACTCATGACATGGTTCAAGCATGTTTCGTCCGTTTTTATTTTATTTTTGAAATATTCATTTATCGGCCATTAAAACTGCCGATACCGATAGTTTGCGAAAATGCCTAATATCGGCCGATAATATCGGCCTGCTGATATTTTGGCCACAATAACCGTGGTGTGAAAAATCTAACATTGTGACTGCCCTAATATATATAAATATATATATATATATATATATAAAGAAAAATTATTATAAAATTATGGTCAATTATAGCCTAGGTGATTGGGTCTTCATTCATCCATAATTGTATATCTAAATTATATACTTCTGTCTTCTTTAAAAGAGCTTTACACTGCAGGCTGTGTCACAAGAGCAGGAAACATTTTAAAAGATCCTTTCCATCAGGTTCATCATTTGTTTGAATTGCTGCCCTCTGGTAAACGATTTAGGTCCATCAAATCGCAGACCAATAGACTCAAGAACAGCTTTTACCCCAGCGCCATACGGGAGTTGAACACTGCCAGCTCACTCATACACACACACACACATACTCATAAACTGAGAAATGCACCAATCTGATGGGGCTTGTTATATCTCAACTTATAGAAGTTTAACAACATACTCTATATTTCAGCGTTTATACACATAGTTTCGCTTCAGTACTTAGTGTGCAATATTTTTCTGCACTATTTGACTGTGGCCTTGCTTGCACTGGTTTTGTGATTATTGTTTTATATTGTCTTTGTGTTGTCTTGATTATGGCATGTTGTTTATTGATGTATTCTACTGTATAGTGGCCGTTATTCTATTATAATTATTATAAAGTATTCTTTATATTCTACTTAAATTATATTATTTAAATTAAATGTTTGTTAGCACAAGCTATATGTGATGGTACTGTAAGGATTGCATATGTTTGCGCTATACCTTTGTATAGTGACAATAGAGAATCACTGTTTTGTGCATTAAGCGCTTTCTAATGCATGTGACGTTTGGCTCTCTGCAATTTTTTTCTGCTCATGTTTCCTTGTGTTGGGATTATTGTCCCAGTTGGAGACATTAATGACGCCAGATTATGATTTTATGTCAAATGCAATGAAGAATTATTTCAGACCGGGTGAGGGAATCTTTGGCGCAGACTGACCGTCAGACTTTTTAATCTTTTGTGCTTACGGCCCATCTGTCCACTTGTATGGACATGGAAACACACAGGCTGCTCTTTATGAGGGGCGGGATGCGCGTGCACGTGATGGAGATTCTGTTAGCTTGTGGTTTATTAAAATGTCCTAGTTGCTCCTTTTTAATTATTTAGTTTATTTTATTACCTGATAGAGATGTGAAGCCTATAGAGCATCAGTTGAGGCCTAAAGGACTGGGTCTGGGTGCTGATCGCTCATCCATCAGAGACCTGGAGCCCGGCGTCCCCAAGAGACCCCCGAAACCCGGTGATGAGAGGGGGAAAGAAGAGGAGGCGCTGGTTCTGGGGCCTGGAGGATGTGTGCAGGTTGTCGCAGGAGCACATAAAGACCTGTATGGGAAAGTGAGTGGAGTTTACTTCATCCCTATTCAATTCTGTGACAGTAATGGAGAACCTGTACCAACACGATAAAAGAGGTGATAGAGTTACATAAGATGGAGCACTTCAAGGCATTTTGTGAGCCAGCAAAGCATATATTATGCTTTTAAGATATTAGATATAATATTTTAAAGTCCTCCTGTGGTGAAAATCAAGTTTTCAATGCTGTGTATATGTCTCAGTGGTGTTTTTAGTATGCTTTAAGACAAACCATATGCAGGGCTCTAACATTAAAGGTGGAATACCTAAGATTTTTGCATTAAAATATCCCAAAATCACAAGGCGTGTTATATATTTAGTTAAGATGATAACTTACAATATTCCAAATGTTTCAAGCAATGTTTAAATCGCGAGAAATTGAGATTTTAACCAAGGAAACGGAGCGTGTGAGCAGGGGTGAGCTGGGAGTCGCCAGTCAATCGCGTCATATTCCGCGTTACCTCGGTTTCCGCTCGTACTACGCTGTAGTCCTGGACAAATGCAGAAGTTGTAAGTTGTGCGTTAGCGTCTATCAAGCAACAAACGTCAACTTGTTTCGTGCATTTGTAATGGAATGGTGCACAATTATTCTTTTCAATTATTCTCGGAATGTGAACTGTTGGCTGTAAAGGGGGTCGCACACCGGACGAGAAGAGCCGCGCCACGTCTAGGACAAAGTCCAGTATCGCACACCAGACGCGCACTTTCTCATCAGTATATGGCCAGCAATTTTGTTATGTTTAATGACATGAAAGGAAGATAATGTCTGTTCTATGTTATGATTGTACTGTACAATTAAATACAATCGTTGCTGAGTCTGCAGTCTGAAAATTTTACCTCAGAACATCCGTTAACTAAATGAATTGAGAATCTCACCTGAAAAATCTAATAACATCAGCAATTGTCATTCAAGCAGCTGATTTCTCTAAATGAATGCAAAACTAAATGCATATTGCAGCATAGGGCGAAGTCAGGATCCATTAGCAACGATTTGACTTCAAACCCTCTCCACCATAGCTTTGTCCAGTGACTCGTACAGTAACATCTGTGATAACTAATTTACTTTTAAACCTGACTTTTCTAGCGGCTATTTCAGTTTAATGAAAAACAAGCATGTCATTAAAACGCCACATTTATAGAAATCGAACTTTACCTCATCCATGACAACTTATTTTCGATTCCCGTCTGACTGATTTATCCACGGTGGAGTTGAAAACAACAGTTCCCATCATTCCGCGTTCCTCCACGTCGTCATCAAGCAAAGCCGTTGTTTTGAATGTAGCGCCCTCTAAGGACATGCCAATCTTAGGTATTGCAGCTGTAAGATATTAGATATAATATTTTAAAGCCCCCCTGTGGTGAAAATCAAGTTTTCAATGCTGTGTATATGTCTCAGTGGTGTTTTTAGTATGCTTGAAGACAAACCATATGCAAATTCATTAATCAATACCATTGCTGAGTACTTTCTCATTAAAGTGCAGTGAACCAAAGACAGTCTCAAAAACGCTGTTTGATATCCCTGTGTTACTGACGTCACAAACTACCTTTTAACTAATCACGTCTACAAGTGGATCTGAGTGGAAGCGGGGTAATTAGCATATTCATAGAACCACATATACTAAATAAGGCAAGGGTGTAGTAAAGTTACATGAATTTTTTTTTTTTTTTTTTTTTGAAGAAAAAACGTATATATAAACTTAAATATGTAATTTTGGTGATCAGAGATAAGTTTTAAGGCATAAAATCATTGATTACAAGGGGACTTTAACTTAAGTATTAGTGATCTGAGAAAAGCTGAAACCAGTTTGAATAGATCCGACCATGTAAAGTGTTGAGAGAAACCGCACACAATTGTAATTACAAATGCGGTGTCTGAGAAACCGGTTTCCTTTGATCTCATATCTGGTATTAATGCTTTTAATGTGTTGTAGTCTAGAAATGTATACATATTTGTGTATACAATACATTGTTTATCTGTGTGTTGGAGATATGATTAAAAAATGTTGTGGCCTTTTGTTCATAATCTGGCCCTGTTTATAGCTACTTAAAGAGCTGGTAAGTCCCGCCCATCCGTAAAACTCCAAGTGGACCTCTAGGTTGAAAAAGTGTCAATGCAAGTGAATGAGAGAAAATAATTATTTTCTTGATCCCGTTTGAATTGTGCCATGAATGTAACATATGTTGTCTGTGAATTTTTTTTATGTAATTTCTCATGTAACGATTTTGACAGTTTATTGTATGATTCTTTGGCTAGCAGTTGTGGAATAGACATAACTAGAAAGACTACACGTCCCATATGTGACGTCACCGCATAACACATTTTCTCTCCACAAATCATGGTGCGATAATCTAAGGAATTAGATCGAGATGCCTGTGTGTTTTGTACCCAAATGTCACCATTCAAACATTGGTTTGTTTAGCGGGATCCGTGTGCTAGTGGTGGTGACGTATATCAAACACGTCGAAAGAGTTGTAGTCCACAAAGTGCTCTCACACAAAGTCTAACCGTATGAAAATTCTACCTGCTAAATTATAGCATTCTTTGCACGAAAAATTATATAAAAAAATTCACAGACAACATATGTTACATTCATTGCAAAATTCAAACGGGATTAGAAAATAATCATTTTCTCTCATTCACTTGCATTGACGATTTTTCAACCTACCTGTAGAGGTCCAGCGGGGTTAGCTGAAGGCTTAGACTTACCAGCTCTATATCTATATGAAGAGTTCAGATGCAAAAGCCTCTAAGTGCCATTTGAAATTTTCTTCTAAAATGACCATTTTTATCAAGCTTGTATATTTAAGTTCAGTAATTTCACTTAAATGGCAATGAAGATTACCTATTAATTGTCATTTAAGTGAAATTAATGAAATCAAATATACAAGATTGATAAAAATGGTCATTTTAGAAGAAAATTTCAAATGGCATATTTAGAGGCTTTTGCATCTGAACTCTTCATATATACTACTATTTATATCTAAGCTTATCAGCTTTGTTTGGTTGTTGGCTACCTGTCCTGTAAATGAAATAAATATTTTGGAAATAATTTCCATATATTTTTTTTTTTGCAAAATGATATATATACATATATGCGTGCATATGTGCTTGAGTAAAATAAATAAATATAAAATGCAAAAAGTAATGTACATTTTTAACTAGAATATAATAGTCTGAGTGAAATTTCTGCTTGATTTTCTCCCTGTTTTTTTTGTTGTTGTTGTTTTTTTTGTTTTTTTTTTGCTCATTTTGTCTCCTTTTTTGTCTACCGTTTCTTTGACAGATCGAGGGAGTGGATCCAGATAACGCCAGAGTTGTAGTCAAACTTGCCATCGGTGGCAAGACGGTTACCATCAGTCAGCACTCTTTAAAACTAGTCACTCGCAAGGAATACGACAAATACAGCAAAGACCTCAGTGAGTGTGCTCTTACATCGATATCTGTTGTTCATGACCACTTCAACACTGTCAAATTGCTTTGAATTAGCGGACGTAATATTTCTGTCCTGAGTTTTCCAGTTATTCTTCATACAAATCCAAAATGTTGGTCCTAATTTTTTTATCCTGGTTATATCTGGTGCTTCTCCATTTGTTTTGGGTTTTTTTTTTTTTCATTGAATATTCTTTTAAAGACAAATATTAATTCACAATGCGTTTAACTTCTAGAATGTGACATGTTTTCTATTAAACTGAATGTGTGGTAAATAATGTAGATTGTGAAAGTGAGCTCTGATGTTATTAATGTGCACTGATGTATTGTGCTCAACTTAGTTATAAAACAGTTGAGAATAATATGACTCAAGAACTGGCTTGACTGTGTAAAGTGCAATTCGAGCTTGTGGGAAAACAAGCTGTTTGAGTTTAAGCGTTTAAACCCAAAACATCATTAGCAAGTCTTTATGTTTCTGTAATCAGAAGCTGTGTGGTCTGGGATTCTCACAAGCAGGTTTGCACACGTCAAACCAGTTTCATAATTTTCAAATTGTAAATATTGTTTTGTTATGCTTTCAAAAAAGACAGTTGTCTACGAATGTCCACTTCCCCTTTCTTTTTTTAAAAAACAAAAACTCTTAGGCACTTAGAATGGAAGTGAATGAAACCAATTCATTGACATTCAAAATTATATCTACAAGACAAACAATGAGTTCAGCATTAAAAATTCAGCAAACCCTAAATCTTTAAAACAGCTTTAAAACTGTATTTAAACAGCTTTACATTTGTTTTACTGAAAAAAGAAATGAATGTGAGTGCTTTTATAAAACTATTAGCTTCACATTTCCTCAATTGTTCACTTTAATTGTAAGTGCCCCAAAAATAATTGAATTAATAGTTGTTTTTGTCTCCCAGGTCGTCTTAGTAAAGCACACAAGGACAAAGAGAGAGAAAAAGAGCGGGAACAGCAGAGGGAACGAGAGCAGAAGTTAAACGGCAAAGATGAGAGGGGAAAGACGGATCGAGATCGGGACAGAGAGAAAGATCAGAAGAAAAGGAGACACAGAGACTCAAGTGCAGACAGGTAAGACAGACACTCAACACCACCGTGTTTCGCATGTATAATATTGAATCTATATTTATGTGTTTGAACTTCCTGTTCCTGCCAGAGAGAAGCCTCCCCCGGCTAAAGAGTCACGTCCCTCTCCACCGGCCCCTTCATGGCTCCAACGGGACCTCCGTGTGCGATTCATAGATAAAGCGTTTAAAGGAGGAAAATACTACAACTCTAAGGTACTTGACTAGTGTTGTGAGCCTGGGTTGTTGAGTACAGTGTCTTAGAGATGGTGAAGTGTGGATTGGTGTTTTAGGAGGGAAACACAGATGTGTTCTTGTTTTCATAAATGCACTGAACAGAATTTTTTTTTTTCAATTATCCATAATTAAGATATCATGAAGCCATTAGATATTTGTATAAATTGAAGTACATATTTTTGTGTGTTTAGATGAGAGTCGAGGATGTCCTGACGCCCCACACTTGTGTGTGTCGTACAGAGGACAACAGGCTGCTGGATGGTACAACACACTCACCTTGACCATTATAAGAGGAATTTTAACAGTGAGACTTTGGCCTAATAACATCATTCGTCTGTTTCAGATATTAGACAGAAAATGCTGGAGACCATTGTACCCAAGAACGACTCGGACTTCATTATGGTGGTTATGGGAGAACACCGAAGGACAGGTATATGGATTCACTTTAGGGATGTCAACGATTAATCGATTATCGATTAATTGTCGATAATTCATTAATCGATCAAACGTACTCGGACATCGATTAACCAGGTCTATGCGCGTGCCTGCTGCTCAACCGCGAAACATGCAAGCGAGCGCGCCGACGGCCGGAGTTATGTTTGACTTCATCATGACTACGTTTGCGTGTGTATTCGCAGCCTTTTCTTTATGCAAATGTAAGTTGTAATAGTTTATTATGTGTACCTCTATATCTGATTTATCTCATATTGGATGCATTTTGTTAAGAATTGAAGCGTGATCTTTAGCGCGTGCAGCTCAAACGGTAATGCACAACTAATGAAAACTATTGGGAGTGTCGTATTACATAACACTATAAAGAGAACAATATTGTAATAAAACGTGGTGAATAATTTGGGTTTTAGTTGCCCTGTCGCGTTGCTTCCAGGAACTGAATGCACAACATTCAGTCATTCTGAATGGCACGTAAGTTAACTTGGTTCAAGTTCACTTGTGCATTCACGTTTGAAGATATTATTTGTAATATTATGTTCATTTTGTATATCTGACTAATCTCATATCGGTTGTGTTTCTTTGATTTAAATAACGAAAGTGCTCAGCGGTTATTCATTCAGCGCGTGCAGCTCAACCAGCAATGCACTATTACTAATAATAACGATGATTAATTTGTGACTGTCATATTAGATAACATCAGAACACTATTTTATTAAATCGTTGTGAATTCATTGGGTTTGGTTGCTGTTTTCAGTGCGCGTGCGTCCACAACACATTCTGACATCTGAGGCGGCGTTGGTGACGCATTGTATTCGTCGTAATTTTTGATTATTAAATAATTAAGTTAATTATTTATTTATAATATTGTAACATTTTACAATCCTACTAGAACAAGGGGGATTTATAAGAGCTGCTGCTAATGTTTCAAGTTTTTCATACAAGTAGTTTGCCAGATAGATTATTATATGTAGACTTAATATATTAAGGCTAAGCATACCCATATGGATTTTTATTAACATGTATTTTATCTTGCTTAATGTTTGCAACAGGTGAGCCAGTGCACAAATATTTTTTATGTATTTAAATTTTCTGTGGATAATTTATTTTGTTAAATTACATAAATGCCATTCGGTATCATATCCCAACTGTTACAATAAAACATAATTTGAGTGATGTAACATACATTTTTATTCAGTATACAAGCAATGTTTTGCTTTTTATGTTCAAGACACTATTGATATAGTGAGAAATGTACATTCTCAGGAAAATAGCCGCTTATCAGTTAATCGTTAATCGATCGATGAGGTCAGTCAATTAATGATAAATGAATTAATCGATAATTTGCATCCCTAATTCACTTCTTTGCTCTGTTTGCCGAATCCTAGTGGGCAGCCTACTTAGGCTATGTTTACACGGAAACGATTCTTAGAGAAAACGCAAAAGTGGTGTTGCGTTATCACTTTTTATTCTGCGTTTAGACGAGCGTTTTGGGTGTGAAATCCGTGTGCAGATGGTGATGCAAAAGCAGGGTGTCCGGGGTTTTAAAAAGTATTAAAAAGTGATAAATCAAATGCGTCAAATTTAAGGCCATTAAAAGTGTTAAATGTAGTCTGAGAGGTTGTTCTGGCGGGAAAGTGATGTCAATGCATTCCCTCTATTGTTTAGTGTGTAAAAAAAAAAACCATCAATGTCAACTGGATGGGAGCTAATGCACTTTGGTCGCTGCAATCCACTAAACACAAAAATGAATAGATTTAGAGTATGCATTCCATTTTTATATGTTATAAATGTCAAAATCTGTGTAAATAATACAAAGCTCACTGCATTTAACACTTATTTCAGTGTTGTGATGGTTTTAAAAAAAATTCCGAAGGTAGTAAAAAAGGTATTAAGAGGTAGTAAATTCAACTTAAGAAATACTGTATATACCCTGAAAAGTCTGTGAAATTCACTGTAGTATGCACTCCAGGCGGCTAAGAGTGCTTACTACAACACCAAGCCCGCGCGCCTGCGTACAACCTTCACTGTCAAGCAGACCTTTGCGCTTTTACCCTTTACACGGGAACGCGATGGTGGAGCGTTTTTAAGATTTCAACTCTGGAGGGTGGTTTCACTTTTTTGTGTTTTTAGCCTCAAAAACGCCATCGCCGTGTAAACAAAAACACACCCGATAAAATATTTATACGTTTTCATCCGCGAGCGTTCTCGTGTAAACAGGGCCTTAGTCAGCATTACAGGCATCAGGCACTTCTGGACTTGATCAAGGTGTTACAAACACAGAGTAATGTTGACATTAGCCAGTGGTGTTATAAAGTAAAACTATTCAAATCATTTTCATTAAAGGGTAACTAAACCCCTGGTCAGAGCCTGACTCCACCCACTGGCAATATTTGAAAAATGCTGAAAAAGTGGGCAGACCCCAGCGGAGATAGAGGGGACGAAATAGATGCTAAAATACTCTATCCTGGTCATTTTCAATACTCGCAATTCCAACTCCTGACTGGTTTAGACAAAACAAGCTGGTTTTTATACTGCCAAAGGCGTAGCTCGTTCCAAGATCGTGAGCTGAAACCTGCGTACGTCACGAAGTGCGGAACATGCCAATAGGAAAATTCAACTGCAGTAACCACCGTTCAACCTGAAGAGGGCAGCACTAAGACGTTTTACACCATATATTATAGAAATAAAACACTTTACACACAAATGTCAAAAAAGTTACTCGAATCAATGACTGGTATCAATAAAGATCCATTCTCACAGATCATTAACTAAAAAAAGTTGGTTTAGGGTTTAGTTACTCTTTAATTGAAGTAAAGCACCAATTTAAAAATAAATATCATGTGAAATAGCAAAACTTAATCAAATAAAAATTAGACATGTTGCCGTGGCAAGTTATTTAAATAAAATAAGTTTTTAAAATGCCAAAAACTAAAATAAAAATCGAAAATAAATAAACACAAAATATAAAAACCAAAGCTTATTCAAAATATGAAAAAATAACATAACCGTTTGTAAATAATACTAAACTAGCTCTCCTTATACCTCATTTGGTCCAAAGTCAGGCTGAGTAGAATTTATCCTTCACAGATTAGGCACAGCAAGATGGATTTTATTTTAGTTCTATTCACTTGTAAAATTTGTTAAAATTGGTAACCTAATTAAAAGAAAATATTTTTGCATACAAATTTGGGCCGTGAAACGATAAATCGTGGTTAGTCGCATCCAAAATAAAAGTTTGTTTACACAATATGTGTGTGCACTGTGTGTAATTATTTGTAGATATATAAACACACATGCATGTATATATATTTATTTATAATTTATATATAAATAAAAAAAATTTCTTAAATATATATATATATATATATATATATATATATATATATATATGTATATATATATATATGTGTGTGTGTGTGTGTATGTATGTGTATTTATGTATGCTTGTGTGTGTGTGTGTATATACACACACACACACACACACACACACACACACACATGCATACATACACACTCACAAAAAAATAAACAATTATACACACAGTACACGTATATATTATGTAAACCGTTTCACAGCCCTATTATATTTTTTGTCCTTAGTGTTGTCATTAGCTGTTAAATTCTAATTTGTCATTTACTTCTATCCATATATGAAGTGCATTCTGCTATAGAATGATAATGGGTCATCTTGCAGGTGGGGCGCATCCTGAAGCGAGACCGGTAGAAAGTGTTCGAGCCATGGTTCAGCTGGAACTGGTACGAGGAGCAGCTGTTCACTCTTGACTGATCGACGCCATCTGTCATTATGTGGGCGGAACAGAGCACTGAGAAACCAATCAGATGATGCGACACACCTTTCATCATCCCAACCCTGTTTTGATTGGCTTCCGTCCATTCATTGTGACCAACATGTCAGATACATTACATTTTTAATACAACCAAGACTTAATTTATTTTACTAGCCGTGTTGTATTTTTAAACGCATCTGAATGATAAGACACGTGATCTTAAAGCAACATAATATCTTGTTAAGTAAGAGTCTGTTGTTACAAAAAATATTTTGCATATTTTGTGTTGTGCTTAGAAATGTGAGTGGGATCAATGACGAAAAGTGACATTTTCCTCTCTGTATAGTGATAATGAACATTTACGCAGGTCAGCCATTGTAGCATCAGTGTTTTGAGTGTCTGCTGCTGATCTGGAAAGAACATGACATTTCATTCTGGCCCAGTGTAATTAAATATCTCACTGCCATTTAATTAGAATCCAAAAACTTTTGAAACTCTGCATGGTTTCTTAGTCCAGTAAAGATCTGAATTTATTAAAAGGTTAAGAGTTTGTACAGACTTATACACAAGCCACTTAGAATTTTCACTCATGTTATCTTTTTTTATAATAAAATATTAAAAACTCCTTAAAAATGTCTTTGAATTGATATCTTGGTCTATAACATCACTCAATATTTACCCTATAATTCATATGGCATTTATTTGATACAGGAATTTCTAAGACCTTTAAATTATCAACATGATTAACTTTCCTGACAGAAAGTTTCCAGTAAATGTAAGAATAACGTTTATGTTAGTAGTAATTTTGCTGATAATTTACTCACCCCCTGTCATCAAAGATGTCCATGTCTTTCTTTCTTCAGTTGAAAAGAAATTAAGGTTTTTGATGAAAACATTCCAGGATTTTCTTCATATAATGGACTTCTTTGGAAACCAAACGGTTTAAGGTCCAAAAGACAGTTTCAGTGCAGCTTCAAATGGCTTTAAACCAGGGGTTCTCAACTCCAGTCCTCGCGACCCACTGCTCTCCTTATTTAACACACCTGATTCAGATCCTCAGCTCGTTAGGATAGACATATGCTGCGTCCCAATTCGCCTACTTAGACTACTACGCCCTAAAAGTATGTACTCTTTTTGTGAAGGAAAAGTATATACTTTTGAGTGTGCTGCAAAAAGAGTAGGCAAGCTTTGGGACATACTATCACGTCATATTTAACGGACAGCTCTGTCGCGTGCATCCTGTCACCGTAAACTGCCCTGTCAATCATCTCGTCACAGTTAAAATCCTCCATTCTATCTAATTTGATTTCCTACCGTTTCAGAGCACGTTCATCTCCCAGTCGTGGATTTTTCCTGCAGATACTCTCCTCGTGTTTGCTATTTGAATATAATGATGCATTTAAAAAGTAATGGCTAAACGTGTCTTTACAAAAGTTCACAATGCTGCTGCATATGCAATATGTGACAACATTCAATAAATTCATTTTCGTTCGGTTAGATACTGCTAATTAATCACTCAAACCTGTTTATCTAAACCTCTCTACACAGCCGCGGGACCAGCGCGGGACTCGTGCGCCCTCCGTGTCTGTAGTTTTTTAACACTTTTTACTCGTGTGTTTGTAGTTCTAACCGAGTCCTCGTCCACCGCGCGATGGTTTGTGGGCAATATCAGCCGTTAGAGTGTGCACTGTGTGTGCACCATGTGTGCACCGATCTACACTTCGGATTCTGACCGGAAAATAGTAGACCATCCGGGTATCTTTGAAACACTCATTTCAACATACTACGGTTTGGGACGTACAAATTCTATTTTCGAATACTATTTAGGACGGATAGTATGCGAATTGGGATGCAGCAATACACAATGTGCAGAGCAGTGGGTCGCGAGGACTGGAGTTGAGAACCCCTGGTTTAAACGACGCCAGACGATGAATAAGGGTCTTAGGCCCTGTTTACACGAGAACGCTCGCGGGTGAAAACGTAAAAATATTTTATCGGATGTGCCTTTCGTTTACACGGCGACGGCGTTTTGAGGCTTAAAACGCAAAAAGTGAAACCACCCTCCAGAGTGGAAATCTTAAAAACGCTCCACCGCCGCGTTCTCGTGTAAACGGTAAAACGCAAAAGTCTGCTTGACTTTGAAGTTTGTACGCAGGCGCGTGGACTTGGTTGTGTTGTAGTATGCACTCCTAGCCGCCTGAAGTGCATACTACATTGAATTTCACACACTTTTGCATCACCGTTTGCACGCGGATTTCCCACACAAAACGCTCGTCTAAAACGCAGAATAAAAGTGATGACGCAACGCCACTTTTGCGTTTTCTCTTCAGAATCGTTTCCGTGTAAACATAGCCTTATTCAGGCCCTGTTAACACGAGAACGCTCGCGGGTGAAAACGTAAAAATATTTTATCGGATGTGCCTTTCGTTTACACGGCGACGGCGTTTTGAGGCTTAAAAACGCAAAAATGTGAAACCACCCTCCAGAGTGGAAATCTTAAAACGCTCCACCGTCGCGTTCCCGTGTAAACGGTAAAACGCAAAAGTCTGCTTGACAGTGCAGGTTGTACGCAGGCGCGTGGACTTGGTGTTGCTGTAGTATGCACTCCTAGCCACCTGAAGTGCATACTAAATTCATTGAATTTCTCAGACATTTGCGTCACCATTTGCACGTGAATTTCCCACACAAAACGCTCGTCTAAAACGCAGAATAAAAAATGATGACGTAACACCACTTTTGCGTTTTCTCTTCAGAATCGTTTCCGTGTAAAACATAGCCTTAGGACCCTTTGAGTTATGACTTCGAAAAAGATTTGTTCATTTTGATGAACGAGTTTGAACAGGAGAGTCACGAACGTGCATCATAGAACAGAGCAAGGCGACCATTTGTGCTTATAAAACTTAAACTTTTTAATTTATTTTTAAATGACCAATCGTTTCGCTAGGTAAGACCCTTATTCATCATCTGGTTGAAATAACCAGAATAAAAGTATATTAAAAACACCACATTGACATTCAAACACTAAAAGCTTCATTTTCACCACAGGGAGCTTTAAATCAAGATACATAAAAAAGAAGTAAAATAGCTTAATATATTAAGTGTTCTTGTTTGCAGAATTTTAAAAAATAAAATTTAAATCAAGGGAAAACGATATTATTTTCTTACATCACTGTTTTCTTGCTTTAAGCATAAACTCAATTACGTTTACCCCCTTCAATTCAATACTTTACAACTTATTCAAGACTATATCACTTATTTAGTCTCTTTTTTTAATGTGTAAATCATTTCAAAGGAGCACTAAACCACATGACCCACCTTCAAACAAAATGTTTATTTTGCAGGGAACGGCATCACTATGTTATGTAAAATGACGATTGTTTATAAAATGCATAACATACAACACATGGTATATTTACAAATGAATCTGTCCTAAATGTAAGAAAAGAAATTACAAAAGCCTTCTAACAGTCATAAAGGCTTTAAAGACCGTGTTCCTGCTCAGTCATCATCAGAGTCATCATCCTCCTCCAGGCGTCTGGTGTTCTCAGCGTTGGCTCTCAGGACGGCTCCAGGACTGGGGTACGGTCTCTGCTGGAACAGGGGTCCTGCCGCCGTGGTGTCCGCTCCGTCTTCGCCTCATTGCGTTTGGGGAGACCGGTCGACCATAAGCCCCTAAAAGTGACAGCGCAGTATATCGATCAGGAACATGTTCTTTATTACAGAAACAATCTATTTTTAGATCTCATATAGTTGCAATTTGACTGCATTGTATTGCAGTCTGTTGTATACTAAACATTTCAGTAAATTTAATAGGTATCCAATGTAGGGCTCTATGATTTATGTGATGCAGAAAATGTGGACAGAATAGTATAAAGTGGATTTAAGGAATTTGAATGAACTTTATTTCCAGAGTTACACTGAGTCTCACTTCATGAGCATTTCCATTTGATAAAAAACTATCGTCAAATACACACAGAAACTTAAATGTCTCTGGACAATTTGAAATAAAACGTGAAGAAATAGTGACAGAAATACAGTAGAATGTAATTCTCATTATTTTTGAGGACTATCACATAATTTTTCTTCAAATGTTTTCATTTTACCAGTAAATCTTAAAGGAGTAGTTCACTTTAAAAAAACAACCTTTTGCTGATAATTTACTCACTCCCTGTCATCAAAGATGTTCATGTCTTTCTTTCTTTAATTTGAAAGAAATTAAGGTTTTTGATGAAAACATTTCAGCATTTTTCATCATATAATGGACTTCAATGGGAACTAAAAATGGTTCAAGGTCCAAAAGACAGTTTCAGTGCAAATGCAAACTGTTCAAAGGTCTTTAAATGATTTCAGACGATGAATAAGGGTCTTATCAAGCGAAACGATCACTCATTAAAAAAAATTAAAATAACAAAGTAAAAGTTTTATAAGTTCAAATGCTCTGCCTTGCTCTGTTCTATGATGCACGTTTGTGACTCTCCTGTTCGAACTCGTTTATCAAAATGAATCGAATCTTTTTCGTGTCATTTGGTTCATTCAACGAATGAAATGAGCGAATTGACTTGGAAAAAGATTCATTCATTTTTGATGAACGAGTTCGAACAGGAGAGTCACAAACGTGCGTCACAGAACAGAGCAGGCGACCATTTGAGCTTCTGAAAACTTAAACTTTGTTATTTATCTATTAAATGATCAATCGTTTCGCTAGATAAGACCCTTATTCATCGTCTGAAATCGTTTAAAGACCTTTGAACAGTTTGCATTGAAACTGTCTTTTACACCTTGAACCGTTGGTTCCATTGAAGTCCATTATATGGAGAAAAATCCTGGAATGTTTTCATCAAACACTTAATTTCTTTTCAACTGAAGAAAGAAAGACATGGACATCTTGGATGACAGGGTGAGTAAATTATCAGCAAGTTTTTTTTGTTTTTTTTTTAAGTGAACTACTCAGAAAAATGAAAGGTATTGTTCAAATTTAACATTTTAAAGAATGAGGTAAGTTGTTAAAAGTGTTATGCATCAATTTGATAACCACCATGTGTGATAATAAATTTGTTTACATTTTTCTAGATTCCTTGTTTTATGATTTAATACTAACAATGAATTTCTAAAAATTGTCCATTTTTATTGTTCTTCTATTAAATCGTTCAATTTTTACGAATTCAATAAATTGATTCTACATCCTTTTTGATTATTAAAATGTAATTCAACCATTAAAACGAACTCCAGTAAAATTAAACTGGATCACAAAGCATTTGGGAGAAAATAAAACATGAAACTAAACGGAAAACTTGCACAAGTCACACAGAGTTTGAGTATTATCCCATTTCAAACACAGCCATAGTGTTTATTTTAAACCAGCTGGACATTACCTTGGAGCATTCGAATAGGCGCTGGGATCCATGGGATCCATTTCCTCCTGCTGCTGTTTCCGCCCTCCTCCTAGTCCTCCTAAAAAGTTTACATTTATTCAAGCTTACTGTAATAGAAATACTTTTAATTATGCATTAAACATCTAATAAGGCAGATTATGCATAAATTACCTCTCTTTGATTTGTTATACGGTGCACTGTCGTCTCTCCGCATCCTTCTATCACGGTCCCGGTCTCTGTCCCGGTCTCGACTCTCTATCCCTATCTCGGTCTCTATCTCTGTCCCGTCCGTCCTCCCTTTCTCTGTCACGCTCCCGCTCCTCGCTCCCTTCTCGCTCTCGTTCCCTTTCTCTCTCTGCCTTCTCATAGTGGATGTCCACTTTGTCATGTCCAGTATCACCTGGGAAGGAAAACACAAACATTTTCAGCATGTCTCAATCACAAAATCATTGTGTACTTGTGCGTGTCCATCCCTGCATCCCAATGTCCATAATATCCATACTAAATAAGTATGTGAGATTAGAATAAGTGTGTCCCAAAACATAGTAAGTCAAAATTTGCGGTGTGGATCTAGGCACACTCTTAAGGCGATTGTTGCCCTTAACCCATTGCACTTTGGAGGAGGATTCGGTTCAGCTACAAACACAAGTAAAAAGTGTTAAAAAAAAAAACTACAAAACATGATGGATATATGATGGATTTTAACTGTGACAAGATGCTTGACAGACAAATTTACAGCGTCAGGATGCGACAGAGAGCAACCATTAAAGACGCAATAGAGAGCCCAAGTCCCTCCCCTTCCGGTTCGACCACCATGGGACCTTTTTTCGGAAAAATATTGTATGGTAGTCAATGGCGAGAGATAACAAATATTTTGATTTCGTTTAAATTGATCCCTGAATTACACATATGATGTTTGTCAATTTAAAAGATACATTTTAAAGTCAAGAAAGTCGCAGTTTGATGTAAAACTGTTGAGATATAAGACTGTGAAAATACGTAATTACAAAGACTACAAAACCCCAAAGGCGCACATTTTCTCTCAATGAATGAAGCGAACTTTACTGAGGCTATGTCATTGTTTCTATAGTCTTCCATTATAATCGTAACGTTACCGTCATGAGTGTGTTGTTCCAGACTGCACACACACACAGCAGCTGATCTTGCTCGTTGTTTCGCCTCCCGGGAGATGTAGTTCATTGAGGGTTTTTCACATAAAACTAAAAGTTACTCTTCTGTTTTATGACGAACTGCGACTTTCTTTGCTTTCATAATTATCTTTTAAATTGACAAACATCATATGTGTAATTCAGGGCACAGTTCAGACAGAATAAAAAAGATAAGTGATCTCTCGCCATTGACTACCATGCATTGATTTTCCGAAATAAGGTCCCATGAACCGGAAGTGGAGGGGCGGGACTTAGGCTCTCTATTGTATGACGTGATAGTATGTCCCAAAGCGTATCTACCCATTTGCTTTTTTCTTCACAAAAGGAGTACATACTTTCAGGGTGTAGTGTATAAATAGGCGAATTGGGACACAGAATGTGTCTTACCTTTCTGTTTCTTAACCCCCTTGGTGATGACAGCAGAAGGGTCATTAGGAGACAGCCAGCACACTAAATCTGTCTCCACATTCCAGTAGTACGGAGACCGCTGAAGGACAAGAAAAGTGGACGATAATTATGTATATGCAATAACTAAAAAAGTTTAAATCTGTAATTTTGGACATGTATTACCATGCTATTCTTGTATGTAACTTCAAGAATCATGATTATGGTAACTGTTCATTAACAAAGTACATTTCAGAGTAAGATGATATTTCTATCTCAGATAATCTGTGTTGCACAGTGGAGTCATAGTATTCTTGTAGTTACATTAAAAATGAATGTCTTGAATTCCAGTGTTGGGGAGTAGTTAACTACAAGTAGCGTAGCTACTAACTTAACTACATTTTTCAGTAGCTTGGCAGTAGCTCAGTTGCTTTAAAGGAGGCTTTCACACTAGCACTTTTGGTGCGCACCCGAGTTCGAATGACGTCAGAGTTCGGTTCGTTTGGATGATGTGAACGCTGTCTTCCGAACTCAGGTGCGCACCAGCGACCGTACTCGGGTCCGCTGAAAAGGTGGTCTGGGGTACGGTTCATGTGAACTCCAGTACGGTTCGCTGCTGATATGAACGCAAACGAACCAAACCGCAGAAGTGAACCGCTATTGAATGACGTATAATGTGGTTCGAATCATTTTTCCGACACAGACGCAAGTGTGTTTCTGTATCTTTTCTCAGGGCTGGTCCGAATACTTCACAAGGAAGTAGTGTCGTATTTGGTGCAATATAGATAGACAGCCGAGACGCGACATGTTTCTAATTAATAAACCTTGAATAAACTACACAACAGCGCGAGCAGGAAGCGGCGTGCCTCACGCGAGCCGAGTTTATGCTCCGAGAACTGACATATTGCAGAACAGACAAACACAGGTCTTATATGGAGGGATTATATGCTCCGAGAATGGACACTGCTGCACTAGTGATATAACTTAAACTTAAATTTAAATGAATAAAACATAGCAACGAAATTTAAATAAATAAAAATGAAATTTAAATGAATAAAACATAGCAACGAGATTTAAATAAAACAAGCAACGAAATTTAAATAAATAAAAACGAAATGTAAATAAATAAAACATAGCAACGAAATATAAATAAATAAAACATATAGCAACGAAATTTAAATAAATAAAAACGAAACTTAAATGAATAAAACAGCAACAAAATTCAAATAAAACAAAGCAACGAAATTTAAATAAATAAAACATATAGCAACGAAATTTAAACCTTTTCATAGCGGTTACCAAGCAACATGATTACGCCGCCAGCTGCTGCTTGATGAGGCAAGCGTACCGCGGTTCGGATACAAATATATAATGTGAACACAGACCATTGGGGGCAGGGGGGAGCAATCGAACTCGGGGTTCGGAACAGGCAATCGAACCAAGTGTGAAAGCCCCCTTAAACAGTGTAGCTTTTCCAGTAGCTAACTACTTTTTGCAGCAAGTAGCGGTGTAGCGCGAGCAAAATCTACATTGTTGAGCCTGCGCGAAATCATCGCGACGCAAAGATATTCTTCATATTAGATTACAAACTTATGTTTTGCCATTACCGCCACCTGTTGTTTAATCACGCATCTTGCGGCTAACGGTTCACTGACGTACAGAAGTGGGTGGACACACGAGTAGTATGAAGCTGCAGACTCGGAGACCTGCATCTACAGTCCCCTGCACCGAGAGTCCCGCATTCTCAGACCCCTCGTTTTCCGAGACAGCGCCTCCTATCAAATTGTATCGGATAAACATGTGAAGAACTTAAGCCAAAACTTGAGTAGGTATGTTCAATTTTATTTAGCGAATCGTAGTAGCCTACTTGTTTGATTTATTTTTAATAAAACTAATTTAGCTCATCGATACAACATATGAATAGTCCATTTGCTCTTTGTAAAGATAGTTCGTAACATGATTTGAGCCGTAATGTATGTTTTTTCGCCTCTTCTCCCCGAAAATGTTTTGCTAGCTAACGTTCACCTTTAACCTTGGACTTTTTGTAGATATGTCATAAATGCTGCACTTATTTTCACTGCCAATTTTGTGCCCCCATATATTTCAAACCCACAAAGTTGTACAAAGATCAAAAACATCTCAAGGAACACAGAGCAGTGCAACATGAAGGTAACATTTGCAAACATATTTTTCTTTTTCTTTCTTTTTGAAACATCATAAGACATGTGCCATCGGGCCTAGTACTGTTGTAAGCTATTGTTGCCCCTGCCGAACCTAGCAACATATCATTTTATAATTATGCAAAACGACTTATAAACAAGTTTTTTAATGCAATTGAAGACAAACAGTAAGACACAAACACAGCTTTTTCTTCATTTTTTCTTTATAACAAGATGATGTTAAGGTGACCAATAAATAAATTACAGAATTGTTTATTATTGATGTTTTGTCTTTTCTGATTTGTGCTTCGCATTCAATATATATATATATATTTACAGATTTTGTAATGTTAGCATGGTAATGTTAATTAGACCATTATAGGTTGAACTGAAAGAACAGTTGGAATTTGAATTAAAAATATATTTTTTAAAAAAACTGTAGCAATATAATATCACATACTATTTTTCAGAAGGTAGTTCAATCTGTAATTGTATCCCTTCCATCAGTAAAAATGAGTTCTCATGCATTAGGCACATGCATTAAGCAGCGAACGCAAATATTTATTGGACAATTTATTTGGAGATCGTAAAATTGCATCCTATTGTTTTTAATTGCATTTGGATAAGCGTGCTCTGTAGTCTGTGTGCGGGTGTTATACGATCTTTCGAACAGCAAGAGGCGCTGTGTTCGAAAACGAGGGTCTGAGAATGCGGGACTCTCGGTGGGGACTGTAGATGCAGGCTCCGAGTCTGCAGCTTCATAATATTGGGACACACCCATATTATGATTATATAGCAAGACGTGACGGCAGATTTGGAGGATGGAGAAACAACTAATGTTAATTACCCATGGCCTTATTTGTCCAAGTTCTCCCCGATATCGGAATATCACGAATATCACGGAATATACGGGGTACTATTACCTGTTCTTCCACTCACGTGATTTATTTAATTCGCTGTCCCTGTGGTCTTGCATATGTGGGTAAAACATTCAGACAATTACGCACTCGTATTAGTGAACATCGTAGTAATATTAGAACTGGAGATGTGCGTAACCCCATAGCGGTGCATTTCAAACAAGCAGGCCATAATATCAGCGCTTTGCAGTATATAGGTATAGAAAAAGTAACAAAACCCTCAAGAGGAGGAAATTATGAGAATAAACTTTTACAGAGGGAATGTTTTTGGATTTATACCTTAAGTACTTTGTCACCTTTAGGGTTGAATGAGGATTTTGATATTAAGCCTTTTTTATAGGTTTTTTTTTTTTTTTTTAGTTTATTATTAGTAGTAGTAGTAGTAATATTTTTTTTTAGTTTATTATTATTAGTAGTAGTAGTAATTATTATTATTATTATTTTTTTTCCAAATGAATTGTAATTATCACATGACTTGTATTTGTCACATTACTTGCATTTGCCATCATGTGACCCCTTGTGTGTGCCTAATTAAGGTAATCACCTGTGAGTATTTAAAACTGATCTCATACTGCATGTAGATTGTGCCTGATGAAGACCTGATGGTCGAAACGTTGCCTTTTTAATTAAATTTTTTGTAGCAGTATCTTTTCAGTGTGCGGACTTCATACCTCTTTTATTTTTGTTTACTTCATTCAGTTGTCCTGCACCTGAGCCCTATTTTGGGTGTTTGGGATGTGCACACCATTTTTGTCTAATAAAACAATACTCATAAACATAATCAATAATCATAATGGCATTGCCTTGTTTTAAACACTAAATATTTTACTTAAAACATTACTCAGACACTTATTCAGTTATTTATAATATGCGTTGTTCAAAAAGCAAAAGTAGTTTCAATGTAGCTAGCTACTTTTTGATAGTAACTTGTAGTGTAGCTAACTACTTTTCTAAACGGGTAGCTTGACTGTAGTTAAACTACTTTAACTTACGAGTAGCTTGTCAAACTACAGTTTCAGAGTGGCTTCCCCAACACTGTTGAATTCTTTCCGCTGACCAAAGAAAAACCAAAGCTTATAAAATGCTTACCAAGAGGGGTCAAAAACTTTGTACCAATTCGTTGGCAAATTTTCAAGCCTTGTAGCCTCATAATCGACGTTGTTATCATCATAGTCTTCAGCAATGATCTCCTCTTCGGCCTCTGATGATGATAAATGAGAGCATGAACTCATTCAGTATGTTTTATAGATCACCCAGTAAGATAAATATGCATGATGTATCTTACCTTGGTCAGACTGTTTCACGATCCCTCTTTTAGCGAGGCGTGCAAGTAAAGCTGGAGGCAGAGGCATCTAAAGACAGAGTATATCATTTCAGTGATTAGTGTTGACGAGACACGAGTGAGGTTAACGTTAAACTGCCAATAAATCTAAATCTGGGCTGTCAGAGACTATTTTTGTAATCAAATAAAGGACGGAATATTACACATGAAATAAGAAATACATTAAGGTGAGTGCATCATTTACCTTTATGATGTCCAAAATGTTAGTTTTGTAGTAAACGTTTCATTGAAATGAGCCAAACAAGCGACGCGGGCGCGGAACAATGACGTGGCAAAAATGTAACGTGACGTCATCTAAATGAAGCGAAATAAAAGCTTATCGGAAGAACCAAAAACAATAACAACAACGTGTATATGAACATTTTAATAATTTTTAAAGAAATATGGAATTTATATGGTGTTTAAACAAGTTTAAAATATTAATGTAAATGCAATACTTAATGGGTGTTTTCTCCAACGCTAGATGGCGACAAAAACGTTCTGGATTCACTGATCTATATCTTTATCAGTGTCTGGATTTAATTTGTATGCCGCTAAAATGCAAAAAAAATAGTTTTTTAGGCCACAGTACTAAAGTTTATTTTTTTCCATTAATAAATACGCTGCTAATATTTACCAATAAAAAATAAATATATTTTTTTTAAATAAATAAATGTTGATACCTACCATGTTGAGCGTTTCTCTACAGTATTGTTGTCTCAACATGGCTATTACATGTCTCAAATAAAATTAATTTGTACAAAGTATCAGATCTTCCCATTATGTATGTTTCCAGCACAGTCCTCTGTGAAGCAAAGTTATGTTTATCTGGAATCTAAAGCTAAAACTATCAAACACAAATTGTTTCCAAATTATAAAATTAAGGACTAGGTAACATGGTGATGTTATACTACAAAAACATTTTTATATGCATGGAGGACTATGCATGGATAAATGCAAAATAATATTGTAACAGTTTCATGTATGGTGCATAAATGTAAAAAAAGGGTAGAATGAAGGTGATTTTAAAAACATGAAGCAAATAACCTCAGAAACATTACGCCCATACTACAAGTACACTAGACCCAAAGAGGAAAAAGAGAACGGTTTCATACAAAAGAGGACCTTTATTAACAAACAACAAAACAGAAACAAGTGAACAATTGCCATATGTTGATAAGCGAGTGTTTAATGGCTGATATTCATCTCAGTGTCCTCATCATCCTCTGTGGAAAAAGAGGAGAAGCAGACCGGCTCACACTCTAAAGTGCGCAGGTTCACAAGGCAGGCTGTCTGTGTGCTGCTGAACTCTGGGATTGCTAACAGGAGAACATCTTGTCCTTCAGGTCCTGGGAGAGACGAAAATATATCAATAAAGCATGGCCACACTGTTAGATAGTGTTGCTTTTAATATTATTAAATAGTCTTCTATTCACCTGTAAGTCGTTTACATTGGTAGCTTGGTGCATTCCCGCAAAAGTACACATGAGGGCATTCTTCCAATATAAAGGGATCTTTCTGATAGAATGGGTAACAACCTAAAGGGTCAAAAGAACAGAGTAATCTAGCATTAATCATGATGCAATATACAAAATATATGTAAAAAAATCAAGATATTCAAAATCTTCAAAATTAACATTTCCTCTTATAAATTAATTTTTTTAGGTACTGAAAAAGTATCGTAATTAACTATGGAATAATACAAAATGTAAAAAAAAAATTATATATTTATAAAACAGCATATATATGCATACATACACATTGGGTTCTGACAAACTTTTTGAAAGTGAACACAAAAATTTAAATATATACATATATATTTTAAATTAAATAATAATATTTTTATTATTTTTTATATATATATATATATATATATATATATATATATATATATATATATATATATTTATTATGTGTTATATATATTGGTCTTATTGTTGATATTTTCCCAGAAGGGATATTCTAGAAGTCTCTTCTGCTCACCAAGGCTGCAATTTTTTGATAAAAAATACACAGAAAACACAGTAATATTAAGACATTTTATGACAATTTAAAATGACTTTTTTATGTTAATATATATTAAAATGTAATTTATTCCTCTGAAAAAAAGCTGAATTTTCAGCATCATTACTCCAGTCTTCAGTGTCACATGATCCTTCACAAATCACTCTAATATGATGATTTTATGCTCCTGTTCTTTGAACTTTCTATTCATCAAAGAATCCTGAAATAAAAATGTAAAAAACTGTTTTCAACATGGATAATAATCATACATGTTTTTGGAGCATAAAATCATCATATTAGAGTGATTTGTGAAGGATCATGTGACACTGAAGACTGGAGTAATGATGCTGAAAATTCAGCTTTTTTTCAGAGGAATAAATTACATTTTAATATATATTAACATAAAAAAGTCATTTTAAATTGTCATAATATTTCACAATATTACTGTGTTTTTTGTGTATTTTTTATAAAAAAATTGCAGCCTTGGTAGCAGAAGAGACTTCTTTTAAAAACATAAAAATCTTACTGATCTTAAACTTTTAACCGGTACATATATATATATATATATATATATATATATATATATATATATATATATATATATATATATATATATATATATATATATATATATATATATATATATATATATATATATATATATATATATATATCATTCAAAATGAATAGTGTTATTATTGAGGTACACAGATATTATGCTAAAAATAACCCAGAATATCCCTTCTGGGAAAATGTCAACAATAAGACCAATATATATAACACATATATAAATAGTCCGAGAAAAGTGTGTGTCCAGACCCAGTGTGTCCGGGGCGGTGGGAGCCAGGTGACGGAGTCTCAGTGTGCTCTCTAATATTTCCAGATGATCGTCCACACTGCTGTACTTCACAATATCACTGACATTCTGTCCTGCTGTGCCCAAGAACCTAAAACCACAAAACGGTCACTGTCATGTACACTTGCCACAAACACAGAATACAAATAAAGGCAGTAACTCACTGGGACGCCATCTACGACGGCCTGAAATGGGTTGCTGACCAGCTGCAGTGTGGGGAAGGGCACAGACAGCGGGAACATGCAGCGGTGCAGGGGCTGCTGGGGGAGGGTGTAGTTTGTTGGGTCATACTGTCCAGGCATGACATCCACAGGTACAGAGGCCTGTAGAGGACAAACCACATATTACAGGCACTTGGAACTGAAATGAAAAGCCCCTTCATTACCAATTTAACAGTATGACGAGTCATCTAATCCCACCATGTGATCAGAAAACAACTAAGAGCTTCGAGACCTCGTCCTATAAACTTGATATATGGAATAAATTGGGGAGAATATATGTTTGTTGGTTTGTCCCAAATCAGGCCCTCAGTCATTTTGACCTTCACAAACACTTGCAAATACTCACCACTAACTGAACTAGAAGCTCATCCAGCAGTCGGATAGCCTCCACACTCCCAGCCTGAGTCTTCTTAGTCAGATACTTTGCCTTCAAATAGAAAACAGTTTGATTGAAAAGACTTATTTACTAAATGTAACTGAATTCAATTAGCACTGCTTGGACCGTAAGTCCCATGCGCACACCTTAGTTGTTGAGTCTTTGTCCTGAGTGCTTTGACTCAACAGGTTTCCAGCTAATATGACTCTCGAGATGGAAGCCGCTCCGCTCTGCTCCCCCTGGTCTCCGAGCTGACCGGTTACCATATCAACCAAAAGCTGCAATCCCATCATGCTGTCTGCTTTGCTGCCGTTCAATCCCAGGCCAGAGGCAAGAAGCACAAACCTGAAATAAAATTGCAAAGGTTATGTGTGTACCACTTTAACATTAGGAATGCACAATATATCCGATATCTGAGATGTATTTATAAATCGAGTTTGTACGATATATTGAAATATTTTATAAACGATATAGGATGAGGCAATACAGTTTATATTAAAATACAGTAGTTTGATATTACGAGCGCATCTGATAAATAGAGGAGGGCATCGGAATGAGCTGTAGCAGTGAAAGTGCATAATTCAATTTCTCCTAAAACATGAGATATGCTTTATATCAAGGGCTTCAAAATAACATAGTTATTGCATAAAGTTTAATATGGCTTGTTGCCATATTATGGCTCTGATAGAAACTTGCTATGCTATTTCACAGGTACATTCTCCATCTGTAAATATTAGAAATGTTGCAATATTTCTCATTTTTTCCCGTTTTTAACCTCATGATTTTGGATCAAAGTGTCATAACTGGACCAACCTGTGAGACATCAGACTTATCGCTGGTGAAGTAAGCCGGGCTTCTCTGAATCAACAATCGATGGATAAAACTAAGTCCACGTCCTACACGTTTTTCTTTTTTGGTAATCCATTACAATTAGGAAGAAAAGATCTTTCGATACTTCCATTTCATAGTGTCTTCAATACTCATCATTTATCAGTAAAAGGTAGTGTCGGACAATGCAGAGAGACTAGCAATAGCAAGTTAGCTTTGAAAGCATAAGATCCCACCCTCCCTTCAGAGTGTCTCCAAAGCCACAACTTCACCAAAACACACACTGTGCCACTGTGAGCAGTCTGCAAAGCGTCACGAGACGGGGTTAAAATTACCTCATGTCTCAAAAAACATAACATTACAATAATAATGCATGTAAACAACTTAGAGCTCTAGTTGTACCACCTGACTACTGCAGGTTCATTTTACCGTTGATAGAGTTTACATAGAAACGCATTAATCCGAGTAGAACATACTGGTTTGCCATCTCTTAATTAAGATACTTATGGCGTGAACGCAGCAAAAGCTTGTTGTTTTTGGTTCAGGAGGAACAGTAAATGTGGCTGCTGTTTGTTTGTGGCCCTCAATGTCTTTGACTTTATTCATAACCTCATGTAACATGCTGATTCAGACCTAATCCAATGATTCGACTGACATTTTTTTTGGTCCAGAGACTTCCACAGAAGATATACACTCACCGGCCACTTTATTAGGTACACCTGTCCAACTGCTCGTTAACACTTAATTTCTAAGCAGCCAATCACATGGCGGCAACTCAGTGCATTTAGGCATGTAGACATGGTCAAGACAATCTCCTGCAGTTCAAACCGAGCATCAGTATGGGGAAGAAAGGTGATTTGAGTGACTTTGAACGTGGCATGATTGTTGGTGCCAGAAGGGCTGGTCTGAGTATTTCAGAAACTGCTAATCTACTGGGATTTTCACGCACAACCATATCTAGGGTTTACAGAGAATGGTCCGAAAAGAAAAACATCCAGTGAGCGGCAGTTCTGTGGGCGGAAATGCCTTGTTGATGCCAGAGGTCAGAGGAGAATGGCCAGACTGGTTCGAGCTGATAGAAGGGCAACAGTGACTCAAATAACCACCCGTTACAACCAAGGTGGGCAGAAGAGCATCTCTGAACGCACAGTACGTCGAACTTTGAGGCAGATGGGCTACAGCAGCAGAAGACCACACCGGGTGCCACTCCTTTCAGCTAAGAACAGGAAACTGAGGCTACAATTTGCACAAGCTCATCGAAATTGGACAATAGAAGATTGGAAAAACGTTGCCTGGTCTGATGAGTCTCGATTTCTGCTGCGACATTCGGATGGTAGGGTCAGAATTTGGCGTCTACAACATGAAAGCATGGATCCATCCTGCCTTGTATGACGGTTCAGGCTGGTGGTGGTGGTGTCATGGTGTGGGGAATATTTCTTGGCACTCTTTGGGCCCCTTGGTACCAATTGAGCATCGTTGCAACGCCACAGCCTACCTGAGTATTGTTGCTGACCATGTCCATCCCTTTATGACCACAATGTACCCAACTTCTGATGGCTACTTTCAGCAGGATAATGCGCCATGTCATAAAGCTGGAATCATCTCAGACTGGTTTCTTGAACATGACAATGAGTTCGCTGTACTCAAATGGCCTCCACAGTCACCAGATCTCAATCCAATAGAGCATCTTTGGGATGTGGTGGAACGGGAAGATTCGCATCATGGATGTGCAGCCGACAAATCTGCGGCAACTGTGTGATGCCATCATGTCAATATGGACCAAACTCCCTGAGGAATGCTTCCAGCACCTTGTTGAATCTATGCCACAAAGAATTGAGGCAGTTCTGAAGGCAAAAGGGGGTCCAACCCGTTACTAGCATGGGGTACCTAATAAAGTGGCGGGTGAGTGTATATGTACACATTTTTAATATTATTAACCACTTCTATTACTGAGTTTCAACCACTATAACAAAAAGTGTTTATGAAAAGCATTGCCTACCCTAATAGTCATAATAACATTTGAGTAATTATCAGTTTATCATATTTACACCATGACTAAACACAAATGTCCTGCTCTTGAGTCAGTCAGGTCAGGTGTGTGTTTCTGTACCTGTCTGAGCTGGGAGGCTCTCTGGGTTTCTGTGGAGGAAGATCAGCCATGCAGAAGTCTTCAACTGTGAATTTCCCATCATTCTCTCTCTGCACCCATGATGGCAATTACACTCCCTGGAAATACCATTTTATTATAAAGCAGAAAAAATTGAGAAGCATGAGGTGTTTGAGATGGGGAAATTTATCTTTCTATATGTATCCCACCTGTCACAAACTTGGGTGCGTCAATGTTGCCCTCCAGTTTAATCCTCTGAAGTTCATCCTCCAAAATAAGCTCATCTGATTGGCTGATGTATTTGGAACGAGGCGGCTGGGGCAACAGATTGTGCTGAAGAGAGAAAAAGACATGTTGAAAGGATAGTTCACCCAAAATATTAAAATTAGCCCATGATTTACTCACCCTGTGGTGTATATGACATTCTTCTTTCAGACGAATACAATCGGAGTTATATAAAAAATATCCTGGCTCTTCCAAGCTTGATAATGCCAGTGAAAGGGCACACTTTTTTGGAAGTCCGTTAAAGCACATCCATCCATGATAAAAGCGCTCCAGTGAGTTCATAAAGCCCTTCTGAAGTGAAGCGATGTGTTCATTTAAGAAAAATTCAATATTTACTAAATAATATCGACAAAAATAAGACAAACGGAAAATATTAACAGTTGAACTTGACGCACAACGTAATGAGCGAACACGGTTGCCCAGCCCTGATTGTGAACCGCGAGAGGCATCAAAGCTTACACTACTCCTACTGTACATCATGTCATACATCATCCTCTTTAGACTAGAATGTAGAGTGAAGAGTGTTACTCTTACTCGCATGTCGACTTGTGTACAGCCATCTGCTGAAAGCTAGTTATTTTAGTTAATAATGGAATTTTTTCTTACACTAATGCATCACTTCGCTATAGAAGGCCTTTATTATTAATAACCCAGAGCAGTTTTGAGCACTTTTATAATGGATGATGCACTTTGATGGACTTCAAAAAACTATTATCATTCACTCCCATTATAAAGCTTGGAAGAGCCAGGACATCAGATTGTATTCACCTGAAAGAATGTCATATACACCTAGGATGGCTTCAGGGCAAGTAAATCATGGGCTAATTCTCATTTTGCTGTTTAAAAGGGAAGACAAAAATGGTTGTATCATGCAAGTTTAACCTCCTCGCTGATCTCCTTCAGGATGGATGGCTGCAGCTCCATGTGTTTGAATATGGTGCCCACTATTATACACTGTTCACCCATCTGCAGGTCACACAGTTTCCTGATGGGCACGACACAACCTGCCACACACATTCATATACACACACACACACACACATTCACTTATGTTCAGAGGAAAACACGAGCCTGTCAGTGAGTTCACGGATGTTTCTCACCCCACTTCTGCGTGGCTCTGTCCCTGAGGATGTTTCTCATCTGCATGAGTCTGGTGGCGTAGATGTGCGCGTACTGGCGGCTAAAGCTGCGCTCGCCGAGGCGGAACCGCTCCGAGCAGCCGCTGTATGAGTGCTGGTGTCGGTCAAACACGCGCTCCTCGGATCTGGAGGACACAGCAACGTCTCCTTTGGCACGATCACGTCTGAGAACATGACTGGAGAACGGTTGTCGGCGCTAAATTAGCGACTGAGCAGTTGTATGTGAATACCATATAACGTTAAATGCATTATAAGACAATGTATTAAAAATCGTCAGAGTTGTCATCCTGCTGAATGCTAACAGCACCGTAGCTTCACTTTACCTTATTCCTTGCGGTGTTGGTTTTCTACTGTATATTGTAAATCTAGTTTGATTCGATGATAAAGTAAATTAAAAACAACAAAATCAGACAGATCTCGTCTGTGTTGATTTTTGGTATCTCCCGCTAAATACGTGACCTCTGACCTCTATGGAAATATGACGCGCGCTTCTGCTAGGCTTTCATAATAAAAGCCACCGGTATTCAATATTCCTGTACCTTTTGTGGTAGTTACCCATTTCAAATGGGTAACTACCACAAAATGTACAGGAATATTTGTTAATATAAATGGGCCATTTGTTTTATGATTGTACATACAGAAAGATATTTTGGAGAATGTTGAAAACTATATAAGATGTAAAACTGGACAAACTTTAACATTGTGGAGAAAAGATGTTTTTATTTACTTTGAAGATGGTGGAACAGATAAGAATTGTTCTTTTTTTGTCCAATTGTTTTTAATCTTAGGAAAATTCCATATTCATAAGAAGAAATGGGCAGAGTCCAAACCAAATTTTTAACACCTTTTAGCAGTTAAAACAAATATCACACCACTGTAAGAGGTCTTAAAAATAGAAAGGCTATTAAGACCGATTTTGACTTTCTAAATATGTTTAATTGGCATCCTTTAAAGTAATTTGGTCTTATTTTATTTGATGGTCATTGTTTGTCTTATATGTCTGTTTAGTAGTGTATTTTGTGTATCAGCCCTGGCATAAACAGATGTTGTTGTATTATATTGTTAATATTGAATAAATAAAAAAAATAAAAGCCACCGGAAATAAAGAATGATCGGCATTTATTCCTGGTTTATTTATGGGACTGTTGCGTTTTTAAAACGTATTATTTACATTTTAAATATAGCGTTTAATATTTCATGATTTCTTAATACCATTTTTAAAATGAATGCCCACCAAACATACTATAATTTAAAGTAATTGTCAGTATTTGCGAGGGAAAACAAGACATAAGACCAATAACATTACTTATTGAAATTTATTAGGTACATTATCCTAAGGTACATTTTCTGCGTTTAATATGTATTCCCACAAAATGTGATGTATCAAATTTGCAGATATTTATTTTCACACAATCACTTCAATGAAAAGAAGTGCAACTAAAACAGTCTACAAGCGGTTTGCTAGAAGACTAATGCCAATGTTAAATGTGCTGTTATTTAATCATTCATGCATTGAATGTTAAACACATTGGTACAACATCACAATACACAGATTACTTTGCATTACAGTTTTTCTACTGTGAAGTGTACAAATGTAGCAGGATTATAAGCACAATAATAAATGTGGAAGATTTGAACAGAACAGAAAACATGAGCTATCTACTTCTTCCTTCCTCCTCTCTCCTTAAGGGCCAGATGGATGACGGAGCCATTGTTCATGTTGTAATATGCCAGAGAGTTGGAATCTTTGATGAAAATACCCTAGAGAATCAAACACAATATGAGATCTCGGTTTCAAAGTAAATTCTTTTATATTAGCATTCACCATCTAAATAATAAATACAATTTAAGATTCAAATTAAACCAAAATATTTTACCTCATACTGCAGCTTACTGCTTTCCAGCCGGCATACCAGTGGCTTCATGGATCTTAACCTTGATGACAGACACCTGAGGCACATAATGGCAATAAACTGAGCTCAGATTTTCATGTTTTACACAAAATATGTGTAGAATTCTATAGGTCAGTGGTTAAAAATGTATAGGTACATATAGACACTGGATAGGTTAAGTCTTTACCTGGTCTGTGAGAGGCAGGTTGAAGTTTAGCACTTGGCCACTCAGCTTCCATTCGGTCTTGTCCTGCATGTTGGGCACTTGCACTTTGACTGCAACAGGTCCCTAAAAGAGAGCAAAGTTCAAATGAAAAAGATTAACAAATGTAATAATGTAATAGTTATAAATATTCTTTGATCCCATTAAGTGCACTCAGAGTATGTTGCAGCAGTGTTGTACCTTGGTCCTGCGCAGGAACTCGTCTTCTGGAATCAGGTTGTCCTCGGTCTTCATTCTCTTGCTGGGAGGCTCGTCCTCGTGAGGGGGTGGAGGATGAGCAGGAGGCATGGGGGCGGAAACAGAGCTGGGAGGTTGAGGTACAGGGGAGCGGGTACAAACCCTGAAAAACAAAAACAGTTTATTCACTACAACAAAATTATTATTCATACACTTGAAGGTACATTATGTAACTTTTTTTTGTCAATAGATCAATCCTTCTTTCAAAGTGAGTTTCCAATTCTGCCAAAATTGGTACCCTGATTCACTATGGTCACTGAAAGCCTATTATAAGGGTTTAACAGAGGCGAGTTTGCTGGCAAAATCCGTAAGGCAACATTTGGCTTTTCGAAGATGGCAAAATAAGGATTTGAAACGTTGTAAAAGCGATATGGAGATGGCATTATTATAACTCAACAGGCTAGTAAGGTACTTTTATTGAACAGAAAAAGTTCACAAATTTCCAAAGAATGATCTACTGTGAAGGGTCATTTCATTGTTTTTTTGTAGCGTTGTGCTGGTGTTCATTTTTTAAAGGAAGTACCGTGTCTATTAAAGGGTAAAGCAACAGTAACATATATATGTGATGTGATCTGGGAAAACCCACCACATGGTGAAATTTGACATATTACAGGTTTTGATACCATATTAAAGCTGGTTTCAAGCCCTTTCCAAATCTGTTTTTATTTATTTTATCGGTTGTCTGTAACAAAAGTTATGGTTATCTTAAGTCAGCTGATCGCTAATGATTTTCAGAAACAGAATTTTGAGAAAAACAGGTTTAAATGAACTGTCACATCCTGCTAGCGCGACGACTGGCGCTCCCTTTTTTATTGCCTTTTTTACATATCACATATTTTAGTAATCATCATAGATTAGGTATCATTCGAAAGCTTACGAACTCAAAATTCATCCTGTGAAAACCGTTTTGAAATTGGACGATTGAGAGGCGAGCAAGGTCTTTTAGACGAGCAGCTTCAAACTCTGTTGTTCTCTTGTGCTCCGCATCATACCACACGATAACGCTGGATAAAATAAATAAATAAAAACTTGCGTGCCGTTGTAGTTCACTCAAGGACTGGACTTTATTCTGTTATGTGGTTTATTTTGATAGGTGAACTGTCTTTGTGTTAAGAGAAGGAGAGCGAATGGGAGATTTGTGTTTCCTCCTCCGCTCCGCCTGCGTGCATGTTATTAAAGTGAAACGCAGTCTTTTCAGCTGGACATTATAAATCGCTATTTTTCTGCACTAAACTAATGAATTTTCCCAAGTTATATTCAGAGATGATAAACAAGATGTTATAGAATAATAATTTAATAAAAACCAGATTTTGACCAAAAACTGACATTCAATCTATATTTAGAATTTACTGAAAACGTACCAGCGCGACATTCGACGGGTTTTCCCAGATCGAATCACATATTAGTTAATCAGCTTGAGATCCTCTCCATCTAAACTGGTTATATCTCTTAACCCTTGTAGTGAATGTTTTGTGCAGTAAAGGATAACATTATTCATCCTGATGCCGTCACAGAGCCGAAGCACAACCAAAACAACGCTCTTCCCAAAATGCATGCATTTAGGGGCAAAAGTTACATAGTGTACTTTTAATGTTATTTTATTATTATTAATAAATTATCATTTTCTAAGTAGTTGTTGTTATTACTTCTATTATTTAATTATTAAAATTATTTACATATTACACCTAAGCATAATACGTAAAAAAGCTTAATAAAAGTATTATTATTGATGTGAATTTCTTGTCTTTAAAATTACATTTTAGAACAGTAATGTCAAAGACTCACCAGCAGGCACCACCATAGGCGGAGGTCTGGGTGCCATAATATGTGGTCCAGAGGGTGGCATGGGCACCACATTGATGCGTGGGGCGTGGAGCATGGGTGGCATGGGAGCCAGAACTTGTTCCAGGGCCCAGACGCACCACAGGGGAAACTGGAGGTCTGGGTATGACAGGCACAGCAGGAAGCAAAGTGGTCCGCAACTTGGGCGCCATCTGGAATATAAACAAGAGCCTTCGGTTAGAATTAGCACTTTTATTTTTGTGTTGGACAATCACAGTGATTTCGGAAAAACTCCTTAAATGCAGAAAACAGATTGAGACTCACGGGTCTGGGCATGGTGTTGATTGGTGGGGTGGGTCTTGGGCATGCTGGAGGCTGATGATGGCATGGGCGGCTGAGGCATCTCATTGGGCTTGCTCGGGCCGATCTTCTCTTTGGTGTCGTCCTCCTGCACCAGACCTTTAGCTTTGTGGATGGCTTCAACTTGCTCCTGCAGGGTGATGTTAGCCTGAGCCGCCTGCTGGGTACGAGCCATACTGCCAGAGTGACCGTCCCAAGTGACCTGTGGAAGAAGTGGAAGTGGTGTTAGTTGAACACTACTACCTTCTGGTATACTTGTGATTCTCTGCAGTCAAAAAACAGAGAAGACAATAATCATGACTTTTTTTATAAAATGAAATGAATGTACTGTTTCAGTAATATTTATTTTTTAATACTTTGTGGGGATTTCTGGGTAGTAGTCAAATATCACCTCTAAATTACACAATTTATTTCTGAACAAAATACAAATATTAGAAAAATAATCTGTTTATTACAAGTGTGAATGTGAACTAGTTAGTAAAGAGTGGGAATCTCTTGGTACCTTACAATTTGATTAGAATCAAATTTTGGTTCGATATGTGTTATTTTAATTTTATATATCTAATATTATTTTTTGTGTAATATTATAATATATATAATATTATATATAATATACACTACCGGTAAAAAGTTTTAGATCAGAAAGATTTTTAATGTTTATAAAAGAAGTCTCTTCTGCTCCAAGGCTGCATTTATATGATTAAAAAATACAAAAAAACATTAATATTGCGAAATATTATTACATTTTAAAACATCTGTTTTCTTTGTGAATATATATGGTAAATAATTAAAAGTAATTTATTCCTGTGATCAAAGCTGATTTTTCATCATCAAATACTCTTCAGTGTCACATGATCCTTCAGAAATCACTCTAATATGATGATTTGCTGCTCAAGAAACAATGATGATTATTATCCATGTTGAAAAACAGTTTTTTACATTTTTATTTCAGGATTCTTTGATGAATAGAAAGTTCAAAAGAACAGCTTTTATCTGAAATTGAAAGCTTTTGTTACATTAAAACACTACCCTTTAAAAAGTTTGGGGTCAGTAAGAATTTGTATTTTATTTTGGGGGGAAATAAATAAGAAATCAATACTTCTATTCATCAAGGATGAGTTACATTGATCAAAAGTTACAGTAAAGACATTTATAATGTTAGAAAAGATTCTATTTTGAATAAATGCTGTTCTTTGAACTTTCTATTCATTAAAGAATTTTTGAAAAAAAATGTGCACAACTGTTTTCAACATTGAAAGTAATAATGAATGTTTTTGAGCATAAAATCATCATATTGGAGTGATTTCTAGGGCTGTATTCAACCAAAGAAATCTTAGTCGACCAAGGTCTTGTCCTGCGTGACGATTAGTCGACTAAAAAAAAAACGGATGTTTTGATTGAACATTTTTTAAACAATTGTCATAGAGCATTTATAAAACAACAAACGAAAAAACATCGAAAATAAATAAAACTATAATAATAATACAATTCTTTGAAAATTAAGTGATTTGTTTAACTGCAAGTGAGGAGCTCTGTCCTTGGTCTATAGTGACGGTCACAATCGCGCACCTGATCACACCACACGCTACAAAATAATATAACTGCTATAGCTGCCACATAATGAAAAATCCTAACAAAAGCTCTCGTTTATACAGGCTGTATTCTTCTTACTTACATAGCTATGGGTTAACTTTTGTCCAGCCGATCTGTTAGGCGTCTTAAAACAACAGACAAAATAGCCTAAAAAACTATCTGAAATCTAGGCTGTGTTGTAAGATAGCATATAAGTTTAATTTCGTTTTGTTACATTATTTAGGCTACTTTCAAATGAGTCAAGTGTACAAATAAAAACCTATTAAGAAAACAATCTATTGAGTCAGTATGATAAAGCCGTTAAAAGAGCTGCTCACGTCTTTTGCGCGCTAAGTTCGATTTCAAATAGGCACGCGATGTGCGCGCTCATAATGGAGCAACGCGTCACCACCGTCGCCTACCTCCACAAACATGTAGCCAGACAAAAGATTTAGATTTCTTGGACATTCTGTCGACTAAAGTAGCGTGAACTGAATGAATACAGCAAAACCACCTACCAGTACATCCTTTACTGAGCGCGAGCAGCAGCGCAGCCATAGGTGCGGTTCCCGAGTGTGTTATGTGTGTGCGCTAAACTGTGGCGCAGTTACAAGAAATAGCCTAAAAGCATTTAAAGTTGGGGGATAAAACATAGGCTAATTATATTTAGAATACAGTAATAAATAACTGCTTTATAAAAGGAATAAATATCAGGGAGTAAATCATTGAAAATGTATTGTAAGATAGCATATAAGTTTAATTTCGTTTTGTTACATTATTTAGGCTACTTTCAAATGAGTCAAGTGTACAGATAAAAACCTATTAAGAAAACAATCTATTGAGTCAGTACTGATAAAGCCGTTACAAAGAGCTGCTCACGTATTTTGCGCGCTTAAGTTTGATTTCAAATAGGCACGCGATGTGCGCGCTCATAATGGAGCAACGCGGTCGCCACCGTCGCCTACCTCCACAAACATGTAGCCAGACAAAAGATTTAGATTTCTTGGACATTCTGTCGACTAAGATAGCGTGAACCTGAACCGAATACAGCAAAACTACCTACTGAGTACATCCCTTATTGAGCGTCGAGCAGCAGCGTGCAGCCAGTAGGTGCGGTTCCCGAGTGTGTTATGTGTGTGCGCTAAACTGTGGCGCAGGTACAAGAAATAGCCTAAATTAAAGCATTTAAAGATGGGATAAAACATAGGCTAATTATATTTAGAATACAGTAATAAATAACTGCTTTATAAAGGAATAAATATCAGGGAGTAAATCATTGAAAATGTATTTCTATTGGCAAAAAAAAAAATGCGACTGGTCGACCAATAAGAATTTCAGTCGACCAATACGGTATTCAACTGATTAGTCGACTAAACGACTAAAGTTGACAGCCCTAGTGATTTCTGAAGAATCATGTGACACTAAAGACTGGAGTAATGATGCTGAAAATTCTGCTATTTTCTGAGGAATAAATGACATTTTAATATATATTAAAATAGAAAACAATCATTTCAATTGTCATAATGTTTCACAATATTACTGTTGTTTTGTTTGTTTGTTTTTTGTTTAAAAAAATGCAACCTTGGTGAGCAGAAGAGACTTCTTATAAAAACATTAAAGGAGCTGTATGTAAGAAATTTATTTAAAATAATCATAAAATGGCCCTGATATATCACTAGACATTAAGAAATCATGTTCATTTCAAATACTTATATCACTGACAACAGTAGTCCAGCCAGGATATTGTCATTTAAAAGTAAAGTTGCAGCCCTCAACTGATGTTGATGTTGTCATGTTGTGTTTTGGTATGATGCTCCACCCTCCATCGATCTACCAGTCAGCCGCTACAAATGTGTCAGAAAATGTTGGATCCTGCCGCCGATCTGGCAAACCTCGAGTCTGGGGGAAGGGGATACACTGCTCTATGGTATTTTATTATTTTTATTACGGGATCTTACTGGTTATTGCAGTACCAGTTTTGGCCACAATCTTACATACAGCTCCTTTAAATGATCTAAAACTTTTGACCGGTAGTGTATATATAATATCATATTTTGTGTTATTTTATTTATTTGACTAGAGAAGACAGTTCTTTTAGGTCTAGAAGAAAATAAATCCTACTAAATTAAACATGAACCATGAAATTTAGTTTTTCTTCCCATTTTAGTCAACCCAATATATAAATAAAACAACTATTTATAGGGCTGCTGTCCCTTTAAGAATGAATGCATGGATCTAGTTTCACATCCGCATTGAGTCCTAGTTCTCAACTGATTATGAATAACATCAATAACTTTCACTATCTTTAAGCAATACTGCTTAACACTTTAGAAAATTAATTTTTGAAATTTGTGAATCGATGCAAATTAGTAAAAGAATTGTGATTTATATATGATTAGATTTAGATTAGAGCAAGGTGAATGTTGAGAAAGAAGTATTGTTGTATTGTGCAGTCTTTCTTACCTTCTCCTCAGGCTTCTGTATCTCCTCCTCTCCGATCTCTTACCGATGGCCGTTTCTTCCACACCAAAGATATCGGTACGTCTCTCGGCCAGCTGCTTCAGGCTGCTCTCGATGTCCAGGCCGGGAGCGTACACTTCCTCCTCTATCCGGCGCTCTCGGATGTTGCGGTCGCGCTCCTCCAGCCAGCGGGGATCCAGCAGGCCGATGCGCATGTGCTCCTGCATCTTACTGGCTGGGATCCTCTCACCCGTGATGGGGAGATGAGGTACTCGTCAGAGGAGGCCATGGGAAGCAGGGACTTAGAGGCTGAAGAGAAGATGAGATGGAAAGTGAGTGGATGCAAAGAAATGTGGGCCATTTTAAAACGATAAAGTGTGTTTTATAAATGCGCTCACCCTTGGGGTCGGAGTCTTTGCGCGAATGATAACCTGGTCTGGGTGGGGGCAGAGGTGGTGGCATGGGGTTATCAGGGGGTAGAGGAGCTTTCATGCCATCATCCTCTTCATCAGAGCCCTATTGAGAGGAACAGCAGATGCTAATCAGTCAGAGTCATAGTTAAGCCACTTCTACAAACTCCTCATCTATGGCATTATAGCCGCTTTCCAACCGGAGGGACTTTTGCAGTTCCTAGAACCTAACGTTCCTATAACCCCTTTTTTCTCGAGTTCCGACCGGACTAAATTGGGGATTTTTTAGTTCCTTAGACCGTAGTTCCTATAACTCTTTCAGTACCTAGTCTAGAGCGAGGACTTTTTTAGTTCCCTTTCCCTAGGTCTAGTTGATTGGTTCAACTCATTGTCAACACAGAACTTGTAGCGCTCTCTGCCATACCCTGTGTGTTTTTGCAAAACATTACAACGAGGATTAAGACAAACATAACGCCGTCGTTTTGTTTGCCTCCTGCGCTCTGCTCTTTTATCTTCTTCCATCATATTACTTAATATCATATTACGCTGGAGCCTTCGTCTTCTGTGTTTCTCTGTACAGAACTCAAGCATAATCTTTAAACGTCGCCGTTCGTTCTCCGTTATTAAGGTCCCGGCAAGGCAGAACGGGAACATTGCAATAGCCTCCTCCATGCTGGTTTGTTGTTGTTGTATGTGGCCGCGCTACGCTATAAAGACCATCGCCGTGCTCTGCGTCAACCCTCCTACCAGTTCCTATGGCCACTTGGCCAGTGCGAACGCAAGCAGCAAAACCGAGTTTGGGGGAGAGTAGTTCTGAGAACTGTTTAGAAGTGGACAGTTCCTATAACTAAGTTCCTGTAACTACTTGGTCAGAAAGCGGCTTATGTGAACATAACCCTGGCTGTCTCTCACCTCATCCATGTCCTGCAGCTGTGTGTCCTGGTCCAGCTGAGCTGCGTGTCTGTCCTCCCTGCCCCCTCTCTCATCCTCTTCATCTTCACTCTCTACCTCCATCTCCACCTCCTCACTCTCTCCAAATTTCTCATAGCGCTCCTGGATCAGGATACGAGCGCCCAGCTCCTCAGGAGTAGTGGGAGGAGGGAAATTACCTGTAAAAAAGGATTAATAATAATGAAAAATATAACATGAATATAATAATAATCATTAATAACAAATATCAATTTAACATCAATCATGTAATTGTCTAATTAAACCACATTTGAGATTGAAGAAATGTCTTGCTATTACCAAAATCAAAAGTATTCTTCTGATACAATAGTATGCTTGCGCAAACAAAAATAGTCAAATATCATGCTAATTGTTGTCAACTAAACATGCTCACCTTGCTCATTTGGTTGGAAGTCCACCGCTCTCCACGACCACAAAGCTCATGCCAGTCAATCTGAGCATAAGCCACCCTCTCCTTCTCTCGCTTCCTCCTCTTCCTTCTTTCTCTCTCGTTCCTGGAATTTGGCCCACTCCACATCGATATCTGACCTACAATATTGGGGAAAGATGTGATGTTAGAGGTCAATCTGATCTGTCCTGCCCTTTTGAGATCTTACAAGTTTCAAAGCTCAGATTGATTCAACTTTATTGATACAGGACTAACTGAATTTCACAAACAACTAACAGTATGACATGTTATTTATCACAACTTCAGTTCTACTCTCTGATTCACCAAATTCCCTAATGTGGTTTTAAATCACCGGCATGCTCTCAGTTATCCATTTTCCATCAGAATGGTTCACATTCTGGAGCCAGAACCTGTTCTGGGCCAGTCGAACTGGAGCCTGTCGTGAACTGTGCATGTGTTTCCACAGACGAAGAACAAGCGGTGACGTAACGCTGCTACATGTCGTTTACCTGACTATAACCAGTCTATAATAAATAAACGATGCACGTTCCAGTGTTGGTGCACAGTGGAGCACATCTGTTTTGTGGGAGTGTTTTTAGCAAAACAGCAGCTCACAAACTCCTGGTACTCTCATCTGTCCTTTTTGGAGATATATTGAACATGAAACTGTTGATTCCCTCGCTCTCGTAAACGCATTTTTATACATTTAGATATATCAATGAGACACCCATTTCTCCACCCCCGCTCCCTGCCTCCATTCCAGACCAGAACGTTTTTGGGGAGTTGAACCAAATCACATTTTCAGTGGAAATGCACAGAACAGTTTGAGAACGGTCACAAGTGGGAACCCGTTCGGAACCATGTGACCTGGAATGTCTGTAATAATTACCTGGTCCAAAACCTCACGAGAATTCTCTGCTTCCTTCTTCAGCTTCAGCAAAAGACCTTTTGGAGGGATTAAAACCTGCAAGAAGCCAATCAATTAAGTCAATTTAATGTCACATTGAATAACTTTATGATTTCCCAAAAACTCCTCTAATCTTATTCGTCTCTGAATATTGCTGCCATACCTTTGTGTACTGTTCCACCAGTTTTGTAAAGTAGTTGAACAAGCTGTGCTGTGGTCGCAGGAAGTCAAACTGGTAGTTCCTCTGCTCCTTCTGCATCAGCTGCGTGAGGAACTGACGGCCATTTCGGGCGACGAACTGTGCGGTCAGCTTCACCACATCCAGGTCAAAGGCTGAGATGGAGGGAGGGTCGGCAATGAACTCAAACTCAGGTGGAGGCTCCTTGGGCACCACAGTCTCATGAATCACCTGCGCTTGAACCTAAAGGACCAAAGACTCTTCATAAAATATCCAGCTGTGAAACACTCTCAAATCAGACCTCTTCCAATTCTGACTTGACTGGTTTTATTTCAATTACTAGTATGTGTTGTATAAAGTCAATGACAGGATCCTGACCTTCTGAGGAAGCTGCTGTGATGCTTGCTGTTGCATGACTTTAGGCACCGCAGCAGACGGCTCCTGAGCTTTGCCCTCCTTGAACTCGTTGACCTTGTGGCGGTAGTACGCATGGTAAGGGTCGTTGGGGTTGAGGAAGTTGAATTTTGGGTTGTTGATTTCATTCTGTCGAATCCTGGCCTCAAACTCAGGTCCATTCCTTCGAAAAAATTTAAAGTGGTTTTAATTAAAAGTACATTTAACAAATGTACAATATTGAAACTTGATATGATGTCATAAGACGTATTTTATGATTTCAAACCTGGCCATCGAAGCTGGCAGTCTTGTCGACAATGTTTCGGACTTCAGGAGGCGGATAGATGATCCCAACAATGGGCTTTGTGGCTGGAGTCTCTTCTTTCTGCTCTTCGGGCTGTTATTAAAACATTACACAACTTAACTGATCTGATCCTTCATTAACACTTTGGTTGCAAAGACTGCCTCACAAGCCTAAGCTTAGCCTAGCTTAATCTGAGTCTATTTACCATATGTATATATTTTTTTTATTTGCATTAGACATGAATCACATATGCTATAATTAATTTAATTACTTAATGCAATATTAGCCAAACTATTCAAGAGGAAAATACATTATTATGAAAGTTATGATTTGACTCAAGCAGTGGTAATATAGTAATTGGAAGTTGTTTCATTCCCCTGGCCTACTCAAACTTTCAGTGGATCTGAAATTGCATAAGTAACGTTTGTAGTTGAAAAACAGTATGTTAAAAAGTATGTCTGAATTTACAGTACTCTTAAGAGAGTAGGCAGCAAAAGTACCCAGAAGACCCACTACTTCTGGAGAGATTCTGAAGTGTGCATACAATCAGTTTACTATCCCGGCCACAGGAGAGGATTTGTGAATGGCACACTTCAGGATCTCACTAAAAGTCTCAGGTCACCTTTTGCCTTATCTTTTATGAGCACTGTGAATTTGGACATACTTTTTTTTGGCACATATTGTTTTTCCATGATAGTAGTACATACAAATTACATTCATACTAACATACTAATATATATATATATATATATATATATATATATATATATATATATATATATATATATATATATATATATATGTGTGTGTATATATATGTATATACTGTACTTATTTGGCGGTGAAGTAATTATTCAAGTAAGTATCTAAGTTACTCAAGAGTAGTAGCTATGCTATTTTGCTATTTCGAAAGCAGCCACAATGCTCATGCGATATAGTGAACATGTTTATAAAGAGACTATGTTAGTAAGTGAATATACAGCAAATTAATCTACCCTTTACTGTATCTTAACGAAATAAATCATAGATTTATACCTTGTTATTTAGCTCCGGCTGCATGATCTGCACAGGCCCAGGCGGCATGACTGCGACACTACAGGCTCCTCTCTGGACGAATCAAATACGCTGAGGAAAAATAAACAGTTACTGTCAGTCTACGGGTCATTTGTTTGAAAAAGTCAACATACAGCCGTTAAAAAAATGAATTTCGATGTACACTTTCATATAACTTCACTAACCTCTGGTTGCGCCAAACGCCACACAACAGAAGACGACAAATGATAGACTACTTCCGGTACTAGTAGCCCAAGGGGTGTTATGGGAAATGTAGTTCAACTGGAATAATTCCGACTACATGAGACCATGGAAACCTGGTGTGTATGGTAAACAAGGTGACGTTTTTATGTGGGCGGAGCTTAGGTGGAGGCAGAACGAGCGCTCTGGCCGTTAACTAATGCAAGTGTGTGACGTAACTGTGACGTCGGCGCAAAAGGGGTCT
>JAQIUQ010000541.1:0-47500 GCA_030378365.1 Hybognathus amarus
ACTTAAAATTTCAAAGGCAACCAGGTTACTTAATTTTTTAAGTTAAACCAACAATATTTTTTTACAGTGTTGATAATTGGTTAAGCTAAATTAGTATTATCTGATTGTGTACTTAAATTTAACAGCTGACAGCTATTCAACCTAATTCATTTGTGAGACAGTCAATAGAAGGCTGGCCATAACCAGTGAAATATAAACTGATCTGATGACTAAGTTCTCGTCATATTTATTTCCATTTTCTAAACTATACTAGCGAATAAACTGTAATAATGTGAGAAATTTTGAAGGTGTCAGAAAATGGTGGTCTGACTGTATATACAGCATACTAGTTTTAAGGCATAGCTAAATGTAACATATTATATTAGGTTTATTTAAGGATTGTTCACTGAATTAAAAAAAAAACTGTCATTTCAGGGCAGGGTATTGACAGGAATGTTGTTACAGAATTGACAAAGGATGTCAATGTAGAAATGTCCAATTTGGCCAAAATGTTGTGCTGTCTGTCACCTGAGTTGGCTGGAACTGTGAGAAAGATGTTCAGTCGCTGCTGGACGTAGTTGAATATAGAAGCAACTTTACTGTCTGAAGTCGCAGTGCGAAGTTCAGAAGAGCCTAAATCCACGTCAGTCAGAAGAAAATGGCCTTCATTAGTCTGGAGCCAATTACACAGCTGTGACGGGAGCAAAGTTTGAGCTTTAGTATGTTGTGAATATTAGCTAAGATACAAATACATTTTGTGCATGACTTATAAATTATGGTTTAGGTAATATATACATTGAGTTTACCTCCTTCCAAAGTGCTGTACCCCGACATAGAGACTCATCAGCTCGAAAATGTGCAAGGAAACCAAATATCTCATCTAGAGACACAGCGGACTGCCAAAACAAGAAAATCATTCAGATATCTGTTCTGTTTGATCATTAAATGAATTATTAAATGACTTTAACTTTGCTAAGAAATGACATTAATGAGGTTGTGTGGGGTATTAGAACAAAGTGAGGGTGAGTTAATGATGAAAACAAGACTATTACTAACCCTATAAAGCCTATAGTATTATTTTTAATATGTGAATTTCTAAAGCCACTAAACTGTCAACATACTCAAAACTTTACTTTTTAGCAAGTAAAAGGTCTTTTAGAATAATTATAAATTGTCCACATTAAGGGCGTGACTCGTGGTACATGTGCTTTGCTGTGAAATGATTATTATAAAGTAAACAAAAACTTTAGGATAACTTTATATTGTTAGTCCTATTTAAAGATGAACATTTGCAGGACTGAAGCAAATGATTATCCAGGAATGCATTATTTATAAACGTCACATGTTAATATGCGAGTATTAAATATGGTTCAACAGGATTTTAAGAAATGAGTATCTCTCTTAATCATCATTATATTATATTGCATTGCATTACATGTTTTGCCACTACAATGAAAATTAAAGAGACTTGATCATAAAACTAAGCATTTAAATATAATATTACTAGGAAATTTAAAATTAATGCTTACAGAATTTCATCTTACATTTTGGACATATAAATAACAACATCTTTTGCATTGTATTCTGCACGCTTTGGGCCTAAATAAAAATAAAAATTAGGTGTTTTTATTCCCCTTTTCTCCTACATATTCTCACTGTGTCATACTACATGGTCCATAAAATCCAGATGTACTAACAATTATGATTTTTTTTTTTTTAAACATACTTAGTTTAAATATTTTGCAGTGCCTGGTTGTGGAAGACAGTCGCTGCATATTCTTCCTCTGGATTCCAATAGGACTGCATGGATAAACTTTATTTTTAATGACGTTCCAGCTGATGAGGTAAAACATCGTCGTCTGTTCGCTTCATTTCACTGAGGATTGTTTTGTAAACAAGACTGGATTTGCAGACCGATTAAGAGTAAAGAATGTGCTGTGCCGTCTATATTGGATCTGACAGGAATGGTGCAACACACGGACTCTGGGTCAAACTTGTATGGGCGAAACATTCCGGTTACAATTTTACAATATTGGACGTTTTCAAAACAATTTCCCCACGTGCACCGACGAGTGAGTTGAAACTCATTATAATATGTAAAACTGTTATCCACTCACAGCAGTGGGCGGTTACCTCCAAATCTTCAGTACGAGACGCCCATAAAAACTGAGCGTTTATGAGCTGGGCTCAAAACTTGGGTACAAAATAGCCTATTACTTGTTCATTTTGATGTTTTTGAATGTAAAAACCAAGCGAACGTCATAAGTTGACCTCAGACAACAATATAATAAAATTTAAAAAGCCAGTTCATGACCCCTTTAAAGATCTGAAGGAAAAAAGCAACTGTACAGTACCACATCTGTCAGGCAGAGAGCGGCATGGAGCAGAAAACACTGTGAAGCTCCTCTCAAAAGAACCTGGTGAGTGATCATAGTACAGCGCATAATTTCTCTGGAAAAAACAACACACACATGAAAATACAATGAGCCGGTCATGTGAATTACAAACATCTTTTTTACAGTCCATGGTGTATATTCAAAAGACTCGCAAGTATTTATTTTATGATCATCAGAGTTTTGGGTGAATAGACTTTTAAAGGGGGGGTTGACTGCTTTTTTCTTTGCATGATTGTGTTTATGGGGTGCAATATAACATGTATCCGTGGTTTTTCTTTTTTAAAAAGTCTTATTTTTCATAAACTTCACCTTTATTGTAAGCCGTGCTCTCCTCTGTCCCCTGAACGACCGGTTCACTTCCTGAGTCTATGAAAACACTCCCTCAGAAACACGTAGTGGGCTCAGATTGGTTCGTTTGGGCCGGTGTGTTGTGATTGGCTAAACTGTCGCTCACGTTGTCTGGAAGGTTAACGCCCATGACCTTTACGGGCAAAACGGGCATGCCAAAGGTGGATACCATAGACGGTGGATACACATAAATAATGATGTCGAGACTGCAGTATCAGTGAGGCAGAATCAGACAGAGAAAGCCGCGATGAATCGAGTCAAGCAGAACCTCACCACACACGGCTCTTAATAAAGGTTTCTGAATGATAATTTGCTAAATTCTTTAACTTTATACACGTTTGTTTTACAAAATAGCATCTGAGTGGCAATTACTGTGTTTTTTGTGGGGTTTTTTTATAAAAAAAATTGCAGCCTTGGTGAGCAGAAGAGACTTCTTTTAAAAACATAAAAAATCTTATCGACCCTAAACTTTTGACCGGTAGTGTACATGAAAAATACATTTACAACATTAGAACTTATACAAAATTCAGGTCCATAATGTTTGTACGCATTTGCCAGACACAAAATAGCCAAACTAGTAGCCCACACAGCCTACAAAGCCAGCGCTGGCATTTGAAAAAAAAATAAAACACAAGGCTACGTCGGGAATTATACATGCAAATACATTTAAAATGATGAAGTCTTAGCCTACTTACAGATTGTGGCCCAACAACTGCTGCCTCTTGTTTTAAAGTTGGAACTGCTTCATGTTTTAGTAACAGTTTCTTGTTGAATCCGGTGTTAAACTCGTTGAGATTCTGGAAGCTGCGCCGTAAAATGCGCAGCACAGAGAGCTAGATTACGATCGTCATTTTCAGGAATATAATCAAACATAAATTGTATCCATTGTTGTCGAAGTATAGCGTCTGTGTGAAGCTCAAACACAGAAGACCTGACAGCTGTGTGAACACAATACACTCGACCGCAGAAAAATGCGCATGCCCTTTCCTGCATATTCCGGAGGGAGTGGTTGATGCAAATGTGTGGGTTAGTGTCGTACCATAACCCAGATGTAGTCCCAATCGAGTTGTTTTTGTAGGCAATTATACTTCCTGATTTTTAAAAGACGATATCTCTGCTTACATTGAACTTTCAGCGCTGCAACTTTGCAGATACTGTTCATGCACCAACAGCAACATTACACACTATTTAAAATAAAAAAAGTGAAATCGCAGTATCTCCATTAAAAGAGTCTCCATTAAAAGTCTATTCACCCAAAATTCTGTAAATACTAGGGCTGTCAGTTAAACGCGTTATTAACGGCGTTAACGCAAACCCATTTTAACGGCGTTATTTTTTTTATCACGCGATTAACAGTCTCTTTGTCCTAGCAAACTTTGTAGTTTTTTCACATGCTTTTGCAACAGGACGCGGCATGCGTCCTGATCAATTTTGGCGTCTCGCGCTCGTCATCCACTTAAAGTCAAAACGTGTGTTTGCGACGTGCCTGTTGTTTTGTTTACGGTCTAGATCCGCTTGCTCTTTGGTCGAAGAAGCAACAGAATCGTCCTCGTGCTGCGCAAGCCATTGAAATGAATGGGTTTCAGAGCGCAGCGCGAGGACGGTTTGTGCCGCACACACTCGTTTGGCTTGCGAGCCGGCCAAATGGTGACGTTACGATTTTGAGTCGATGACGAGCGCGAGATGCCGAAAATCGAATGCCCTGAAGATTCTGAATGGAAAGTTTAATTTTAAAAAGTTGCCCAATTGTCCCATTTACAAGACCAAGTGATCTGTGTTTTGTTGTGAACTGAGCTATCATCATTGCAGCACGTCTGAAACACCACTTGATGATGGCAAAGCAAACACACACAGAGATGATGCGAATTCTCCACCCCTCGTCAATATCAGAACCTCGTCAGTATTTCTTTCACTCTATTATTGATAGACAGAGTTACATTGTGTGAAAGATTATTTATATACACTCACCGGCCACTTTATTAGGTACCCATGCTAGTAACGGGTTGGACCCCTTTTGCCTTCAGAACTGCCTCAATTCTTCGTGGCATAGATTCAACAAGGTGCTGGAAGCATTCCTCAGGGAGTTTGGTCCATATTGACATGATGGCATCACACAGTTGCCGCAGATTTGTCGGCTTCACATTCATGATGCGAATCTCCCGTTCCACCACATCCCAAAGATGCTCTATTGGATTAAGATCTGGTGACTGTGGAGGCCATTTGAGTACAGCGAACTCATTGTCATGTTCAAGAAACCAGTCTGAGATGATTCCAGCTTTATGACATGGCGCATTATCCTGCTGAAAGTAGCCATCAGAAGTTGGGTACATTGTGGTCATAAAGGGATGGACATGGTCAGCAACAATACTCAGGTAGGCTGCGGCGTTGCAATGATGCTCAATTGGTACCAAGGGGCCCAAAGAGTGCCAAGAAAATATTCCCCACACCATGACACCACCACCACCAGCCTGAACCGTTGATACAAGGCAGGATGGATCCATGCTTTCATGTTGTAGACGCCAAATTCTGACCCTACCATCCGAATGTCGCAGCAGAAATCGAGACTCATCAGACCAGGCAACGTTTTCCAATCTTCTATTGTCCAATTTCGATGAGCTTGTGCAAATTGTAGCCTCAGTTTCCTGTTCTTAGCTGAAAGGAGTGGCACCCGGTGTGGTCTTCTGCTGCTGTAGCCCATCTGCCTCAAAGTTCGACGTACTGTGCATTCAGAGATGCTCTTCTGCCCACCTTGGTTGTAACGGGTGGCTATTTGAGTCACTGTTGCCCTTCTATCAGCTCGAACCAGTCTGGCCATTCTCCTCTGACCTCTGGCATCAACAAGGCATTTCCGCCCACAGAACTGCCGCTCACTGGATGTTTTTTTCTTTTCGGACCATTCTCTGTAAACCCTCAGAGATGGTTGTGCGTGAAAATCGCAGTAGATTAGCAGTTTCTGAAATACTCAGACCAGCCCTTCTGGCACCAACAATCATGCCACGTTCAAAGTCACTCAAATCACCTTTCTTCCCCATACTGATGCTCGGTTTGAACTGCAGGAGATTGTCTTGACCATGTCTACATGCCTAAATGCACTGAGTTGCCGCCATGTGATTGGCTGCATAGAAATTAAGTGTTAACGAGCAGTTGGACAGGTGTACCTAATAAAGTGGCCGGTGAGTGTATGTGTGAAATTCAGCACTATTCCAATGTTATTTTCAATAATAATAATAAAAAAACATTTGCACTAAACAAGCCAATCCACTTTTCCATGTTGATAAGAGCATTGAAATGAGAAAAAAAAATAATGTAACAAAAAGAAATCAAAAGACATTTGGAATAGATAAAAATGTGCGAATTAATGCGATTAATCGCGAGTTAACTATGACATCAATGCGATTAATCGCGATTAAATATTTTAATCGTTTGACAGCACTAGTAAATACAGTAAATTCCTTAAAAACATCTTTATTTGTGTTTCGAAGGTGAACAAAAGCCTTACGGGTTTGGAACGACATTAGGATGAGTCAGCTATTCCTTAAACTCCTTTATCTCTATATTTCTCCAATTGCAGGATTTCATGATTCCAGCAGCCAGTAGTTTGTACCTGAATGCGTTGAGTCCATCAGATCCCAGTAAAGGACAGGGGGACAGACAGGACAGGGCCTGGGACAGAAAGAGCAGCGGGACTGCACACCATTGCCGTGAACCCAACCGCTGAATGATCTGCAGCAACACTGAACCTGAACACAATGGCAATTATTTCTGAATGTGGAATTGCAGTGATTCAGACCAGCTAAAAATATCCTGAACTACTTGTGATGGATTTATTTAATAGCCTAAAACAATAAAATCCAAATCATATGCTGGCCCTCTTTACCTCTGTTCTCTTCTGGCAAACTGCTGAAGAAAGTCACCATAAAGATTTGAAGTTTCACTCCCAGCTCTGGACAATCTCTGATGTTCTGCTGTGGTGCCCTGTGGAAACAAACAGCTTAAAAACATTCAAAGACAGAGACCAAACTAATTGAATTATGTAATAAAACTTCACTTAGTGTGAATTTTAACACCAGGGAACAATTACCTGTGATAGAGAGCGCTCTCTGCAAGAACATCCATGAGAGGGCCGATTACAAACTGATAACCAGAAAAACATTCATTATCAATAAATGCTTTCACTATTTTACTTATGACATGTATCATATTTGATTTGTTTGAGTTTCTAAGGTCAAATATAAAATAAAAAATATGAAAACTTTTAAGATTTTTTGAAATTGTCTAAAGGTACGCTATACTGTTCTATTTCAAAAAACAGATTTTTCGTCTTCATCTTTTTGATGAACTCTGAGAGCTTTCTGTGCCTCTATTGACAGCTACGCAACTACCACTTTAACACTTCAGAAAGTTCATTAGAGATCATAAACTAAACCACATGAATTGAGCGGTTTAGTCCAAATTTCCTTATGAGAATTGATCGCTTTATATGATGAACAGATTGAATTTAGACTTTTATTCACATCTAAACATTCATCAACTCTTCAACATTGTTCATTTAACATACGAGAACCAATGACATCATTCTCGTGTTACACAGAACGTTTTGAGCTCCTGCAAGAACGAATGAGGTTCATTCGTGTGTTACGCATCACGTTTGAACTCTCGCAAGAACCAATGAGGTTCATTCTCATGTTAAGCAGCACGTTTGAACTCTCGCAAGAACCAATGAGGTTCATTCTCGTGTTACAGCATCACGTTTGAACTCCGCAAGAACCAATGAGGTTCATTCTCATGTTACGCATCAGCGTTTGAACTCCGCAAGAACCAATGAGGTTCATTCTCGTGTTACGCATCACGTTTGAACTTCCGCAAGAACCAATGAGGTTCATTCGTCGTGTTACAGCATCAGCGTTTGAACTCTCGCAAGAACCAATGAGGTTCATTCTCATGTTACAGCATCACGTTTGAACTCTCGCAAGAACCAATGAGGTTCATTCACGTGTTACGTATCACGTTTGAACTTCCGCAAGAACCAATGAGGTTCATTCTCGTGTTACGCATCACGTTTGAACTCTCGCAAGAACCAATGAGGTTCATTCTCGTGTTAAGCATCACGTTTGAACTCCGCAAGAACCAATGAGGTTCATTCTCGTGTTACGCATCACGTTTGAACTCTCGCAAGAACCAATGAGGTTCATTCTCGTGTTACGAATCACGTTTGAACTCCGCAAGAACCAATGAGGTTCATTCTCGTGTTGACGCATCACGTTTGAACTTCGCAAGAACCAATGAGGTTCATTCTCGTGTTACAGCATCACGTTTGAACTCCGCAAGAACCAATGAGGTTCATTCTCGTGTTAAGCATCAGCGTTTGAACTCTCGCAAGAACCAATGAGGTTCATTCTCGTGTTAAGCATCAGCGTTTGAACTTCCGCAAGAACCAATGAGGTTCATTCTCGTGTTACAGCATCAGCGTTTGAACTCCGCAAGAACCAATGAGGTTCATTCTCGTGTTACAGCATCAGCGCTTGAACTTCCGCAAGAACCAATGAGGTTCATTCTCGTGTTAAGCATCACGTTTGAACTCTCGCAAGAACCAATGAGGTTCATTCTCGTGTTACGCATCACGTTTGAACTCTCGCAAGAACCAATGAGGTTCATTCTCGTGTTAAGCATCACGTTTGAACTTCCGCAAGAACCAATGAGGTTCATTCTCGTGTTAAGCATCAGCGCTTGAACTTCCGCAAGAACCAATGAGGTTCATTCTCGTGTTAAGCATCACGTTTGAACTCCGCAAGAACCAATGAGGTTCATTCTCGTGTTAAGCATCACGTTTGAACTTCCGCAAGAACCAATGAGGTTCATTCTCGTGTTAAGCATCAGCGCTTGAACTTCCGCAAGAACCAATGAGGTTCATTCTCGTGTTACGCATCACGTTTAGAGCTCCGCAAGAACCAATGAGGTTTGTTCTCTCACGCATCAAGCATGTACCGTTGAGCTTCTGTTTATGTTGGCTAATCAATGTTTAAAAGTGAATAAAATAAATCTTTATCATATAAAGAAAATTTTAACTAAACCACTCAATTTAAATGGATTAGTTTTACAATCTCTTTATGAACTTTTTGAAGTGTCAAAGTGGTAGTTGCATAGCTGTCAATGGAGAGGACAGAAAGCTCTCCGATCTTCTGAAGATGAACGAAAGTCTCACAGTTTTGGAACGACATGAAAGTGAGTAATTAATGAAAGAATTTATTTTTGGGGAACTATGCCTTTAAGGTTCAATGATGGATGGATACCTGTGAGAATGCCAAAGCAAATGCAGAATGATGCAGTGCTTTCAGCTCAAGCAGGTGATTGACTCCTTCTTTCATTACTGCCTTGTTCTCACTGTGAAACATGCGCTGATACACACACAACAGCCAGGACGGAGAAAACAGCCCACCTGATTACGGAGAGAGCCGGGGAACAGATTTGAGACCAATCAGAGTAAAACTGATATTGTGCTGCCACATAAGAAACATGACAAACCTTGAATATCCGTTGCCGTAGTCTGAACAAGCACGTCAATCCTGTTGAGTACAGGTCGAATCACGTGAATCTTAAACAAAAATGATAAACAAACACATAGATGTTAACCCTGTAAAACCCGTGGTTGTAAAATTACAACATCACATTTAGCTCTTCAAAAAACACAACTGCAAATTAGTTTTTTTTTAAGACCACATTTACATAGTTAATGGGTCCTAATGTTTAGTCTTGCAATGCCATTTGATAGTAAATGTGTATAGAGGTCTTGCCATAAGGTCATGAACTCATGCAACCTGCAAACTTTACTGGAAGCGCATCTCCTTGTTCCATTGGAATGGATATCTCAACATTGAAGTAAGTAAAACTAGGCTGGGACGATAAAACGATAACGATAATTATCATGATAGAATTTTTCTGATAAAACGATATCAGAGGTCGATAAACGTTCGATAATGTTCAATTTAGCCTACCATGGATTTACTGTAAGGTTAGCCTAGTAATATTAACTGCACCATGAAATGTGGGATATCCATATTGAATTGTATAATATTATTAATGTAGACAATGTATTAAATGACTAATGGAATATAAGTACAGTATTTAATAATGTATTTAACTGTTTGGCTACTGTTTTTCATTCAAATACCACAGAAACCATAAAGTTATGCCATAATAGTGAGGTGCTAAGTTATAGGCTATGCCTGATTTTATCTGTGGTTATCATGATCTAAATGCATGATACTGGATGAACAATGGTTAATTTTAATACAACTCAAACAGTCAGAATATTACTTTTTACCAAATAAAAATGTGGTTGTTACATAAAAAAAACAGATGTTACTGTTTTTGTTAATGAACATAAATTTAAATAGTCGTTTAAAACACAATTAACACTCTGTTTTATACAACTTTCACTTAGGAGCAAAAATCTGCCTTTAAACTTGAAAGAAATAAAGATTTAACATATATCGTGATAATTATCGATATCGACTGATATAAGAAAAATTATCGTGATAATTTTTTTTGGCCATATTGCCCAGCCCTAAGTAAAACCCCAGAAATATTTTTTGTCATTGTTAGAATGTCTAGTTCATGTAAATACTTGGTTATTGTGGAATGCATGCATCAAATTAGATTTGTAGCTTGTTATGTCTTTGTTGTAATTTTACAACATTGGGATAGAATGGTAGTCAAAATAGCATGTGCACCTTGCACATTACATGGAGGCATTGCACTTCTCAAATGCTCATATACAGGAGAAATACTTACAGAAATATAATGTATTTGATTATTCTCAATATCTAAATGTGTTATGTGTTAAAAACTTCAGTTTAGATCAGATTTGAATCATTTTAAATGAATAAATTATTTATGGTTGGAGTTTCCTGTCAGTACCTGTACTTGAAATTGTTTCTGTAAATTAGCAGTTTTTTTTTATCTAGGCTTTGTTTGTTTGCCCAAATATCTGCTTGTAGCAAGGCAGACAGTGTTTGTAGACTGCTGTGGAGGATGGTTATTCAAGGTGTGGATGTCCAGACATAGGGGGTTGCATGGTCCATTGTTCAGGGACAGGTGTTAATGTTCTGGAATGTGGGGATGTAAGAGGTCTGGGGGTTTGTATATTCCTTTTAGAATTGTGTGACTTCAGTAGGGCTGGGACGGTATGGATTTTTTAACCATGGTTGAAAAATAAAGAAATAGCCCATCCGAGCATCTCTAATACGAAAGGAATATTATTATGTGTCATCGGCTCCCCAACTCGCGAAAGGTCGGATCTGCTCCATCTTTTGATAAGTTTTAGTTAGACAACCTTGAATCCATGTAAGACACAATGTCATTATACATAATCCATGTCATTAGAATCAATGAATCCATGTCATTAGACACAACGTGCACACATGTGCAGGTCAATGTTTTTTGTGGGGTTTTTTTGCAGTGATGACGTGACGAGCTCAGACCCGCGGTAGGTGTCATGTGACTGCAGTATTGCGGTAACTGTCCCAGCCCTAGACTTGAAATGTATCACATAAACAGGATTCATTTACATTAAAATGATTTATACTTGAATATACTCTAACTCCTACAACTATTATCTTCATTTTAGAATGAGAGGACGCTGCAGACACTGCAAAAAAGGATATTTGAATACGATCTGCAAGAAGTGCAATCTCCGTCTCTGCTTTTCAGAGGAAAGGAACTGCTTTTAGGACTACCAGTTGCAAGTGAACACTGGACACTGTTTATTTGACAGATTTCAATCTGATTTGTATTTAATATTTATATTTTATGTTTATTTTTAATAAATTCAAATTAATCAAAATTAGGGATGTCCCGATCCGATACTCAGGATCGGATCTAGCTACGATCCTGCCATTTTTTGCAGATAGGGTATGATCAGACGAGGCACATCCGATATTGTGCGTATACTATTATGTTATTGTTAAGCCCCACAGAAGGCACAAAAACATTCTAAAGTACCATAACGCTTTCGTGCACTCTATTATAAGTGTTCTGAAGCCATTATGTGAGAGAGAAATTAATATTTAAATCATTAAATTCAAGATCACGTAAACTTTTCCCTCTCGCGGCTGTCAGTCATTCTCCATTCAGCACTCAGCGTCACGTTCGGTTCAGTCAATGATGAAACTATCTTCAAGATGATTCAATGTTAATACTATTATATTTTATCTCTAGATAAAGGTCTATGTTTTCGCATAAAACAACATTATCTTGCTGAACTTAATTGCTGTAACTTAATCGTGTTACCAGGTGTCGGACGCCCTCGGTTAGATCACAAAGTCAGAGCACTATTGTTCTTCACGTGCACATTAACTGAAATTTAAAACTGTTAAAAGAAAAGGCTCAATAAACTATTGTATAGATAGATACTGTATAATACACTGTCCATCAATATGTATTTCCTTTGTGCTTTGCACTTTTCAAAGCTGACTCGACAGCGCAGCGTGCGTACCATAGGGTCCATACTCGACGGCTGCACGCATTAACTCCACGTGGTTTCAAGCGCATCATTCTGCGCTCGGAATGACATAAGCGCTTTGTGCCGCACTGTGTTTGAGTGATTAATATCAGTAATGCAGTGACGCAATTAAAGCTTCTTAACATTAATAATTATTAATGTTGCTGCCTCATTAAATAGCTGTGCTATACACTTAGAGCATGTCTCAATTTTAAAATAATTATCTTTTTCATTTTTGTTATATTGTTTTTCATGGATGTATTTTACAACAATACAAAGAGCAATATGTATTATTCACTAATCTAGTTTATAATAGCATTTTTTGTCATAGATTATGATCATATATTTTGGGGATTTGTTGTTTATCTTTATAATGAGGCTGTCTGTATTAAGTAGATTGTGTTTAACACACACAAGAGTGATAATCAGTTTAACACAGTTATAGAAATTCTACTTGCTTTAAAAAAACGGTACTGGTGTTTACAATGTAGAATAGGTGGTTTGCAGTCACGTGATTGTATTTCAGCGCGACTGCAGGTGGAGGGCAAGGAGTGAAGAGCGCAATGGACGAGATGGAGGAAAATCCGTACTGTACTACTTTAGACGCTATTACAAGAGAAATATATAAACAGAAAATCGAAACATATGTTGGACGTGATCCTTAAGTTATGAAGAGGACCGATTTTCAACTGAATTGAGAGATTTGCCTGCCATCGAGGCTGTAGATATCAGCAACTAAAGCCCTATTCGCACGGGATTAGTATTACCTGGGGACCACATGTGAATTTGAAATTACCCACCCACATCTGAGTTTCATGTGGCGCATTCGCACGGGATAAGACGAAGCCTGTGATCTAATCGTTCTTTTTGTTTTTGCTCTTATGGTTTTCAGCTTTCTCTTTCTGCAAATTGTATGAGTTAGTTGTACTAGCGATATGACCCCGCACCCAAAATACTATTAAAACACTCCAACTCAAGCCTCTATTATCCGCGAAAGATGGATAAAAAGGTGCAGATGAAACAAAAACCTTGAAAAAATGATATATGATCCGGCCAAATCACAGAGATGTCGATTGACAGGGACTAATATTATCACAGGACCTCGGTGTTCGGCGAAATATAGTAGGTAATTTGCGGGGGAATTATTACTTTACAAATTACAGACATGGCCGATTACGCACAGGATTAAGATAACAGACAAACTCCGCAATTATTACAAATTACTACAGGTCACCAGATAATACTAATCCCATGCGAATAGGGCTTTACAGACATGCTTTGACTTTACAAAGTTCAGAAACTGGCACGTTACACAAACAGCCACATAAGTGTATTTAAACACCTGAATAATGTAATTATAAGCCACATAAATAATGTATTAACTCACATTTGACAGAAGTGATCACTGCACACTGTACAAACACACGGGCATTTTCCCATTCGGCTCCTCCGCAGACGCAAATTAGGTTTACAAGGCATTTTTTACCGGTGTTTTTCTGTCAATTTCTTGTATTTTCCCCCCTTATGAACAACAACTTTTGGCACACAATAAAAAAATCTTTGTGGTTTGATCGATTTGAGCAACCATAAACGACGCAAAACATAGGCATTTGAGTGTGTTATAGTGCTTCCTAATATAGAAATTCACTTCCTGCCCTCCATCTGATCTTCGCGCCATGGCAACGCAGTGGCGTGACGTCACGTGAAAACAAGCTATACTGCTGTTTAAATTGTTTTAACTTTAAACCTGTTGGTAGCTAGCTAGCTTTAAGTAGCCTACTGAAGTACCAGTATTTTCTTTTTAATACTGAAGCCTATGGAGTGATCCATATATATATATATATATATATATATATATAGTAGTGTTTGAATAAAGGGTGGCAATCTTTCATAATCAACTGTTGTTGTGGACTATATACTGAAGGTATATTTTAAGGGGCTAATTGAGAAAATTGCTATATTTTTATTAGTTTAAAAATAAAATAAAAATATCGGATTAATATCGGTATCGGCAAAAGCCAAAGCTGCGGCATCGATATCGGAAAGTGAAAAAGTGGTAAAAATAAAAATAGTTGTTCTGTATATTTGTTCTGTCGATATGAGTGCAAATGCTGAAATTCTGCTCCCCAATAGGCCCAATGTAGCAATATTACAACATTTCCTTAAAATCTTACTAAAATAGGGATTGGCAACGATTAATCGCGATTAGATCGCATCCCACAATAAAAGTTTGTGTTTACATAACATATGTGTGTGTAGTGTGTATAATTAATTTGTATATGTAAATACACACACATGCATGTATATATTTAAGAAATATTTGCATGTATATACTTCATATATATTTATACATAATTAATATTATATATAAATATAAATATTTGATATATTAATAACACATTTTTCTTAAATATATACATGCATGTGTAGGTATTTATATATACAAATTAATTATACACACACATATATTTTGTAAACACAAACTTTTATTTCAGATGCGATTAATCGCGATTAATGATTGCCATCCCTATACTAAAACATTTTTTTTTTTAAATCCTTCATTATTTGCATCAGGGGCCACCTACAACAACATCTGATAGGTGAAAACATTTTTTTTATCATTTTTTTCTATAATTGGGCTCTTACAGGGTTATATACATATATATACACATATATATATATATATATATATATATATATATATATATAAGCATAAAATCGAATAAGTGAACATAAAACACACTTAAAAAATGATTTCCATAATCTGACAAATATTCAGATTGTTGGTTGATCAAAAAAAATTATTCTTAAATTTTCTTAAAATCAGAATTGACAAATCTTTTTGCCAAGTTTTTTAATGAAATATTTCAGGATTTATTATAAATGATTTATCCATGCACACAATTCATTTTAATTTTTAGTGCTAGTAGTAGTAATGTGCCTTCTAATCTTTAATCAGAATTTATTCTCTGCCCTGATAAAGCGAAGCAGGGGACAACCTGTCACTCACGTGACATCACAGCAATAGCAAACCACAAACATCCAATCCCGATGGACAAAATAAAGTTCCACCCTACATGTTTTTATTGTTGGAGAAGCTTTTTCCATGCATATAAAGTCAGTAGTACTATGACAAGTATGATAGTTTAAGCTACTTGAGTTTTAAGATTCTAAAACTATAAATGACGCATTCTCACCTGGTTCTCCTCTAGAGTCTCTAACACTAGAGCAAAATCTTCCAGAATTCTCTCAGTAACTGCTGTTGTTCTGGCATCCATCTGAACAGGATTTCATCTGCAGAGATCCATGACATGTGTGGACAATGTTAGAAGTCCTGAACATGTTGCACTGACAGATAATTAGGGATGCACTGATAAGACAATTTTGGCCGATACCAGAGAATGTCTAATTGAAGAGAATGGGCACTGGCTGGTTACTTCCGGATTCTGGACTGGCTGCAGTAACACGTCTCTGTCCATGCGGGGGCGCTCGCGGTCGAGTGCAGAATGAATGGGAGTCAATGGGGTTTCACCCCAGAAATCCACTTTTCTCAGGATGTAATTTTTTGTCAAGTAATTTGAAAGTTGCATTCAAAAGGGAGGGCTAAGATAAAACTCTCAGCTGAAAATTGTATTTTTAAGTTCACTTATCTGTTCTAAAAATCCGTTCAAAAATGTGATGACGTCACACAATAGCAGAATGCTAGCGTGATCCGGCCAACAACGGCCTAACCTGTAAGAAATCAAAAGGACATAAGTACTCGTTCATTCGACTTTTGGCCTATAATCTATATTGAACTTGCGGAATCAACAATAAAATCTATGTTAATTTAACGACAAGCAGGTGAAAGAGACACATTTAGCCGTTTAGCCCCATAGACTCCCATTCATTCTGCTCTCGCCCGCAATCACCTCCAGTGGAATTCTAATGGAACTGCAACCAAGATGATACACAATGGGGCTAATAGGAAGTGCCATGGCTCTCCGTTGGACGGGCTCTGCCGATACCAATAACCGATACCTCTTTATATTTGAAAGCCGATAAACGATATATTGGCCGATAAATTTGAATCCAAATTTTTAGACAATTTTTGAGAGCCTGATTATAAAAAAAGTCTCCTCATTAAAAGTCAAACAAATACAAACAAAATTATGATGTTCTTATTTTAATGTTGTGTAGCCAATACGACAGACTTGCGCTGCACATTTTGCCCTTTAACTGGATTTTCCTTTTTTAAAGTGATTTCAAACATATTTCAAGCAAATTAAAAGCATCATGTTGAAAAGTGCACATCTAAAGTGCCTCAGCTGATGGAAATAATACATTATTTATCGGCTTTTAGATATAAGCTAAATGTTCTTGTTGGGCCGATAACGATAAAATTAAAAATGATCATTTATCGGCCGATACCGATAATGTGGCCGATATATCGTGCATCCCTACAGATAATGAAGATCATCCTACCTGTGTGGGGCTCCACGCTGGTAAACACATCTTCTTTCTTGATCTCTGCCAGTGCCACACACCTGGTGAGCAGGTAAAGCGCCGTTTCCGGGTCACGCTGTCCTTGTGAGTCAACCCGGCCTGAATTGCCCTAAAAAACCTTTGAGATCTTCTAGGGTCTGGCCGGTTCTGAGAGGTTTCCCAAGAGTAGAGGTGGTCGGAGAGAGCAGTGAGACACAACAGAACCCGAGCTGACACTGATTCTGTCTGGTCTCTCTGGTGCCAGGACAGTAAATCCTCCCATATCTGATGTAGGACCTCTGATTCAGCCTCTTTATGGCAGGACTTGAGTATGGTGAACCAGATCCGTACTATGATTTTTGAAACTATGGAGTCAGAGAGATCTTTGACACAGCCAAGGGTGCAGGATAGAGTCCTGGAGATGATGTCTCCGTCATATGAGATGCTAGATAACAGCACTGCTGTGACTTCTATGGCAACATCTTCGTCTAACCTGCCGGTTTCGCTGTTGGCATCATCTCTCGTCATCAGGACTTGCAGAAGACGATGACTTACCTGCTCAGATACATCGTCAGCCTGACAGATACTGACACAGACTGCAAAGAGTCCACAGACAGAGCTGAGAAGATCCTTACCTCCGTCATCTGCACTGGAGATCATTCTCAGTAGCGGCATGCATTGATCCCATATAACTGACTGCACCTTACAAATAAAGCGCTCCTCTTGTGATTTATTGGAAAGCTCCTTGATCAAAAGAGTTAAAGCTTCAATCTCCTCTATTTCGGGGCGTGATGAGCTTGGCCAGCACAAATTATTGATCAAATTCTCGGGATCGGGATAGTGGGACAATAGAGTGTTTATCAGAAAATTAGACATCTCCGTTATGAGATTAAAAACATCCGTCAAAATAGTAAAACCCGGTTCGATGTTTTGCCTTCTTCACACGTGTGTGTCTACTTCCTGAAATATTACGTGAACGATCAGCGCATGCGCTGTGTGAGCAAAGTTGCTGCCAGCAGGGGGCGCGTGCTGGCTATAACATGGCTAATAACGGAAGGTCTGACAAAACATCCTTTTTTAGTTATTTCTTATTTGCATATTTACAATTTACCTCATATTTACGTTGGTGGAGTTTATAGCCTATTAAACGTAAAGTTTTTTTGTTTTAATAAAATGCTGTTTATTTTTATTTTATGTTGAAGGATGACCATGCAGGCTCTTCAATTCTTCGAATATATATATATATATATATATATATATATATATATATATATATATATATATATATATATATATATATATATATATATACTGTATATAAATCTAGTAGAGAGAGAGAGAGAGAGAGAGAGAGAGAGAGGAGAGAGAGAGAATATTTACAGTATATCTAAAGTATAGCCTACTCCATGGAGCAGAGAACCTGCGTTTCTGTTTTACTCACCAACAACACAAAAGGGAAAAAACAACATAGAAAAATCTTGGTGTTTCATTGTTAAAAAGGTAAACCCCCAGTTTACAAAACTCAATTTTTGACCGAAAGTAAAATAAATCAAGCAAGATTAAAGATTCATCTGATTGTACACAGGTTTCACACTTTTTTCTGCATAGATATTAATCAATGAACTGGCAGTTAACAAAATTAGAAGTTAATTAGGCTTTAAAATGTTACATTTTGAATTCTTGCTGGACAGCCAATAGGAAGGTTTAAAATATGCCCACTACCACCCCTTATTAGCATTTTGTGCATCTAGTAAACTAGTCAGCATTTTTGTTTCACCAGTAGATATTTTGAGCGTACTAGTAAAGTACTAGTAAAGTAAAAAAAAATAAAAATAAAAAAAAAAAGTTCAACTAGTTAACTAGTGGGCATTTTGGCTTTCACTAGTTAACTAGTAAGGTTTAAAATGTTTTTACTAGTTAACTAGTAAGGTCTACAAAAGCATCAACTTGTTAACTAGTAGACATTTTAACATACTAGTTAATTTGAATAACATTTTTTGCCTTACTAGTTAACTAGTGATTTCCAACATGTGTCAATTAGTTATCTAGTGGACATTTCAGGCATCACTAGTTAACTAGTGAGAGCCAAAATGCTCACTAGTTAACTAGTGCAGAAAATTGCCATCCACTAGTTAACTAGTAAGCAGAATTTATGTTTGACTAGGTAACATGTTAAAGGTTTTGCTCCTCACTAGTTAACTAGTACTCCTTTGTGCTTTACTAGTTCGATCCAGATGGCCACTAGTTTGTCAAAAAACTAGTTGAGACTTTTTGAAACTAGTTGATGCCATTTTGTCGAACTAGTTTGAACAAAAGTCTTACTAGTAAGATGAAATAAATGTGTACTAGTAGGATATTGAATAAATGATGTATACTTCCAGATTACAATCATTCTACACACATTCATAAAACATTTTTAGCGGTCATAAGTAGGCTACTTATTCAAAATAAGTACCTACTTCAGAGAGAATGATGACTAATTTGTAAGACTATAGTCTTAGCAGTTTATGCAGCTGGCCCAAGAATTAAAACAACTATTCGAACTCAAATGAACAATCTTTCAGGAATCAGACACCGAATCCACCAACAATCTCATTCAAATCTCAATAATTTACTCCTAAATAGGGCTGTGGAAAAATTAATTGCGATTAATCGCATTCAAAATAAACGTCAGTGTTTACATAATATATTTGTATGTGTTGTATATTATTATTTTGTATATATAAATACACACACACACATGCATGCAAATGTGTGGTCCCACTTTATATTAAGTGGCTTTACATATGTAAAAGCCACTTAATATTATGTACTTACATTGAACAATAAGTACAATGTATTATTGTGTTCCTGTTGTATTGTAAAACACTTTTGCTGCTATTGAGGTGTTATATGGGTAAGGTTAGGGACAGGTGTGGTGGTATGGGTCGGTTTAAGGGTAGGTTAAGGTGTGAGGGGAGGGTCAACTGTGTAATTACAAATGTAATTACATAAAGTAATTATAGCTGTAATTACATGCTGATATTTTTAAAATGTAAGTACAATGTAAAAACATGTATGTACACAATAAGTCCATTGTATCAAATTATTAATTTCAATGTAAGTACATAGTACTTAAAGCCACTTAATATAAAGTGGGACCAAAAAAAATAAACACAATGACCTGGTTTTAAAGATAGGGCTTAGATTAGGCCAGGATTAAGCCTTCATTTAACTATGACATTTAAATAGCCTTCATAAATCTCAGAAAAAAAAAAAACATTACTGTTGCATCTTGACTGAGACAAAACAATGGCACTGATATTTTAAGATATGTAAGTTGCTTTCAGTTATAACAGCTAACACAAGCATTTTAGTCTGGGAAGGGAAAACTTGACAGGTTTCAGTAAAAGTCTATGTTTATTTATACTATTCATTCTCTTCTTTTTTCCATTCACTGAAAGAAACACATGCTTTTAGTAGGATGTGTGTTTAGATGAAGAAATGACACAGCATTATGTACTGTACACAACCTCTGAGGGCTTGATGTGCATTTTGCAATTATCAAAAACGAAAGAGCATCGGGAACAAAACAAACATTGATCTATATATAAAGCGAAAGAATCTTTGTTCATAATGTTACAAAAGTTCATCTCAGTTCTGCATTACTTGGGTAGGAAAAGAACATATCACCTATTAAACCAATGGTTAGATCCGGCAACAACTATTTGGTTTGACCTTTTAACTTTCCTTTCTAATCCTGATTATTGGTTTGAGCGGGTTCACACATGCTTTGTAATTTGGGAACGTGAGTATTGTCTGTACACAACGGTTCTTTGAAACTGGAGATCAGGTGGTGCAAGTTCAGTGTCTTTGAATGATGGAACAAGATTAGCATGACTCAAAATGCAGCAGACAAACTCTTGTGTCATGATTTGATTAACCAATGCACTGTTGTACGTGGCTGAATGAGTTTATGAATTGACAGAAATGATGCACCTGTAAAATCATTAAAAGTTAAAGCCACCAAGAAATCAAAATTTTAAAAGTAATTTTTTTATTTTATTTGCGTGCCCTTGTAATCTTTCATCTAAGGCTGTCAAATGATTAATCGCGATTAATCGCATCCAAAATAAAAGTTTGTGTTTACATAATATATGTGGGTGCACTGTGTATAATTATTTTGTATATATATATATATCAACACACATGCTTGTATATATTTAAGAAATATTTTCATATATATACTGTATATAGATTTATATATAATTTATATATATTTTTTATATATAATTTAAAATATATGTATATTGTTTTCTTAAATATACATGCATGTGTGTTTATATATATATATATATATATACAAAATAATTATACACAGTGCACCCACATATATTATGTAAACACAAACTTTTATTTTGGATGCGAATTAATCGTTTGACAGCCTTACTTTAATCATAATAAGTTTCCCTCCCTCTTGCAGCAGAATCTCTTCTCTGATGATGTGTTTACTGGCGTGAGGGCGGGTCAACCTAGGATTGGGTATTGTTTGAATTTGAACGATTCTGATTCCGAATTCCGATTCCTTGTTTCGATTCCGGTTCCTAACGATTCTCGATTCCGATTCTTTTAAGAGGCAGGGTCAAAAAGTTTAGCTAACCTTGCTAACCAACGGTCTTTCTGAAGGAAATACTCCTTCTGTCACAAAATGTTGCATTTTGCCGAGATTTCGTTATTTTTAGGAAAGTGAAGCCACACTTTGGACAGCCGACGTAAGCTACTCATGTTCGACTGACGCGGTTATGCTAACACTTCCGGTCAGACGCTTCTTCGTTGGTGTTGTTCAGCGGTTTCTTCTTCCAGTCGACCGACTGTGAATATCGAAACTAGGAATCGAAATTTTAACTTTTGAACGATTCCGGGAAAAAGCGAAAGTTAGTCCCGGTTCCAAGTGAATCTCGATTCTCGATACCCAACCCTACCTGTCAGTCACATGAGATCGACCAATAGCAAACCACAACCATCCAATCAATACCCAACAGGCAAAATCAAGTCCCACCCTACATTTTTATTTAGTTTGATAAGCCGTTTGACTCCGATATACGTCACAATGGGAAAGAAAAGACTATCTCATCTTTCGTTTCATGCCGACTTCAAAAGGCTTTAAATTGCATGAGTATAAGATTTCCTTTTAGAGAACTGGTTATACTGGCAGTTTCTGTCTGTATTAATTCAGTCCCTCCACAAACTTTGTAGCATAACTGTTACACTACGTCTTAAGCAAGGTGTGTCCACGGTGAAAAAAAAAAGGTTTCACTTTTGATGTTTAGTACACAGCCATGGAAAACAAAATTTGGATCAATGAAAGTTCAAAATGGGAGGGGCTTCTTTTTGCTCATCGTAGTTACGACCATTTAGAATTTTTTGCATCACTTTTTTATAGCACGCAGTGTTATGTAATGCCCTGCTCGTTGTAAGATTATCCATGAACAAAATCTGTACAAAGTTCAACAAAACGTTCTGCATGTATAATTTGTAAAACAACCCACGATTGTTCAGATTGTCCTGCTGTTGAACAACACATTTAAGTGTAAGGTTGTTTTAATGAAAAGTCCTGTTGAAAATGTGTCCTGTTATTCATTTTGCAGTCCCAACAGGAAGACGACAGAAAGCGTCAGTCTTCTCAGTGTCTTATAGAAGAAGCTCCAGCAGCTGGTTATCATCCAGCAGGTCCAGAGATAGGCAGTTCGTGGAGCGCTGGACACAGAAAGTAGTTTTGTCTGGACACGGGCTGGTGGTGGTGTGTGGGAGCCCAAACGTGTAGCTGACGGAGGTGTCTGGAACTGATGCCGTTCCCAGCGGGAGAAGAGGGGTATACAGTCGCACATCGTCCAGGCTCAGACTGTAGCGGTTCGGCCGGGTTACGAGTCTTCTGATTCGAAACCTGCAATGGGTGATGAGAGCAATTGATGTACTGACATGATGGAAGAATGAAAAGAGAAAGATGGGAGAGGACAGAATACCTGTTTCATGCCATCTGGGTCACAAAGGTCCATTTGGACGTCGCCTGTAACTGAACTCATTTGCAGACCTGGAAACAGGAGATACAGGATGAGATTTATATTCTCATCAAAGACTGCTGGAAAAGTATTGATTTAAAGTATGTACTACTAACAACCAAGTACATCAAAAAGGGTAAATGAATTATACATTAAGGCCCCGTCCACACTACTGCGTTTTCGTTTGAAAACGGAGACCTTTTGCTACGTTTGCACCTCCCGTCCAGACTAAAACGGGAAAACGAAGACCTAAAACGGAGAAGTTTAGAAACGCTGCAGCTGCGTTTTCGTTCTGATCTCCAGAGAGGCGTTTTAGTGTGGACGAGACAAAACGGAGGAGTTTAGAAACGCTGACGCAGAGGCTCACGCTCGGCTCTATGATTGGGTGTTATCAGTCATGACGTATCCTTCCCTGATTCGCCAAACACTGTTTACACCGCACGCGCATGCCCAGTGTTGGTGAATGGTCACGTGATCCGCGTTTTCAGTCGTTTGAATGTGGACGGAGATTATTTCTAATATGCAGATAAAACGCTGGTGTGGACGGAGATCGTATTCGTTTTAATTCTCCGTTTTTAAACGAAAACGCAGTAGTGTGGACGGGCCTAAGACTTAAAGGAGTAGTTCACTTTTAAAAAAACTTTTGCTGATAATTTACACACCCCCATGTCATCCAAGATGTCCATGTCATTCTTTCTTCAGTCGAAAAGAAATTACGTTTTTTGATGAAAACATTCCAGCACTTTTCTCCATATAATGGACTTTACTGGTAACCAAACGGTTCAAGACACTTTCAGTACAAACTGTTCAAAGGGCTTTAAACGATTCCAGATGATGAATAAGGGTCGTATGAAGTGAAACCAAGCGTGCCGCACAAGCCCTCAAAAGTGAAGCCAAAACGTCTCAATCGCCCCCCTGTGACCGGTCCTAGTATAGCTCATAACCCCCGCCTCCCATGTTATTCAATGCGACGCGAGACCAACTAAACAATTAAATTACACTTCACATATCCCTTTTCCAAAGATAGTTTCTGTCATTTACTTTAGTTTCTATCACGTTGATGTAATTTCAAGTGTTCTTTTTTAAAATAAGTTTGTTTTTAGTTAGTTATGTGATGATAAAAACGATGCTCTGACGTCATGATTGAGAGCTGTGATTGACAGGTTCTCTGTGCGAGGTAGTCACTGAAGCACCAGCGGACTTTTTTCATAAGGTTGACTATGTGGCTAGTAGTTGTATTTACTTTATTTTAATGAGGTCCCGAAACACGCAAGTGCGCAGACTCAGGTCCCTAGATGTCAGCGTTATATCGAGACACTGGCGGCTTCAGTTCTCTCTGATGGAAAAGAGCGAAGGGGCGTCATCCATCTTTTTTTACAGTCTATGAGTGAAACGATCGCTCATTTAAAAAAAAAAACAACAACAAAGTTTAAGTTTTAGAAGCTAAAATGCTCGCCTTGTTCTGTTCTGTGATGCAGGTTCGTGACTCTCCTGTTCGAACTCGTTCATCAAAATGAAACCGAGTTTTTCCGAGTCATTTGGTTCATTCAACGAACGAAACTAACAAATTGACTCGGAAAAAGGTTCGTTCATTTTGATAAACGAATTGGTTCGCTTGAATTGGTTAACAATCCATAGTGCATTATATGGAGAAAAATCCTGGAATGTTTTCACCAAAAAAACTTAATTTCTTTTTGACTGAAGAAAGAAAGACATGGACATCTTGGATGACATGGGGGTGAGTAAATTATCAGCAAAAGTTTTTTGAAAAGTGAACCACTCCTTTAATGCACAGATCCGTCATTTTAACACATTGATTTTTGGTCAATGTCAAGTCACCATTTATATAGTGCTTTTAACAAAACAGATTGTTTCAAAGTAGCTTTACAGTGATAATAGGAAATTAATGGAACAGAGATTGTTTTGGTTTTACAGCAGCAAGCAAAGAGTTATTGTCCAGCTAAAGATTTTTTTTTTTTTGATTGATTCACTTACGTTGTAAAAATCATTTGTTGCCACTTACACAACAGAAGTTGTGCAAGCTAAATTTAAGGGTCTATAAGAGTTTTTTTTTAAGAACAGACATAAATAAATTAAAGTCGGCATGAAACGGAAGTTGAGATTGTAATTTTTTCCTTGTGACGTATATCCAAGTGAAACGGCTTGTAGGGCAGGGCTTGATTTCGTCCTTCGGGAATTGATTGGAATCGTTGGAGGTTGGGCGTTGCAAACAAATGGAGGCAGATTTGAATGCCAGTTTACATCATAGACAGCAAAAGAAAGGTTTACATTCAGTCTGAGAGGCGGAGCACCGATAGCCGCACCCTCATCGGCTCTGGCCACACCCTTTCGCCATTGCACGTGACCCAAATAGAAGAGAGGTCATTTCGATGGGAGAGGGAAGGGTAATTCATTTGTTTAACGATTATAAGGGTACGTGATTTTTTTTTTTAAATAATGAAGTGCACAGATAAATCATTTATAATAAACACTAAAATATTACATATAAAAAGAACATTTGTCAAATTTGATTTCATGCCGACTTTAAATTGATCAAATTATGTGACGGTAAATACTTTTAAGCTTTTTCGAATAAATTCTCAAATAATCCTGAAAAAAATACATCACGGCAATTTCCACAAAAATATTAAGCAGCCCAACTGTTTTCAACATTGATAATAATAAGATTCTTGATCACTTAGTTTGAAACTTCATTGTAATGACTCAAACCTTTGAGCTGTAGTGTACATAACTAAAAGACAACAAACAGTGCTCCCTAAACTGATTTACACCATGGTACCAGTGGATCATAAAAGTATTGTTTCGTCCATCTTTTAGAGCAGTGTTTTCCCAAACTTTATGGGGACCCACATTTTAAAGTCGATAAATCCTCGTGACCCAATAAACATTAGGCCCATATAGTTCATATATCACGAAGAGAATTTGTGCATTAACAAAATATGTATGACCATTTTTAAGGTCAGTTAAGCTTCCAGTTAACTATTTAATAGAGATACAGATATTTGACAAAGCATATTTTTTTTTATTAACCTGTTTTTGACAATAAGCGAAATGCAGAGGTGAAATGAGAAAGGAAGAGTTGACAGGGCATCTCATTGTTTTCATATTCTCATCATTACAGTGTACACAATTTACTATAATAATTATTATAGGCTTAAATTAAAATATCCTGACAGTGAGACTTTGTAACCATGCATGGCTCACTACACTGTATAAAAAATGCCTAAACAGGTAAAAAACTATAGACACAATTAATTATATATTCCTCTACCCCCTAATAAATCTAATGCAATATAAATGACTATAACATAGTATTCAATATAAATATTCCACATTTATGCCCAAACCATGGTAAATTATTACATTCATAGGCTATTACATGGTAAATGTTTGTACGGTGATTAGGGCATTTATAGTCTTCTAACTTTGTTCATGTTTCTGCTGTTTACCTCATCAGTAGTGTTGGAAATGTCAAGGCTGTTTCATCCGATTTAAAACTAGTTAAAATCATTGAGTGATTTGTGGTTTGTATAAGAGAGAGGAGTGTCCGATTGAAACGCTTCTCACTGGATGTCGAAACGCTGTTTAATAATAGTGTCCAGGACCGGGAGTAAACGCAACTCCTTTAAGCTTTGCGTTACGTTATCCACTGGACCGTGCTGCCTAGTTCAAAGTAAACTAGTGAAACAACTGAAACCAGCGCTATTTTGTTCTCTATTTGTTGTTACTGACCAGAGAAACAGGTGAACAGAATCCGAAATCGTTTCAGACCGTTTTGCACGCGCGTTTGGCCAATTCATGGAAAGGAAATAATCAAACCAACGAATGATTAATATCGCTGGTTAAGTCGACAGAAATATGGGACACACATAAAAGAACAGCTGAAATATTCAGACTGTAAACGTTTTCCTCAGGTCAGTCGGAGCGTTCATGGTACACACACTTTTACTCACTGAAAAATAGTGCTCGACTTGGCGACCCATACAAAATCGAGTCGGGACCCCGCCTTTGGGAATGACTGTTTTAGAGCGTCTGGTTTCCAATTCAACCCATGAATAAATAAAGGACACTCCAAATAAATAAAATGTAATAAACTAAATAAATAGATGAATTGCATAATATAATATTTTATAAATAAAATTATACTATAATTATATTATCAATATATTATCATATAATTACATTAATCTTGCACTAATCACTCACTTGCCAGTAGTGGTTTGCATGGACTCCCTACATGATTTACACATTTCCGATGCATTCAGTAACTTCACCAGAGCATAAGAGAACTGGAGTGAATTGGAATCAGATGGAATGATGTAGATCAGATGATCAGAAGTTAGCTTGGGTGCGTCGGATTTAGACCCCACATGAAATTGAGTGTTTTTTGAGGCATCACCTTTAAACTCTTTTTCTGATTGGATGGTAGGACAGTCGACAGACACGCCCTCCAGTAGCTCAGCCAGTCGCAAGATATCCACAGGGCCGTCCACAGAAACCTCCCCGGGCTCCTTCACCATCTCCTGCAAATCTAATCAGATTTCATCACAAACTGTCAGTCTAGCTTCAACTATGCGTAACCTAAAGATTTAGAAACACTCTCACTGTCAGTGCGAAAGTGACATCTTAAGAGAATGAAAACAATGACTTGCACGCCAAAGCTGGTTGAGCAAATAGACTAAATAACTTGAACATGTCTTTCCAGCATTATGTGAGGAATCCGTGCAATGTCCATCTGTCAGCAGACCATGTCAAATTGATGAGAGTGGCATTTTAATCTGTTGCAAACACCCACAAAGTAGGGATGTGCCCAAAGCCGAATTTCAAAAATGGTAAAATGTCCTACGCACAGAGTATGTGTGATTGTGAATTGGAAAGTGAAAGTAAAAAGCAAATGCGCATTCAAAAGCAATTCCAATAACCCATAAATTGATAGCGACTCCATGATAAAACCAAATTATATACAATATAATAGAGTGTCGAAGTTATCACGTCACTTTGTAGGCCAAAACGCGGAAGTTAGTTAGCATTTTAGCACTGCCGGTTCCCTCGCTCAAAAGTTTATGGGGAGAATGCATAGCTTTTCGATTGAGGGAACCCATGCGCTGCTAGCTTCCGAGTTGTCCTACAAAGTGACGTCATCACTTCGGCACTCTATTACCCAACTATATAATTGCGAGAAAACGCCATTGAACGCATTAAAGAGCAACATGCAGGTTAAATTTATTTCTGAATTAATAGTTTTAAATTGTCTGCAGAGGTCTTTTAAAAACACACATGTGAAAATTACCAATGAAATCTCATTTGATGTAGAGATTTTTATGAAAAAGCGCAAGCCGCAAGCAACGCGTCATATGACGTAGCCCGAGGGAAACAAATGAGCTTGCGCGCGCATTCTCATTGCTGGGTGTTGATGTAGTTCGAGCAGTAGTAAGAGACAGAACGTTTTAGATCGAGTTTTAGAGAAGCCATAATGGTAAATTATTGTGTTTGTGCTTGTTGCACGAATTCCAGCCTGTCAGGACATCATATCCATCATTTCCCTTCTAGGAAAAACAAGGCTTTTTGGTCTTGGGTGCGTTTTGTGCAGGTGAATAGAGCAGATTTCATTGCCGTGTCTGTTACTACACACACTCGGTCGTTTGTGGCGCACATTTCACTCGCTTTAAATGGTATCACTAACTGCATTTAAAAAGCATTATTTATTTGTTTTTATGGCATGGTCATTAGTAAATGTAGAGATAGTGCTAACCAGCTTGGATGGACTGCATAATCACTGTCAGTGTAGAATATGAGAAGACAAAACGTTGCTGGCTTAAATTAAGACAATCTAAATGGATGTTTAATCAAGAACAAAGTCAAATGTATGTTTGCTTAAGCAGATTTATTACAAAACACCAAGGTAGTAGCCATACAGTAGATGAACCAGCGTTAGCCACGGTGCTAACTTACATGAACTCACTTGCCCTATTCGCCACTGGTTTTCTCGACACCACAACTCTTAACGATTACTTCTCTCCTCTGCCCATTGTTCGTCCCCGATCTCCCCCTGACTTCTATCTCGCCTCAGAGGCTCATAATTATTTGTCTGTGGGCCATCATAGGTATATTCGTCAACATCGCAGAACGCGGTTTCGTCGTTCGTGTCCATTGTAACCTGAGCCTGAACTTGAACAGACTCCCTCTGTGATCGTCACTTCCGGTTAGTGCATCGTAGACGCGGGAGTTATTTTATACAATTTTTTTCTCAAAATATCGTTAATGGCTAAATATATATTACTCCAGTTAAGAAAATCTAGTTGTTTTATCGTCAACATACACTATGCTATTAATAGGGGTGTCCAACCTGCATGTTGCTCTTTAAAATATATTTTTGTTCCTCTCATTGCATTTTTTTATTTAACATGTCACTTTAGGGGGGATATGTTTGACCCTGACCTTCCTCCTGCCACTCATCTTCATCAGTCCGAGCTTTGCTGCTTGTGTCGATCCCAGAGGAGCCGTGACTGACGGCAGAGATGAAAGACTTCTCCTTCTCCTCCATGGAAACCATCTCTACGGAGACGCTGCATTGCCTGGTGTCCGCCTCAATGCCAGAGCTGCTGGTGGAGTGTCGAGACAGACGGGGACTGCCCTCGCTGCACGGCTGATCCAGGTCTAGCTCATCACTGATGTACGATTCAGCAGATACCTCTTCTTCTCTGCAACCCGAGAGGGAGAAAATAAATCATCAAAAACATCCTGACATGGCAAAAGAGTTCTGTGATGATTCTCACAAACCAGACAAGAACATATCTAGGCCTTGTTTCAACAGAATTAAAGGGAAAAAATAAACTTTATATTTTTAACACTAAGTATAACACTTTTGACTATACAAATCATTTCAAAGCAGATGCTTGATACAAATTACAATCAAGAAGCCCGGAAGTGACAAGGAAATTCAATATTTTGATTTAAAGAAAATGAAACAATGAAATGACAACTTTTCTCCAATACTCATTACTATAATCGTAAAATCTTCTCATTACTCTAATGTGAGAAAGAAAATAAATACATTGGTAACACTTTACAATACGTGTGCACTAATATGCATTAATTCATGCTTAACTAATGCACAGATAATCATGAGTTAATGTATAACTAATGAAGAACTAAACCATTAATTAATGATTACTGCATCAGCAACTAAAAAAGAGTCTATATGATTAATAGATTAAGTTTAATAGATTAGATTAATCATGTATTAATGCATATTAGTGTACCCGTCATATTATCTGGAAGTTGAAATACAAGGCTTTGGCTCATTCTGGTAATTAACATATTAATTAACACTATTAGTTAAAAAAATGAGTTACTATGGAATTAATCCACATTTACATATTTAACTAATAACAATTCATGTATGAACTAATACATTAACCTTACATACTCTTAATTAGTTCCTAATGTGGTAATAATTAATGAATAGCTTAGATAATCATTAGTTACACATTAATTCAGTATTATCTGTGCATTAGTTAAGCATGAATTAATGCTTATTAGTGCATCCGTATTGTAAAGTGTTACCAATACATTTTTAAAATTGTAAAGTAATTATGTTTTTTGGTACTGTATTGCAACAAAAATAAATACATACAATTAAAGTATTGCAGTAATGAGAATGCTTACACACACTCCAGATGTACTACAGTGATGTCAATTGGGGAAATTAATATGCTTAATCGTCGTAAAAAATACTACTTCATATTCTATGTGCAAAATATAATTTTCTTTTTTTCCCTTTTGATTTTAGGCTGAAATGTGAAAAATGTTTTTTTTGTGAAAACATCATGAAAAAAAAAAAAACACTGAGAAAAAATACAAAACAAAATCATACTTTAACGCCCCGATCACTCCAAGACCGATAACTATCTTAGTTTCCATTACAGCGAGCGGACGATATCGTTCTGTTAATTCTAACCATGCGCTGCAGTTTTATCGTCTGCTGTAAACTATGGAAACTGTGGAAAAACAATATTACTGAAATTTACTCTTGCTTATCGTTAAAGTTGTGGTGTGGACTCTTTAATTCTTTTATAATTAGTACTATTTTTAGAGCTATCTTTATCATTATTGTCCTTGGGCCATAATTAGTGAGAATAATAATGTGTGGACACACACCCTCTGTCTCCTCTAGCTGGCGCAGGTGTTTGAGCGCAGGTTGCAAGCTGAGATACAATCGGTGACAGGAACTCAGATGCAGCAACAGATGTCGAGAACGAAAAGCTGAACCCGTGTAGTACACCAGCTTCCTCGCCGAGGGCAAACTCAGTCCGGCTGGATCTCAAACTTCTTCCCCTGTGCGGAGAGTAGAGGAGAGACCTTTTAGCATCAGAGCAGATGTTCAAGCACTACAATCCATAATAATTAAACAATAGCATTAAATGTTACCAGAAAGGTGAGTCTTCCCACGTGAAACCAGGGGAAATCATACAGCAGATCACGCACATTGTTCACCTCCTGCAAAATAAAACAAAAACAAGGTCATCTGTCAAGTGAAATGGTATACTCTGAAGTAAGGAAATGAAATGATTCTGATTTCACTAAATTGTTCAGGTTCCTTTATGATTTCACTACTGATTATTTTAGTACTTTTGTAGTCTTTCTAAAGATTTAAAGGAGTAGTTCACTTTTGAAAAAACTTTTGCTGATAATTTACTCACCCAATGTCCTCCAAGATGTCCATGTTATTCTTTCTTCAGTCAAAAAGAAATTAGGTTTTTGATGAAAACATTCCAGCATTTTTCTCCATATAATGGACTTTAATGGGAACCAAACGGTTCAGGTCCAAAAGACACTTTCAGTACAAACTGTTCAAAGGGCTTTAAACGATTCCAGACGATGAATAAGGGCTCTTTTCAAGCGAAACAATCACTCATTTAAAAATAAATAACAAAGTTTAAGTTTTATAAGCTCAATTGCTCGCCTTGCTCTGTTCTGTGAGTCAATTCGTTCATTTTTGTTAGTTGAATGCACCAAATGACTCAGAAAAAGATTTGTTCATTTTGATGAACGAGTTCGAACAGGAGAGTCATGAACGTGCATCACAGAACAGAGCAAGGAGAGCATTTGAGCTTATAAAACTTAAACTTTGTTATTTTTTTATTAAATGAGCGATCGTTTCGCTTGATAAGACCCTTATTCATCATCTGGAATAATTTAAAGCCCTTTGAACAGTTTGCAGTTGTACTGAAAGTGTCTTTTGGACCTTGAAACGTTTGGTTCCCACTGAAGTGCATTATATGGAGAAAAATGCTGGAATGTTTTCATCAAAAACCTTAATTCTTTCGACTGAAGAAAGAATGACAGTGGACATCTTGGATGACATGAGTAAATTATCAGCAAATTTTTTTTCAAGAGTGAACTACTCCTTTAGTACACATTAAGGGTTGAACGACTTCGGATATTTGTTAAATAGAAATTTATGTGGTTAAAGTTGAGTTCACCTTGACTAGTCACTGATGATGTCATTAATGAACAAATAAGTGTGAACTTTGAGCTCAGACTCGAACGCCTTGTGCACAGCTATGGCATATGACACATTGCTACAAGGCTTGCTCCTACATAATAGCTTATAACAGTTCTTTTGTCTTTGGGTTTGTTATATTTCTCACAGATTTTGCTCATTTTAAGTCAGACACAGATAAAGTAGCACCGTAAAGATTATATGTATATGAATGCACTAGTAGGAGAGCGATTGTCTGTGAATTAATTCTACCTGGCAGCATCTCTCGACTAATAGTGAAGCTGTGGGTTTTAGTTACAAAGAAATATATTTGACTTTTCAGTTTCTAAGCTATTTTATTGACAAGTCACAGAACAGTGTGGAAAATATGTTTCTGCGCTACTGAATGTTTCTAGTTCAGAAACTGTCACAGCTTAGCTACTGTCTGTATGTGTGCGTTACAATGCAGCAGCACATTAGTTTAGAACGGCAAATAACTTAAGTGTAAAATTAGCTGATTAAAACGTGCATTCGCCCAATCAGTTCACGTTAAAAAAAAACTTTTGCTGATTTTTTTTTTTTAATTTACTCACCCCCATGTCATCCAAGATATCCATGTCATTCTTTCTTCAGTCGAAAAGAAATTAAGGTTTTTGATGAAAACATTTCAGGATTTTTCTCCAAAAGACAGTTTCAGTGCAAACTACAAACTGTTCAAAGGGCTTTAAATGATTCCAGACGATGCATAAGGGTCTTATCAAGCAAAACGATCGCTCATCTAAAAATAAATAACAAAGTTTAAGTTTTATAAGCTCAAATGGTCGCCTTGCTCTGTTCTGTGATGCATGACTCTCCTGTTTAAACTATTAATAAAAATGAACAAACCTTTTTTCGAGTCATTTGGTTCATTCAACGAACGAAATGAATAGATTGACTCGGAAAAAGAATCATTCATTTGTATGAACGAGTTCGAACAGGAGAGTCATGAACGTGCATCACTGAACAGAGCAAAGCGAGCATTTGAGCTTATAAAACTTAAACTTTGTTGTTCTTTTTTTAAAAATGAGCGATCGTTTTGCTTGATAAGACCCTTATTCATCGTCTAGAATCATTTAAAGCCCTTTGAACAGTTTGCAGTTTGCACTGAAACATGTCTTTTGGACCTTGGTACCCAATGAAGTCCATTATATGGAGAATAATCCTGGAATGTTTTCATCAAAAACCTTAATTTCTTTTCGGCTGAAGAAAGAATGACATGGATATCTTGGATGACATGGGGGTGAGTAAATTATCACCAAAAGTTTTTTTAAAAGTGAACTAATCCTTTAAAGCGTCACAAATCATGGCAGAGCATAAACTTGTCTATGCGACTAGTCTGTGCAACCCCTAGTTCAAATACCATTTTTATAGAATTTTATCATTTCGTCCCCTTGGAATTATAAGGTTCTATCTGACATTTTGGTCAAAATTGAGTTATTCACATATTATTATTTTGTGACAATTTATTTACATTATGTGATGTGTTTTGTACATTTAGGGTCCCTGTTATTTTTATGTTTGAAAGAAACTTGTTCCCCATACCCATTTTCCTTTATGGAATGCAAAAACTTTGAAGCTCAATATCTCAAAACTGCTCAGAACGCAGATAGAACCTTATAATTCCAAGGGGACGATTTGTTATTCTCTTACAAATAATTTTTAGACCATCCAAAATAAAAATTAAAAATGGTCGCAGCAGTTTTTTGAAAATGAAACTTTCTGACCAACAATGAGATCTCCCAATCCTACTTGCCACAAATATACAAACATTGATACACTAACCTCCAACTATGAGCTAAATTTGTTAGATCACATGTAATACAGGCTTATTTGGCAGTGTGAGAGAGACGTTTAATATAAATCCTGTTTTTTTATCAAAGCAGAAGGGGAACCCATTTAAAGTTGGGGTCAGGGCCTCAACACACTGGGTCTTTGATCTCTTAAACACAGGGCCCTTAGTTTAATCCAACCCCAGACGCTTTAGCAGGAGGATCAGAGGATTCAGGGGAAAGGCATGCACTCCAAATCCCTGTTTATGGACTCAACCGTCAAATATATGCATTCCAGTCAGGCCTATCTGGAGAGCTCTATCATTGTGATTGGCACCGGCTCAAAGAGAAAACACAGGACTGCAATGAATCACAGAATGATGCACAACAAAGCACGGCATTCACATGCAGCAAAAAGAGGTCCAACATTTTGGAACTATTTCAGGTGAAGTGCAACAAACACTGCTGAAATGTTGGTGCATCCAGTTTTTTTGCACCACTGCCATTTATATACAGGTTATTCCTCTGTTTTTAGTGGCAAGACTTTGTCAAATCAGAATGACATCTTATTTTTTACTGTTTAAACATCTAATTTGTGGTCAAAAAGCTATGGCCATTTGTGCAGAAACACAGAGGCAGTTACGTTCTAAATACAGCCTCTAAATAACCTTCAACAGTAAAATCATGTGAATACTGCATAACGAACACACATAAGCGCCACATGCATTTACAAAAGCACACCTGATACACTTGCATTCCTCGGAGAGTCAGTCCAAGGAGTGCTGAGCCTTTCTCTTCTTTCTTGTCCTTCAGGAAAAAGACATAGGCTGATTAACACGCATCAAAACACTGTCTAATAAATGAATATATAGAATATTGAACATACTATAAATATTATACAATATCAATAATTTAACCAAGTATTAAAAAGTGTTACAATTAAATATGAATAAAATTAGTCAAATCTATATAGTTATATATTGTAATATAAAATAACAAATATTCTGATATATTTATTGTATACTACTTTGACAGTAAGAATTTGTTTACATTTTTACCAGATGTCTCTTATGCTCAACAAGGCTAAAAACACTCAAATATAAATGAAATATATGAAATAATGAAATATTTGTTATATTTTAAAATGTAATTTATTCCTGTGATAGAAAAGTTGAATTTTCAGCATCATTATTCCAGTCTTTGGTGTCACATGATATTTTAGAAATCATTATAATATGCTGATCTGCTGCTCAAGAAACATTTCTTATTGTTATCAATGTAAAAATTGCAATTTTTATGGAAACCATGATAAAAGTAGTCATTTCATTTTTTTTTTTTTTTTATTTGAATAGTTGTGTATAGTGTATTTTCACAGTTCATAAAGTATAATTTATGCACCTTTAATTGCAAATTAAAAAATTGGAATTGCAAAACCAATAACTGCAGTCAAACAGTTTTTCTCTTGGTTTTACATTGCTTAGATGAACAGGCAGTTCAGCCCCAAACTCACAAAACTTAAGATAATGTTGCAATATCACTCAAACATTCACACTGCCATTCCATTGGTTCCACTAGTAGTACAGAAATCACTTTTAACCTCCACTTTGATGAAGATATTTTTCAAATCCTCCCTACATACCACAGCTGAGAAGGTCTTGACCTACAGCAAGCCATTCTGATAACCATGCATAACCTCTGACCTTCTGTAGGCGATAAAAGGTGACTGGGACATCCTCCAGACGGCAGGATTCTCTGATGAAGTGCAGGATAGCGTCACGAGAGGACATCCCCCACAGCTCTTTATGAACCTTGGGCCCGTGGCACAGCAGGTAGTCAATGCCACGCTTCGCAATTATCTGTAAGAGATCAGAAACGGGTCATGCGTGATTATGAAATGAGTGTGGGGTCTCGCCATGCTTTATTAGTTTTACAAAAACTTTAATCAAACCCCTGCTGTAAAAAAAACCCCAACATGACAAGTTTGGTGCTTTGGTGCCAGCATGGTGTTTCAGGTGAAGCTGGTTGTCCAAGAAAGTCACAGAATACCAGCATCCATAAATATAACATATGGTTACTACACTTAAGAACAAAGTAAGCACCACCTGCTTGAACGCAAATGTACGTGATTGTACTTTATACATTCTAATGAAGATTTACCCAGGGTGGAAAGTATTCTTTGGGCTGGAAATACATTGGGTGTCCGTTACTGAGATGGTCAGAGCGTTCGGCCTGTAAGGCGTATCCCGCCAGCTGGAAATACACTTCCTCCTGCTGTCTGCATTCTGAGCGCAGGACACGTTCCCGCAGGTCATAGTAGTACAGTTTTCTCGCTTTACGCTCACTGAGAACAAAAAAAATAACACAATAACCAACTGAACATCAGACAATAATTAGGGGAGCGCGGGGCACAACCTAACGCGGGATTAAATGTAACACGGACCGTTTACATAGTTCGTCAGGATTAAGCAGGCTGTCTTTCCGCTATTTTTCTCTTGCTGCCAGAAGACGGACTCCTGCGAATTTGCGGAAAGTTTTGATTATATTTCGTGAAGATACTGGACAAAGAGTGTTTTGACACCATGAAAGTAATTTTTTTCATCATAGGTTTTTTTCGGTTTCTGAGTTGGGTGTATACGTTTCCAAATCTAACTTTATATTGCCTTAATCACTGTCTTGTTGGCTCAAACATAGCACCGTTTTGAAACATGTCAGCAATTCCTAGCGACTGTTAGCTAGGGTTAAAATATGTAATACACAGCGGGGTTCATTGTAACAGAGTGTTACAACTAAGCCGCCAAGTGTACAATGATAATCAAATGAAAACGGAGCCACACAACTTTTCAGGTTTGAGTATTTATTTATACATTTAACTTTGTTAACTTTCACAAATAATGCTGGATATTTAAAATGTTTAAAATTTAGTGTACTATGAATGATAACTTGTTTATTTATTAAAAATATGGCCTGTTATTAATGCAATAAACCCTTTAAATTTTTATTTTAAGCTCATTTGTATTATTATTACTGTTATTATTATTAATAATAATTTTTGTACATGCAGCTGACAAAAACAAATCTAATTTAATTGCAATTACAATATTTATAATTGTATTTATTATTATTTATTGCAAAACTATGCAGCCCTTTTCTATGTCTCTATCCATGATATTGATCCATAATAGAAGGATGATTGGATGAGGGATGGATGTATGGATATCCGTCTATACAGATGCACAAACAATATCAAACTATACAAATAAAATAGTACTGAATTATGTGTGTTACACACAAGTGTTACAACTAACCCCTCTATCTGTTACTATTAACCCCGAAAATGGTAGGTCCTAGAAAAAAACTTTAAGTGGTCATTTGTAGCAGAGATGTGTATGTTGCTTGTGTAAAACAAGTATTAATCTAACCTAATTATTTTTTAATTAATTGAGCCAAAACCAAAAAGCGTTAGGTTGTGCCCCGCTCTCCCCTATTTTATTTGTTATAGATAACTGATATTATGATAAATGTTATAATGTATATCATATGCTTTTGCATGTTTAAAAAAAAAAATATATATATATATATATATATATATATATATATATATATATATATATATATTATGTATATATATAGAGACATCACATGCTGGAAATGCAGTAAAATCAAGCATCATACAGCATAAATGGTTGTTAGTTGGCTAAGGGGTTAGTATTTTAACAACATGGTAGAACCTTTTTATACATTATATAAATTAGTAATATAACATTTCTACTGATGGTCAGTAATCAATAAAAATACCAAACTGAAACTGATAAAACACTAATATACACTACCATTCACCATTTTTGAAAGAAATTAATACTTTTCTTCAGCAAGGAGACATTGATGATCAAAGTTGATCAAAAGTGACAATTAAGACATTTATGATGTTACAAAAGATTTCTAAGATATTAACTCAAACGCAAAATGAACCTTTGGTCTAATAAAACATTGGTACCTTGTCGACCGTTCTCTGAGGTTTGTTTTCATGATAATCGAATGTAAAGAGTTTTATCTTTAAAACTGTTAAGCGTATAACGCTAGTATATGAAGGTATATGATAAGTAAAAAGAAATCGCTAGTTTAAACCACTAACAAGGCTCAAAATAGCCCCACACTAACACAGTAACATAATGAGGGTCTCTACATGCAAAACGAAGCATTGAGAACTTTGTAAGTGTACAGAGCGTTTAATAAGAAGATACTTTATAAAGACAGTCCACTTTGTGCATACAGACAGGAGAAAACAGTCTCGACAAGTCGAACCACGAACGCTGTTCATTCAGTTCAGAAGTACGCTGAACTTCATCCAGTTCGGCTCACTTGGCACATCGTTCGTGGTTCGAACTTATTGAGACTGTTTTCCAAAGGTGGCTCCTGTTGTGTATACACGAAGTGAACTCTTTATAAAGTATCTTCTTATTAAACGGTTCTGTACACTTACAAAGTTCTCAATGCTTCGTTTTGCATGTAGAGACCCTCATTATGTTACTGTGTTAGTGTGGGGCTATTTTGAGCCTTGTTAGTGGTTTGTTACTTATTAAATGCCCCCATATAACATTACTAGCGTTATACACTATACAGTTTTTAGATATTAAACTCTTTACATTTGATTATCATGAAACCAAATCTCAGAGAGCAGTTAACTAGGAACCAAAGTTTTATTAGACCAAAGGTTCATTTTGTGCCGCAGTTCTCCTTTAAACGGTAGTGCATTACAAGATAACAAATCTTCAGGAGAACCATCCCATGCAAGACTAAATATGACACATACAAATTATTTTAAGAGGAATTTAATAAAAGACTATCCACACTGTCTTCAAAACCCTCCATATTGTCATTTTCCACATGAAATAAGACCTGAAGCTAAGTTTCATTATGAGCAGTTTTCAATTACACCACACCCAAATGAGGGGAAAACTTGCTCTACCCTAATAATAAAACAAGCTTTCAAAGACAAACCGCATAAAAGCCAAGATCACAAGCCCACTCAAACTGGCCTCACCCCTGGTGGATTAAACCTAATGAAGGAAAGAGGCCAAGGAGAGGTTTCCTCCCTTCAAACGTTGGGGAATCTCTAAGCCTGTCTTACCAGATGAGTCTGCCATTCTCCACATAGTACTGGACCTTCAGACAGAGCAGGGGAGGGATTGACCTCCTCAGCGACCCCTGCCAAGAGAAAGAACAGGCTTGACTAGGTTACTGTGGCAACCCCCTCATTATGAAGTCACTCCCACATCCCGAATGGTTAACTAGTGTTTGTCTTTACTGTAACCGCCCTGATGACCACAGGGAACAGGGAACAAATGGTACAGTAATAATGTGATGGAAACAGATGGTAATATCACAGCGCATTGATGAACCATGATAATACCATTATGGTATTGCCACAGGACCTGATACTTTCTGGTGCTTTTTATAGTGTTAATAGACATGCATTGAAATAAGAGAGTGAATTCCAGAGTAAATGATGTCCATTTAGGAGCAGGACAGTGATGTGCTCACCTTCCCTGAGTCCTGTTTCCACTCCTTGGGGAAATACTTGGCAAGTTTCTCTTCCAAGTCCAGAAAGATGTGCTCATTGTCTAAAACAGCCCCAGAAAGGACACACAGGAAACAAGGGTAAATGCTCTCGCCGTGCAAACAATGGCATCATGAATTCATGCATGAAATCTGCCCAACAATGACCTCAATTAGGGAGACGACTGGAATGAAAAGACCAGTTCAGCCATTGGTGAACGACACGGCCCGGTATGCAACAGCCGTAACCGCAGACAAAACTTGCCGCAGTAAAAACTAGCAGTCTCATGCCAAAGCAATCGCGATTGCAAAAGAATTCCAGCGCTTTGAGTAAATCGTGTAAACACATCTAAAAGGGAGCTTGAGCAAGAATGGAATTAAGATGGTTCAAATAAATGTCACAATGGAAAAATGAAAGGAGATTTAGCTAAGACCAGGACCATTTTTTCCAAAGAGTTCAGAACCCACATTTCTAGGACATCCTTTTCATTCAAGTAGTCCGTGCGATTTATTCGATTTGCCAATGTGACCTCATTAGTATTTGTAGGAATGTGTACGTAAAAATCTAGCACTCATACATTATCAAATGTTTTGACAGACACTGAAATGTACAATATCACACTGAAAATTCTGGGTTGATTTAACCCAATTTTGGGTCAAATATGGACAAACCCAATTATTGGATACAAAAATGCAATTTATAAATTTGACCCAAAATTGGGTTAAAATAACCCAGCATTTTTAGAGTGCAATGTATTGATATAATCTAAAATGCAAATGATAATACTTTATACTAAATTTCAATTTGTTAACATTACAAAGCTATATATATATATATATATATATATATATATATATATATATACATATATATATGTATTAGGGCTGTCAAACGTTTAATCGCGATTAACTGCATCCAAAATAAAAGTTTGTGTTTACATAATATATGTGGGTGCACTGTGTATAATTATTTTGTATATATATATATATATACATATATATATATATATATATATATATAAAGACACACACATGCATGTATATTTAAGAAAAAAATATGATTTATATATAAAATATTTATATTTATATGTAATATAAATTATATATAAATCTATATACAGTATACATAAAAATGTTTTTTAAATATATACAAGCATGAATGTGTATATATATATATATATATATATATATATATTAGGGGTGTAATCGATACACCAAAACTAATATGGTTCGGTTTTCCACGGTTTTGACGTCTCGGTTCGGTTCGGTTTAGAAAGCTAAAATGGCTTTTTTTTTAATCAGTGGTTTAATGAAAAAAAAAGGTCTTTGTCTTTAAATTAATTCAGTTACAATTAAACATTTCACAAGGATTAAAAAAATCTGCTAATGCTGTGAACTATATTGAAGGCTGCACATTACTATAACATTAAATGTTGTAGCATAGACTTTTAACCTAAATTCAGATGCCATTTATTTTTTAGATATAATAATCAACACACAACACATTGTATGAAAACATGTAAACTGAACATAAGGCAGTTTTTACATTAACTTGTGTTTACTCTAATAATTACACAGTTGTCATTTTCATGAAAGATATTTTAAACATAAATTAAATAATCAAGATATCATTAACAGGTTAAGTAAAATATAATATACAGGCTAACAGTGCATTTATTTAGTGCAAAGGTTCATTTATAGGAAGTTGTGGACACTGAATCACTTGCCTGCTGAGGTAAATATAATGCTAGTGACAAGCTAAAGCTTTGCTGTTTTATTGACGTCTTTCCGCGGCTGAAACACTGATTGAGCGATTACACGAGTTATGATGCCTTTCAGTAAGTATACTAATATCTTTCAACATACCTTCAGGTGTCTTTTCTGTAACTGAGGAAGAGATGATCGCGCTTACTCGCGCCTGCGGCTGCCGCTTGAAATGAGGAGCCTAGTAAGCGATCTGTCACGTCACATCAAAGAGCGCCAAAACGCCATTTATTGTTTGAATTTCGTGATCAAATAGACAGAATCTGAAAGATTACACCTTGCTTATTATCGAAAGTAACAAAACACGGAGCTTGTTATTTGGTGTTAATGGTGGTTAGGCTACAAAACTGAATTCATTGTGTACTGTTTACATAAGACATGAGGTCCATTGAGCCGGGCTGTGCGGGGCCGGGGGTAGCAGGGGCGGGGCGGGGCGGGGCGGTGTTCGGTACGCAATGACAGTATCGCGATTCGAATCGTGAGTTCAGTATCGCGGTTTTTCCGGTTACCATCCGAAAATCGTTACACCCCTAACTATATATATATGTGTGTGTGTGTATAAAATAATTATACACAGTGCACCCACATATATTATGTAAACACAAACTTTTATTTTGGATGCTTTGACAGCCCTACATATATATATATATATATATATACACACATATATATATATATATATATATATATATATATATATATTTATAAAACGGTTAGTTCTGAATCCTTGATTCTGATTGGTCAAGAGCTGTGCTTTATTCATCGATAAAATACGGCTACGACCGCTTCACCCCAACGGTTCTATCTGATCGCTGCGCAACACTGCGTTGTTCTGTGTTGTTTTTATTTGAGGTTTCATGCATTTTACACATTGGAACCGTTGTTGCTGTTCACACTCGGGGACTATTCTTTCCAGCGGAAGGTAAGCTTTAGTGATTTTACTTTCAAGAAAGTTGCACGTATATTGTTTTTTACTTTAATATTGTGTGGCAAGCCGTTTTATAAAAGCAATAGAGATACTCTAGGCAAGTGCTGTATCGCTGCAATAGTAACGGCTTCAAGGACTGCCAGGCACTCCGCTTACGTCGTGCCTACAACGCCTTTAGCTGCTACTTTATTGCACGATACAGCACAGCCTACTCGTACCTTATTGCTTACATAAAGAACATGTGGTATTAGTATTTGATATATTTGTAAAATAAGTAATTGTTTAGTTAAAAAATTTTGGTAACATTTTACAATAAGGTTTCAAGTTGACATGAACTTATAACAAACCGCACTTCTTCAGGATTTATTAATCTTTGTTAATGTTAGTTTCAACATTTACTAATACAATATTAAAATCAAACATTGTATTGGTTAACATTAGTAAGAGCACTGTGAACTAACATGAACAAACGATTAACAGCTGGATTTTTATTAATTGACATAGATTAATAAATACAGTAACACATATTGCTCATGGTTAGTTCACATTGTCAAAATGATTACAGTTCACATGAATACGTGGAAGCGACAAAAAAAATCTGTATTATGAATTTTTAAGGCCAGAGAAGTCATTTGTTGAGGTCAATTTGTAAAGAAAGACTACACGCCAGCATATATATATATATATATATATATATATATATATATATATATATATATATATATATATATATATATATAATATATAAATTCAAACGCGCATACCTATAGACTAAACACTTTATACACATGTGCACGTTTTTTTTTCAAATTTATAATAAATTAATGATTCTGAATATAATATAAATGTATTAAATATATATATATTTCACTTTCACGAGAATTCAGAGCATCCATGTTAAGTTTAACTAACACATTGTCAATACATTGATATTGTATGTTTCCAAAATGTATGTGTACACAAAGACGAGTGAGCTCAAGTTCACATTCCATTCAGCTTATCCATCCTTCATGACTGCTAACTTCACATCGCTAACTCCCTCGCCACATGAGTCAAACTCCTTCTGACTCATTGTTTCTCTAGCTGAGGTTCATCTCAACAAGGTTGTGACCCTGCTAAATGCTCAGCCAATTTCTATTGCTCTCTCCCACTGCCTCTCTGCCCTGAACTGGTGAATCATGGTAAATTCCAGGCTTAAAGTTAATAAAGCTCAGGGGTCATCGGCCCTCAAAAACACAAAAACAAAGACACTCTTGTTTTTCCCTGGGAATAAAAGCAAGTTGGGTTTTTAACCCATCTGGAGACTGTCATTCAGGTGCATATATCCATTGCTAGAATGGGCAAAAACCAGAAACCATGTAAGCTTTTGCATTTGCATTTGAAAGCATTCAGTGAATGACTTAGGTTACAATTTCCATTTGCAGTGTATACAATACAAATACACATTTCTACTGAGACTGACATACATTTTAACTGGAAAGGGTCAACTCTTACTTTTAACTACAGTCAATCCAAAGTAGTGCAGCTCTTTAACCCCGAGAAGCTCGCAGACACGTTGAAACACTTCTTGACCTGTTGCTTTCAGCTTGGAAGAAAAGAAAAACGGATTTGACAGTGAATCTGGTACACAAACATTATTTTACATTTTACATAACATTACATTTTATATTCAGAGTGTTACAATATATAAAGCAATATCAACATTCATAGTGCATAGGTCAATGACAGATTCACATGCAAACATGAGGAAGACATGATCCAAATCTAAATAAGAAGTATTACAAGAGCTTATTTACCCCCACTGTGATGTCCAATGTCTCCTTGGTGGGAAGAAGGATGCACACTGTCCTCTCTTGTTTGGCAGGGACAGACATCTCATCCACATACACACATGCATGCACACACACGCACACTTTTTATTGAAGATGCTTTGCTCTCACAGGTATTGGCTCCTTCATTTTGAATATCTGCAAAAGAACACAAACAAACGTAATAAGGGATTTGCTGTACGCTATGTGTGTGTATTTGTATATATATATATATATATATATATATATATATTTTTAGGGCTGTCAAATCATTAATCGCAATTAATCGCATCCAAAATAAAAGTTTGTGTTGACATAATAAATGTGGGTGCACTGTGTATAATTATTTTGTATATATAAAAATCCACACAAACATGCATGTATATTTAAGAAAAAAAGATTATTTATTTATAAAATATTTATATTTATATATAATATAAATTATTTATAAATCTATATACAGCACATGAAAATATTTCTTAAATATATGCAAGCATGTGTGTGTATTTATATATATAAAATAATTATACACAGTGCACCCACATACATTATGTAAACACAAACTTTTATTTTGGATGGATTATCGTGATTGTTTACAGCCCTAATATATATATATATGTATGTATAGTATGTATGTATGTATGTATGTATGTATGTATGTATGTATGTATGTATGTATGTATGTATGTATGTATGTATGTATGTATATATATATATATATATGAAGAGTTCAGATGCAAAAGCCTCTAAGTGCCATTTGAAATTTTCTTCTAAAATGATCATTTTTATTAAGCTTGTATATCGAAAGTTCAGTAATTTCACTTAAATGGCAATGAAGATTACCTATTAATTGTCATTTAAGTGAAATTACTGAACTTTAATATACAAGCTTGATAAAAATGGTCATTTTAGAAGAAAATTTCAAATGGCATTTAGAGGCTTTTGCATCTGAACTCTTCATATATATATATATATATATATATATATATATATATATATATATATATATATATATATATATATATATATATATATATGGCTTGGATAGATATGGCAATGAAAATCTATGGGATTTTTATGGCCATTTAATCGTCTGCCAGGTGCCAATCATACGTTAGATTTCGTTAAGAAGTAAAACCACACCTATCATCAACAAACTGCCTGATTTTAAATATAAATCATGTCCAAAGCAGTCACACTATAACAGCAAAATAAAACTAACAATAGGCTTTAACTGAAGACTGACTAGCTCTATTATGAAATATCTGCTAATGTTCTTTTCTCATATTTTAAGACACAAAACCAGGCAAAAAAGGGAAACACTGAGGTAATTAAAATGTCTAGACTGTCCATAAATGTTGATGATGTCTGTGGTGGAATATGAGGTTTTGTCCTGCTCTCATATTTCATACAAACTTGACCCCCACTTCAGCCACGCAATAAAAGCTCATTACATTGCACAATCCACCCAGTCAAGTCAGATTATATAAACATGCAATTATGTAATAATTAAATTAACGCCAAACTTGTAAGCAATGAGTCGCCGATCCTGTAGTGAGTATTATTGGGGGATGTTATCGTGTTTGTGGACCTTCACTTTTCCTGCTATAGTGAGTTCCACAGTGTAGATAAGCTCACCTGTGAAAACATTACAGGCCGTCACTGCATTCCTCACATTATTTGGCAAATTCTACCTGCTCCGAGTTTTACTGAACCGAAAAACCTCAACATTGTGCTGCGGATACAAAACTAACCATACAAAACACATTCGTCAATTTGCTCCCATTCTACAATGCTGCACGGTGACCCACAAAAATGTAGACATTGGAGTAAAACTGAATTGAAATAGATGGCATATCCAACCAAATTCTCACGTTTAAGTTCAAATATATCCTATATAGTATTAATGTATACTATACACTCACCGGCCACTTTATTAGGTACCCCATGCTAGTAACGGGTTGGACCCCCTTTTGCCTTCAGAACTGCCTCAATTCTTCGTGGCATAGATTCAACAAGGTGCTGGAAGCATTCCTCAGGGAGTTTGGTCCATATTGACATGATGCATCACACAGTTGCCGCAGATTTGTCAGCTGCACATCCATGATGCGAATCTCCTGTTCCACCACATCCCAAAGATGCTCTATTGGATTGAGATCTGGTGACTGTGGAGGCCATTTGAGTACAGCGAACTCATTGTCATGTTCAAGAAACCAGTCTGAGATGATTCCAGCTTTATGACATGGCGCATTATCCTGCTGAAAGTAGCCATCAGAAGTTGGGTACATTGTGGTCATAAAGGGATGGACATGGTCAGCAACAATACTCAGGTAGGCTGTGGCGTTGCAACGATGCTCAATTGGTACCAAGGGGCCCAAAGAGTGCCAAGAAAATATTCCCCACACCATGACACCACCACCACCAGCCTGAACCGTTGATACAAGGCAGGATGGATCCATGCTTTCATGTTGTAGACGCCAAATTCTGACCCTACCATCCGAATGTCGCAGCAGAAATCAAGACTCATCAGACCAGGCAACGTTTTTCCAATCTTCTATTGTCCAATTTCAATGAGCTTGTGCAAATTGTAGCCTCAGTTTCCTGTTCTTAGCTGAAAGGAGTGGCACCCGGTGTGGTCTTCTGCTGCTGTAGCCCATCTGCCTCAAAGTTCGACGTACTGTGCATTCAGAGATGCTCTTCTGCCCACCTTGGTTGTAACGGGTGGTTATTTGAGTCACTGTTGCCCTTCTATCAGCTCGAACCAGTCTGGCCATTCTCCTCTGACCTCTGGCATCAACAAGGCATTTCCGCCCACAGAACTGCCGCTCACTGGATGTTTTTTTCTTTTTCGGACCATTCTCTGTAAACCCTAGAGATGGTTGTGCGTGAAAATCCCAGTAGATTAGCAGTTTCTGAAATACTCAGACCAGCCCTTCTGGCACCAACAATCATGCCACGTTCAAAGTCACTCAAATCACCTTTCTTCCCCATACTGATGCTCGGTTTGAACTGCAGGAGATTGTCTTGACCATGTCTACATGCCTAAATGCACTGAGTTGCCGCCATGTGATTGGCTGCTTAGAAATTAAGTGTTAACGAGCGGTTGGACAGGTGTACCTAATAAAGTGGCCGGTGAGTGTATGTCCCTGTATACACAATTCTCTCCATATTTAGTAGCCATTGGCTGTTATTATGCAGTTTCTCTCTCACACTGGGTTTCCAGGGGCATGTTTTATATTCAGGTGATTCAGAGCATGACAGTCAAACCTGTGAATCAAGACACATAAACTAGGCTAGAGTAACTGTTAACTGCTAAAGCCTCAGGGGAATCTGCTAGTCTGACTAGTCTTGACTTCTTTAGTTTGATTCATGGATTTTGTCTCATCTGTGTCATCCAGTGGAAAACA